>CM062248.1:14212094-14777108 GCA_031216285.1 Syzygium syzygioides
AACCCTTTTCCATGTGATACAAATATGGTGACCCATACTCGATTCAACCTAATCTAACTCATACCCAATCTGACCCGGCTTATACTCGATTCGATCCATATTATTAAAACACTTCTATATTTAATTCAATCTAAGAAAATTTATACCCAAATTGAGATGACAGCACCTAGTCAACAAGGCCAAAAACCTTCTTGCGGGCTTCCCTAACTTAAGCCTAGCCTATTGCAAAAGGGAGGAAAATAGGGCTGCGGATTGCATTGCGAATTCTCTTAGGATTGGTCTCGTCCTTTTAATTGGTTATCAAGCCCACCGGAAGCCCTATGGGCCTTACTTTGCTCTCATTCATGTCTTTTTTTCTCAAACTCTTTCAATAGCTAATGATATCTTTTTTCCGACAAAAAAAAAAAACTAAGATGAGAGCACGGAGCAAGCGAGTGTGAGATCAAGTGAGGATGAAAGAGAGTCAAGAGGGAGTTAGAGAGGTGGGTTAGATCTAAATAAGTTGTGAACCCATTTAACATCTATATTATTTGGGACTTTACCATTCTAAACCTATTTATGATCCATTTACATAATATAATTAATCCATATAACAGTCCAACCTATCAAAGATGAATTAAGAAATGAGTTTATAACCTATTTTGATAGGTCTGGTTTATGATGACATTAATACTTTGCCAATTAACAGTTCTAAAAATAGCAGTTGCACGCGTTTCAAATACAAGAAGATGTGCGTACTTTAGACTTAAATATATAGATATATGTTAATAGCATTGACAAGAACAAGCCCTAATGTTTTTTTTTGGTAAAGAACAAGCCCTAATGTTATGCTCTTTTGTAGTAAAAAATGCGATCTAGACTATAAAACCTGTCTGATTCAAACTGAGTGAACTAATTGAAAATGTGAGAAGAACACTGAAAGTACCAAAAGTCTTTTTTCGGATCACTTAAGTGTCAAATTAGAGAATAAACGATAACTTAAGTGCCAATTCCAACCAAATTGATTACGTGGCATTTATAATTAAAATTTTTAATATGACTTGGCATATTTTTAAAAAAATCCAGTTCACATGAACATCCAAAATGACGTCACACAATCCGACTAGCATTGAAGTGATCGTTTTTTAACAACGACCGGCACTTAAGTAATCACTTTAAAAAAAGTTTGGCACTTAACTATTTACAACTTTTAGACAACATTGTTGAGGGGTTATATACTGACAGGGCACGCCGATGAGCCATGTAGGATTGAAAAATTAATAAAATATGGTCACGTTTAATTTTTGGCAACCCATATCGGAGTTGGTACTTAAGTAATCATTTTTTAAAAAAAGTGGCAGTTAAGTGATCGAGACAAAACTTTTGACACTAAATTAAGCATCGTATATAACTTTTAGCACTTCTAATATCTTTCTCTCAATTGAAAACACACAAGGTATATAATGCATTGTTATCGAGGTAGGCCCATGAGCTGACTAGTTAGAGAATAATTTGATTGTTCCGAGCCCAAAAATACGGATCTTTTTGTGCTAGTAATTTCAATAAATGTCAGTAAATGTCAAAAAGTTTAGTGGAAAAACTAATAGGTGTTTTTCTTAATGTAACTTGTTGGTAACTTATCAACACTTTTGTGAAATTATCAACTTTTTTTTAAATTTGCAAGTTAACATTTTTTTTACCGACTTTTCGATTTTATTTACAAAACTTACTGAAGATGTCAATCGTTGAAAATTTTAGTCCGCAATCCAGAATCCAATTCATTGTACTCCACTCCATTATTTGTCATTCCTCGGAGGAATGTTTATTTATTAATACAGCCCTTGCTTTTGTGGATTTGGTGTTCATCGTCAAGACATCAATTTGATGTCCTCAATATTGCTGAATAAGATAGATACCAATGATGCAGAGTATTTAAGTTTCACATCACGGACCCTGCAGTCGTAACGTAAATCTGTGCAGTGCTTGAAGAACCTGCTCAAGCTTCTCCTTTGTCTCTGGATCAACCAAGTTTCCCTCACTATCGAATTTCGTCGGTGGTTCGAATCTGTTACACAGAGAATTCAGGTTTGTTGATGAAATGAAGATCAACAAAGACTCCAATTTGACGGAGATGATACTGCGCTCGTCTCCCACCGGAAGGTCCTCCCGAGCTCACAATGGCAGCTGCCTTATCGGCCCAAACATTTGGTGGTCTTGATGCCCAGTCAATTGCATTCTTCAATGGTGCTGGTACAGCAAATAGAAGAATATGAACAAGAAATGAAAGACTTCACAAATACATAACTTCCTCATCCTTTACCATCATGTGATGCCTAGGGAAAAACTCAAGCTGAGCCTTACTTGATCTATAAGATCATTAGGGTGTTCATGGCCCGAGATTTACTCACCTAAGGTGGGTTTGTTGTAAGAAATATAAAACTTTCACTTTCGCAACTTTTATTGCTCAAAAAATATCAGAAGGGATCATTTTGTCCCACTGGACTTAATGAGTAGGGTGTGGCAAAAGTAGAGAAAGCTACGAGTTTGATATTATCTCGTTCTATTTACTGAGAATGTGACTATGCTCACTTGTGATTTTCTCTATTAAAGTTTCCAGTGAAATTTCCGATTTGATAAGTGAACAAGTGTAATAGCAGTACTTGAGTATTGATAGTGAGATCTACTGGTTTCCGAAAGAGGCATAACTTGCTACTTCATAACATAGCGTGTTCCATCCTTGTTGGTATGAGAGTGGATTTAAGCTTGATATAAGCTGAATCACCATAGTATTGTTGACACCTAATTTTAGCTGATGCGTCATTAAAAATAAAAAATTCAAGATTATGGTTTCCGGTCGCGACGGAGCCTGTTTCTTGAGCAAAAAGTGTTGTTTTTTAATTCCGTTTGTTGGCTTAGCTTTTGTAAGCGATTTTCTATTCATTTCATACAAAAACCCGAAAAGTCAAATGGTTGACTTTGGCGTTGACTTTTTGGTCAACCCTTTGACCAAAAGTCAACCCCAGGTCAAATTGGGGCTTTTCGCATAAAAAGATTCCTTTCAAGTCCAATTTCACTTTAGAAGTGGAAATTTTAGAAAAATTCAAAGATTCGATCATAAAATCAAGCTCCTAGTGAAAAGTCAACTAGAGTTTGACTTTTGGTCAAACCTTTGACAAAAATTGAAAAAATTCAAAATTCCAAAAATCATCCTATTTTACATTCAATTTGCCTTTGGCATTAGAAATTTTGCAAAAATCGATTTAGAATCAACTTTTCCCCAAATTGCGGAAATTGATTCAAATCGGCCAAAAATGAAATTACTTCATTTCTAGTCGTTTTTTAGATTAGTTTTCTTCATGACATTTGATCTAGAGGTCATTTTATATCCAATTCTTGAATCAATTTTGTGATTCCAAGCCAAACACAAAAACCCCCAATTTTAGCCCTAATCAGTGATTTTGATCGATTCTTCATGATGTGCGCAATTGAGGCACGAATGAGCCTAATTTCTTATATGAAATCCAAATTCAAAATCAATTTTGGAAAAATCACATGAATTTGGGTCAATTTGATCAATTTAGTGGTTCAATGATAAAAAAGTCTATGAGTAATTGGTCTAATTAGTGCAATTCAACTTGACCCACTCTAGACTAATAATCAAGTTGATGAATTGAGACTCAATTTGGTTAATTAGACTTCAATTAAACTTGTTAGTCTAGCTCGGTCATACAATTACCCAAATTCAGAACTAATTGACTCAAATTGGTTAAATTTAAATTGAACTGATCCGATTAGACTAGTCATTTTCCGGTCGAAAATTTTGATGATCAATAATCCGGTCGGACCAATCAAGATCAGTCATATCCTCTTAAGTGCAAAAATGACAAAAATGCCCTTAATAAAAAATGACAAAAATGCCCTTAATTGAAAATGACAAAAATACCCTTTTTTAAGGATTAAGCAAATTAATTAGGGGATTAGTAAATCAATCATGGCCATTCATCTAGAATTGATCATGTCCGTACATGATGCCATGTCACTAATCTTTAGCCCTTAAAGAAGATTTTTAATCATTAAAAAATGCATTTTGGGCTATTGGATTAATGCAAGGGTTAAATTCCAAAATTAAAGGGGGATATATAAGGTTTTTTCCCTCCAAAATTGGAGGGGGGTTCATTTCAGATCTCGTTTTCTCTCTCCTCTCTCTCTCTCTCTCTCTCTCTCTCTCTCTCTCCCTCTCTCTCCGTCTCACGTTCATCCCTCTCTTCCCCTCTCACGTTCATCTCTCTCTCTCAAGCTCTCTCTCACGGCAGCAGCTTTTTCGGCCCTTGCCGGCTGCTTTCCGGCGAGCCGCCGCCACACCGGCGTCCCCCACGGCGGCTCGAAGCTGGTCGCAAGATCAGCAACCCTCGCTGGTGGCCGGAACTCACTGTTCCAGCCTGATCTTCTTCTCGGCATCATCACCGGCATTACCGCCGGTGATGTGTTCAGCCGGTTCAACCGGCTGAACCGGCTCTCCAGCGACCTCCTCTGGCGATTCCAAGCAACCGACTACATCCCTCGGCGTCTTCAAGTCGCTGTGGTGTCCGGCCTCGCATCGAACAGCCACCGGATCGCATCATTTTCCTCAACTTTTGCTGATTCGTTTATTTGTGTGAAAACTAGTCGATTCTCACATCATCTCTTGTAATCCGTTATTGTAGATTGGCCGAGCTTTCCGAGGCCTCTCCGTGATATTCCAGATCAGAATACGGAGGCCGGATCGCTCGCTTGAGCGTTGGATCATCGTGAGACAAGGTAAGAACACTTAAACACAGTTCTGCAAATTCGTAGCCTGGAAAACCTGCAAGTTTGAGACTCTGATTTAGGCTTGTTAACGTTAGAATCTGATGAAGTCTTAAACTAGAGAGTCGTAAATCTCGTTTTAAGCTTCGATTTGATATATCATATGCTTCGATCGGACTTGATTTGCTATGTCAAAACACGTTTAGAAGTGAGGATCAGAATCTAGAATACTTTGTTTAAGTCTGTTCTGATGATTCCCTGACTGACTTTGTGCTGTTCGATGAATTTTATGATTTTCTAAGATCATTTTCTGGAAAACCTTCCTTCATGAAAGTTGTAAAACACATCTTGATCTATTCACTGTAAACTTTTCATAAAATTCTGAGCACGTTAGCCTAGTACGATTTGCCACGTCATCTGCACATAATCTGGTGACATGCTGGTTTCAGTTCGACCTTCATGTGTTCTTCGGTCTTCATAAATTCGTGCGTTCGAGATATGAAAATATTTTCTTCATGAAAGTTCTTCCTGAGATCGAGATCTTTCTATTGATACTAATTTCATCAAAATCAGAGATCATTTGAAATTTCAAAAGGAATTCTCATGATTTGATCAGTTCTGTGTCCAGATCTGATTTTTGTTCCTTTGGAGTTCACAAAGTGTTTCTCCGAATTTGATGAAGTGAGAGCCCTTTTTTGCAAAAATTCAAAACTTCAAAGTTGTTCATTAGGGTCTTAATATACTAACTGGAGATTTTGAGGACCTAATAGCAATTTTTGAAGGACCAATTTGCTTAAAATCTCGTGAAAGGTCTTCCTGGGTCAAAACTGTATTTGCAATTGAGTCCCTAGCGAAAATTGAATTTTATAAATATTTGGAGGGCTTTTTAGCAAAAACTCAAAACTTGAAAGTTGTTACACACAGGGAATCCTAACGACACAAAAATTTTCGCGCTGTTTTGATAAGGTTTGTTATTTTTCCCGCCTTTGTTTTGAAATTCATAACTGAACCGAGTCCAGCCTGTCACTGAGATTAATTCGATATTTTCAGGAAAATTGGCTAGGATTTAGAAAAAATGGTCTTCTTGACTTTTGATCTTCATGTCATAAGCTTTCTAATGACACCTAAATCACTTCATTTGGGCGTCATTAGGATAGTTAATCATACTTGAACAGATTCAATCCGAATTAGGCATTAATTGAATAAGTGGTCTTTTTTATAAAGCCCACTTCTCATGGTTTGTTTGGCTTCGAAACAAGGCCCATGGGCTTGAATGCATGTTCATTTTATGATTATGCATGTGTTTGTTAGATGAATGTTAGGCCCGGTGCATGTTCGGCGGGTAGCCCATTCATGGTCATTAGAACCCGACTTTAGGGGTTAATTGATATGAGTTGCCGTTTTGTGAATGCAAATGGTAGCCCATTATCATTAACCATTAATCAAATGATATTAGGTGATTAAGTGGGTGATGAATCGAAACGCATGAAAAACAAAGGCCGATCCCGAGGCCCGTGCTTAATTAGTGAATTGATTACATCATTGTTCTTTCATATGTTGTCTTTTCATGAATGAATGTTATGAATGTAAATACCGACACCCGAGAGGCGGTCCATGGGAGGATAATCCAAAATCGAAAAGACCAAGGTGATTGACCGATGTCCAATCGGGTCTCAATTTGTACTCATTCGATAATTGTTCTAAACCGATGTCCAATCCGGTTTCAATTTGTACTTAATTCATTCATTCCCGATCATGTCTCGGGTTTTCAATTTGTGTTGTATTAAACACCCGACGAGTTGCGGGTTTTTATCTTTTTACTTTCTCGCACTTAGAATTAGCTCGTTTTTTTAATACTTCGAGTGATTACTTTAAGAAATGTCTTTCAAATACAATTGATTGTTTCTTTCTTTTTCTAGACTAAGATAGGATTAGTTTAGAATCTAAAAAATGAAAATACAAAAACAAAATGCATGATTACTTAGTGGACTAAGACTTTGGCATGAAAATGATAAAAACAAATGCATGACGGCTTAAATAACAATCATGTTAAGTTTAGCGGTACCGAAAGGGCGTTAATAGAAATATTAACGTAAGCTAGTCCCCGAACCTTTGATCTCTGGTTTTCGTAGAAACCGAAACGAAATTCCCGCGTTTCGGTTGGGTATTCTAGCCGACCCCCGACCTAGGCTAGTGGCGACTCCTAAAAAAATAATCAATCCGCTGTCACGCGAGATATGGATTTAGGGAAAATCCACGTTCATGATCAATGAGTTATATGGCTAAACAAAAGATTTACACTTCAGTAAAATCATTTTAAAAAATTGCCATATAAACCATCTCATGAACACTTATCTCTAAACCCGCCTCATTCGAGTTCGGCCCTCGAGGGGTAGGTCGCGACAGGCTTGGCGACTCCACTGGGGACTAGGTTACAAACCTAAGTGGATTAAAGCCGTAATAAACTTGTTGGTTGTTATCTCACTTGTCTACATTTTGTAGCATCGACTGCATGTCGAAGTCACGTGGAAAATGAGGTTAGTCTATTAACCATGTGTTAAATGGTTTTGTAGGTGGGAGACATAAGGGGTGGAGTGAATGCAAACCCTTTGTTTTATAGGTGGTGTTCGGGTGAATGTCGAATGTATGAGATTATGTTGAAGTGTTGTTTGCTTCAAATTTAAATGCATGTTTACTTGCTTTAGCACGACACAATGCACCCACATCCCGCGATCTAAAACCCCGGATCGCTTTAGGACACCTTTAGGAGGTATTAAGAGTGGAATCCGCATGTAAATCTATGTGGTAATCCATTCTTCAATACCGCTCATCTTGATTATTAAGAAGTGCACCGGCCGACGTTAGTAGCGGTGGGTAAACTCTTCTTATCTAATTAAGATGGGGACCTTAAACCTTTAGAATCCTACCCTTAGATGTCAAAACTCACATGTCCTCATGCGATGTATCGATGTGCTTGCCATTTTATCTTCATGGTAAGGTTGATTGTATCGTTCTACAATTTCAATTACGCCATTTCAATTTCACGTTATATTCTTTTCTATAATGCGTGGTGATTAATCTCGATGCCCCAAATTAGGGTTAATCAAAATGGATATGTCGGAGATTCGAATCATCCCCGTTCCAAGAGCTTTTGTGACTATGTGGGAAAGTCTCGAGTCAAAGCAGAAGGATTATGTGGAAAAGAGGATCGGATATCTTCCCGCACTCCTATACATCGAGCCTCGTATCGCCATGATCAAAGCATTGTCCCATTTTTGAAACTCAAAGACATCCACTTTTGTGTTTGGTCGAAATGAGTTGACCCCTACAATTGAGGAGTACGATATTGCCATTGGTAGAGTCGGGTCTTTTGGTCTAGTCAGTCCTCCGATAGATATAGATCCTATAACTCTTTTGAGCCAATTCTTAGGAATTGACATTCTCCAAATCAAAGGCGTTCTTAGAGGAAATTCCAATGCACTCTCTTTCACATTCTTAGAACGACATTTTTCTAGCTTGCCAAAAGAATCGGGTAATCAAATTCCTCGAGTTTTTCTCTTAGCATTCTTTGGTTTTGTGGTTTTCCCATTTACCGAAAAGACCATGGATCCTTTAGTAGTTAACATTGTCAATCAAGTGTGTATGTTCAAAAGATTCTCCAATATGATCTTAGGCGAGACCTTCGTGTCACTCAATAGGTTCAAACAAAACAAAAATGGCATCTTTAGAGCCCCAATAGGTTTACTCCAAATTTGGTTGGTCTCTCACCTTAAAGATTTCGGTCTGAGCTTGAAAATCATAGATGTATCCAAAGATTGTCATCCTATCTCGCTCTTCCGAGAAAAGGAAGAAATCTTTCCCTATTGGTCGTTTTCAACTTGGTTTAATTTTTTCAAAAGCCTTATTCCAAATCAAATCCAATGGCATGTTCGTTGGCTTGGAAATCCCGGAGTACGCCTTAATAACGGATCCGACAACCCAATCCCACTCTTGGGTCTTACGGGGTCTACGTCATATTACCCTTTTAGGGTGATCCGTCAATATCGCGTGCTTCAAAAGATTCCACCATTCCTCAAGCTGGGGTTATATCATTTTGACTATCGTAAAAATGTCATCCAAGAGGACCAAATGACGGATGTAAAGGAAATGATCAAGTCTATCATTGATATGTGGTACAAATGTTGCCCGGAGCCGATTCTCATTACCGATGAGTCGGAATTGGAAGGAGAAATGAAGATACATCACGCATTGCTGGAGTACGTACACCGTCGTTTCGAGCCCGAGCTTAAAGTGGATCTCCCTAATGTCCCCGAGAAGCCAACTCAACAACAAACTATAGCCGTAAGAGCTCTTAGGGAAAGGGATGAAGCTTTAGCCGAGGTTGAACGTTTGACCCAAGAAAACAAACGAATTCGCCTCGCATCTAAAGAAGATCCATTACAATTTGTGCTATATTCCATGAGGAAATCTCCTTTCATGTAATTTTCATTTCATAGATTTGATGTATAAGGTTTCTTTTTTACTCATTTTAGTAATGATGTAATAGGATTCTCTTCTTATTTTTAGATTGATGTATAGGGATTATATTTCACAAATTTTGTTGTTAATAGTGAAATTTCCCTTTTATGTGCTTTTCTGAGATTCCAATGGAATATAGATGGGGCATCTTGATTAATCATTGCGCGTTACCCCTTTAATTGTATAATTTCTTGTGAAGAAATTGTGATAAGAGATTATTCACGTGATATTGGGATCATGAGAATATTTCTTATCTCTATTTCATCCAAAGAAAATATAAAATTGAAGGGTTTTATATTTTCGTCTCAATTCATTTTCCACGTACTAACTTGATCTTCATTTTGTTTACAAGGTATTTGGAGAATGCCCAACCCCACTTGTGAGAAGGACCTTCAAATGGATATCGAAAAACAGAACGATCGAATTGCCGATCTGGAAAACCGAATTGATGAAATAACTGCCACATTTGCAGACTTTGAAGCGTTTATAACTCCACTGCTTCCGACCAAGATTATGCCTACTCTTGCGGATCTTCAGGGTCAAATTAATGAAATGCGTGAGATGATGATGCGTCTTATGGATCATGTAAATCAAATGACTATAGAATTGTCATCCCTTTGCATGCCGAAAATAATTGGTCTTCATTCAAAGGGTAAAGGAAAATGGCCTTATGAAGAACAAGCATATGAAATTGAACTATCTTCTGGGATTGGAGAATGTAATCAAGGACATCTTGACAAAATGGACGTAGTTCGTATTCAATCACGTCTTGACTCCAATAAGAAGCCACGTAAGCATGGCCCGCTTCGTCAGTTTGCACCCTTACCAAAGCCACTCTCTCAATTATTGCCTATGCTTTTGGAAAAGAGATTGGTGGCTAAGGAAGTTCCGAGAGAAAAGCTTCCAAAGTTTACTGGATTCGATATGTCCAAGACATGCGTGTATCACATGGGAGAAAAAGGACACGATGTTGATAATTGCTTGGTTCTTAAGGTCAAAATTCAAAATCTGCTTGATAAAGGGATTCTGTCTTTTGGGAATGCCGCATCAGAAGTACGAAAGGAGCCTGTCATCCTGGACCTATGAACATGATTGATGTTGCTAAGCCACATGGGAGCACACTCACTTCTCTCTTGGTGTAGAGAACAACATGCTTAGCCAGTTCTCATTTCATGCATTTTTGTTATTTTGTTCTTTCATTCATGTGTGTGAACACTTGGATCTTGAGCCGTTGATCCAAGGTAGTATATGTTGTAATACGGCCTTATCACTTTCAATTCAATAAAAGCATATGCATGTTTTGTTAATAGACGTGCAAAAGTATACCAAACCAGTCCTATGATGATGCTTTGAGGCCTGGACTTTTGCACGATCTATAGTTTCAAAATAATTTTTTTGGAACAAGGATGTCCAATGATATGAGGACGAGTTCCCCTTGAAATTTTCGAAAATTTAAAATTCGAAAATTTGTTTTCATCACATCTTTATGCATTGCACTTCTTATTTTCATATACTGACCATTCTCTCATTACATCTCAGGCATGACACTTTGCATAACCATAATAGTCATATGCATGGCTTGGATTCATGTCCAAAAAACTCATACGAATCTGATTATTCCAATCTCGAAAATGAAGAGGATTCCCAGGTTATTAAGAGAGAATGGATCCGACATGAAGAATCCACATCTCCTACGGAAGAACGAACTATCGTTATAAATTTGGGCGATTCTGAAAATCCCAAAGAAACAAAAATTGGAGCAAGTCTTTCTCAAGCAGATGCTGATCGACTGATCGAACTATTGAAGGAGTATCGGGATGTCTTTGCTTGGTCTTATGCCGACATGCCGAGCCTGGACCCTAATATTGTAGAATATACGTTGCCTCTTGATCCTGCCATTCCGCCTAAGAAACAGAAGCTTAGGAGGACGAAGCCAGAATTATCCAAGAAGATTGAGGAAGAAGTCATGAAACTATTAAAAGTTGATTTCATTGAAGTTACTCAATATGCTGATTGGATTGCTAATGTCGTCCCAGTCATGAAGAAGGATGGGCGAGTCCGAGTATGTGTTGATTACCGTGACTTGAACAAAGCAAGTCCCAAAGACGATTTCCCATTACCACATATCGACGTCCTGGTCGATAGCACCGCAGGATTCGAATTATTCTCTTTCATGGATGGTTTCTCTGGCTATAACCAAATCCGAATGAAGGAAGAAGATAAGACTAAAACATCTTTCATCACCCCATGGGGAACATTCTGTTACAAGGTTATGCCCTTCGGCTTGAAGAATGCAGGGGCAACTTACCAAAGAGCCATGATGACATTATTCCATGACATGATGCATAAGGAGATTGAAGTTTACGTTGATGACATGATCGCTAAATCGCGACAAGGTGAAGACCACATTGAAGTCTTGAGAAAACTATTTGATCGACTTAGAAAGTTCAAGCTAAGGCTTAACCCCGCTAAGTGCATTTTTGGGGCAAAGTCTGGAAAGCTCCTTGGATTTATGGTTAGTGACAAGGGCATTGAGATTGATTCCTCGAAGGTGAAGGCCATTTGTGATTTGAAACCTCCTTCTACTGTTAAGGAAGTTCGAAGCTTGTTGGGAAGATTGAATTATGTCGCAAGATTCATTTCCCAGTTATCGGAAACAGCCAAACCCTTCTTCAAGCTGTTGAAAAAGAATGCCAAGGTTGAATGGAACGAAGATTGTCAGAAATCCTTTCAACAAATAAAGCAATATCTTTCACAGGCACCAGTTTTGGTACCGCCTACTCCGGGTATACCTTTGATTTTATACCTCACCATTCACGATGAGTCTTTGGGAGCTATGTTAGCGCAGAAGAGATCAGAGGATGGAATAGAACGTGCTATTTACTACCTTAGCAAAAAATTCACTGCTGGTGAAGCTCAATACCCAGAAGTTGAAAAAACATGCGTAGCCTTAATTTGGGTATTACACAGACTACGGCAATATACCCTTCACCATCGCATTCTACTTGTGAATGAAAACGATCCTATCAAGTATCTCTTGGAAAAGCCTGCACTGGTTGGAAGGCTTGCCAAATGGCAAATATTGCTCTCTGAGTTTGATATCCAGAGCATGTCTCAGAAGTCCGTCAAAGGTCGAGCCATAGCTGATATGTTGGCCGAAAATCCCTTAAAATCAAATGATTGGGATGAAATTGATGAAATAATCCATTTGGTGTCACAAGACAAGTGGGTCATGTATTTTGATGGAGCCGTTAATCTCTCCGGTTCAGGTACTGGAGCAGTCTTGATATCCCCAACGGGTCAGCATTATCCAGTAGCCGCAAAATTGGTATTTCCTTGTACCAATAACATTTCAGAATATGAAGCTTGCATCCTTGGTCTTCAATTAGCCATCGATATGAAGATTAAGAGATTACAAGTTTATGGCGATTCTACACTTATCATTCTCCAAACAGGAGGTGAATGGCAAACTCGTGATTCAAAGTTGATTCCTTATCATGAGTATCTTAAAAATTTGGTGGAAGAATTCGAAGAGATCTCATTTGATTATTTGCCAAGATCTCAGAACCAATTTGCTGATGCTTTGGCAACATTATCCTCAATGTTACAAGTAACTGATGGATTGAACATTGATCCTTTGCAAATCGACATTTTAAAAGAGCCTGCATATTGCATGGTTATAGAAGAAGAACTCGATGGTCAACCATTGTACTATGACATCATGAATTACCTTCGTGAAGGAAAATTCCCCCAAGGAAGTCAAGCTACGGATCGAAAATACTTGGCTAAGTTAGCTTCCAAGTTCTTTCTTAGTGGAGGTGCTTTGTACAAGAGATCTTTCGATTCGGTCCTGTTGAAGTGTGTAGACACCAAAGAGGCCAATTTATTAATGAAGGAAATACATGAAGGAGAATGTGGTCCTCATATGAATGGCCATCTTCTAACAAGAAAGATCATGAGGCTAGGTTATTACTGATTAACCATGGAAGCCGACTGTATTCAACATGTCAGATGTTGTTATCAATGTCAAATTTATGGGAACAAAATCAATGCTCCCCCAAATGAATTACATCAAATGTCCGAGGCATGGCCTTTCTTAATGTGGGGGATTGACATTATCGGACCAATCAATCCTAAGGCGTCGAATGGACACCGCTTCATTCTAGTGGCTATTGATTACTTCACCAAATGGATCGAAGCCAATTCTTATGCTCATGTTACCGCGAGAAGTGTGGCAAAATTTATTCGTCGAGACATTATTGCTCGATACGGGGTTCCCGAAGCAATTATCACGGATAATGGGTCAAACCTGAATAACAAAGTAGTGGATGAGCTACTCAGTAAGTTTCACATTCGCCACTTGAATTCTTCTCCTTACCGCCCACAAATGAATGGAGCTGTCGAGGCGGCAAACAAGAATATAAAGAAGATTCTGTCCAAGACGGCAGAGAATTACCGAGATTGGCATGATCGGTTGCCATACGCACTAATGGCTTATCGAACTTCCATTCGCACCTCGACTGGGGCAACACCATTCTCATTGGTATATGGAATGGAGGCAGTTTTACCTGTGGAAGTAGAAATTCCTTCATTAAGGGTGCTTTCGCAAATAAAGCTTTCTGAAGCAGAATGGATTCAACAGAGATTTGAACAGCTTAACATGATTGATGAAAAAAGGGTGAAAGCCCTATGCCATGGACAAAGCTACCAAAAGCGAGTAGCTAAGTCATTCAACCGTAAAGTTCGACCCAGGTATTTTGAGATCAATGACCTAGTTTTGAGGAAAGTACTACCTGTTATTCCAGATCATGGGAAGTTTTCCCCCAATTATGAAGGACCGTATGTCATCAAGAAAGTGTTGCCTGGTGGAGCATTAATTCTTGTAGAAATGGATGGCCGAGAGTTGCCAAAACCTGTGAACGCTGATGCTGTCAAGAAATATTTTCCTTGAATAAAAATTTCGAGTTGCTTTGGACTGAATCCAAGTCTCTTTAGAACATTTGCATCATGCATTTCATGCATACATGGCATTTTTGCATATTTGTTCATTTTGTAGGTATTCAACTGTTCCCCAAGGAAGCTATTCCAAATCTCAAGGAGTCAAGCTCAAGGAAGTTACTACATCAAATCAATCTTCTCCCTAGAATTTAGGAAGTAGATCTTATGTGTGAAAACCTTTTCTGTCCAAAAGGTTTTTCAAGTTTAAAATAAAAATCCCCAGAGAAACCCCAAAAATTCAAAAAAATCAAATGTTTTGATTTATCAAAATTCCCCACAGACGGGAGATTTAACCAGATGATCCTTTGGAAAAACAAAAAGAGGATTTCTCAAAAATGCCGAATGGAAATGCCTAGGATGATAAAAGGCAAACTTTTGATCAAACACGTCCCTATACTCATTTTGAGAGAATTGAGCGAAAAAGCCATGTCGTAGGACGTAGGGTTCGTTCACATTGAATACATGGATTGAAATGATAAAAGGCATTTCATTTCTCTATCCTAAATACTCATGTTATCCTTTGCTAGCCACTTTGAGCCAAATAAGGAGAATTCTCAAAATAGCCCTGTCAAGAATCACCTCACATTGGGGCAAAATAAGAAGTTATGGTTGATCATTTTTGGAGCAAAAAGATTAAGAAAGATTTTATTGCTTTCACTTGCATCAACCTTCTTGTGGTAATTTCAGGTGAATCTTTATGGAAGCTCGAAATATCCCAAAGTGAAGAAGAGCATTCTGTTCCTTTACCCCAAACACAGCTATCATTTGCTTAGCCAAATTGAGCCTTAAGCATCTTCATTTCAAAACCCAAAGTGTTGATTATTTCCCCACATTGGGGCAATGCATATGATTTACCAAGGAAATTTAGAGAAATTGGTGAATATGTATAAAGTGTCTCGAGAGTCCAAAGAACTCAAAAGATAAATATTAGGAGGCATGAAAAAGCAGTGTGCCTGGTAAAAGCAAGGCCGATGCCCATAAAAAATGTATCAAGGTCAAAAGCAATATGCTTATAATGAAAGCAAAATTCTCATTGCAAAAGATGCTTAGAAAGAGCAAAGTTCTTATGTTGCAAAAAAAATAGACTCTCGAGACAATTTGATTTTCAAGAATCAAATGATGTCAGACTTGAATGATTTGGTAATGATGCCAAGATAATCATCATTCTTCTTTCAAACCCATTCTATCAAATTTCAAGCCTTTTGAGCCTAACCCGAACCGACATTACAACCCTCTCCGAAGTCTCTTCTGATTGGGATGGTTTGAGTTAATGTAAAGATTTCGCAAGGAAACTACCGCTAGAAGGAGTGGAAGTAATCCTATCTTATCTTATCTTCAAGGTTCTTGACTTGTAAACCCGCTGAAGATGTTGATCATATATCTTTGTTCTTGGCCTCAGAGCAAATGCCCTTTGTGTAAGCCCATGACCAAGCCTACATTACGGTCCTTTGGAAAGACCTTTCTGATCAATCAATTTGTATTCAATGTGAATGTTTCCGAAAACCTTTGACATAGGTTCGTGAGACATCACCAGTGAGAATTGAATAACTTTCCCACATCGATGAATGGGAATCAAAGCTTTTATGAGAGCCAGTGTGAAAGACCTTTTTGATTAGGTTATTTCCAATTTGGCATTTTTATCTAACCTCTTTAAGTGGTTATTCAAAGATTATTTTGTTAAAATTTCCTCTTAAGGATTTTGATAATCTGTGCCTTTCATCAAAAGTTGAAAAATTCCGTTTGATTTGTTGTTAAACAATCTCGGAACTTTTTTTCAAAATATTTTTCCCCAGTGGATCGGTTTTTGGTCATCCTAAACCAACCCCTTATTTTCGGTTTTTGGTCAGCCTAAACCATACCCCCCGGTTTTTGGTCAGCCTAAACCATACCCCCGGTTTTTGGTCATCCTAAACCAACCCCTTATTTTCGATTTTTGGTCAGCCTAAACCATACCCCCCGGTTTTTGGTCAGCCTAAACCATACCCCCGGTTTTTGGTCATCCTAAACCAACCCCTTATTTTCGGTTTTTGGTCAGCCTAAACCATACCCCCGGTTTTTGGTCAGCCTAAACCATACCCTCGGTTTTTGGTCAGCCTAAACCATAACCCTTGTCCTTAGGTTCTAGGTTATCCTTAAACCTTGTCTTAGGTTCCTGGTCATCCTTAAACCTTACCTTAGGTTCTAGGTTATCCTTAAACCTTGTCTTAGGTTCCTGGTCATCCTTAAACCTTACCTTAGGTTCTAGGTTATCCTTAAACCTTGTTCTTAGGTTCCTGGTCATCCTTAAACCTTACCTTAGGTTCTAGGTTATCCTTAAACCTTGTCCTTAGGTTCTAGGTCATCTTTAAACCTTGTCTCTGGTTCTTGGTTTTCCTTAAACCATAGATTTTCCATAAAGCCATTTTTGTTTCCTTTCTTCCTTCATTCCATCACATGAGAGAGAGAAGAGAAGAACACATGAATAATCTGATAATCCAACGGTAAGAACTTCAGGTAAGACTCTGATCAAATGTCTTTGTCTTTATTTCATTTCCCAAATGGAATCGACTAAAATTTGCAGGTGCCAATTGGTCTTTGATCGGAACCTCTTCGAACTCCCACTCAAAGAGGGGCAGCTGTTGACACCTAATTTTAGCCGATGCGTCATTAAAAATAAAAAATTCAAGATTATGGTTTCCGGTCGCGACGGAGCCTGTTTCTTGAGCAAAAAGTGTTGTTTTTTAATTCCGTTTGTTGGCTTAGCTTTTGTAAGCGATTTTCTATTCATTTCATACAAAAACCCGAAAAGTCAAATGGTTGACTTTGGCGTTGACTTTTTGGTCAACCCTTTGACCAAAAGTCAACCCCAGGTCAAATTGGGGCTTTTCGCATAAAAAGATTCCTTTCAAGTCCAATTTCACTTTAGAAGTGGAAATTTTAGAAAAATTCAAAGATTCGATCATAAAATCAAGCTCCTAGTGAAAAGTCAACTAGAGTTTGACTTTTGGTCAAACCTTTGACAAAAATTGAAAAAATTCAAAATTCCAAAAATCATCCTATTTTACATTCAATTTGCCTTTGGCATTAGAAATTTTGCAAAAATCGATTTAGAATCAACTTTTCCCCAAATTGCGGAAATTGATTCAAATCGGCCAAAAATGAAATTACTTCATTTCTAGTCGTTTTTTAGATTAGTTTTCTTCATGACATTTGATCTAGAGGTCATTTTATATCCAATTCTTGAATCAATTTTGTGATTCCAAGCCAAACACAAAAACCCCCAATTTTAGCCCTAATCAGTGATTTTGATCGATTCTTCGTGATGTGCGCAATTGAGGCACGAATGAGCCTAATTTCTTATATGAAATCCAAATTCAAAATCAATTTTGGAAAAATCACATGAATTTGGGTCAATTTGATCAATTTAGTGGTTCAATGATAAAAAAGTCTATGAGTAATTGGTCTAATTAGTGCAATTCAACTTGACCCACTCTAGACTAATAATCAAGTTGATGAATTGAGACTCAATTTGGTTAATTAGACTTCAATTAAATTTGTTAGTCTAGCTCGGTCATACAATTACCCAAATTCAGAACTAATTGACTCAAATTGGTTAAATTTAAATTGAACTGATCCGATTAGACTAGTCATTTTCCGGTCGAAAATTTTGATGATCAATAATCCGGTCGGACCAATCAAGATCAGTCATATCCTCTTAAGTGCAAAAATGACAAAAATGCCCTTAATAAAAAATGACAAAAATGCCCTTAATTGAAAATGACAAAAATACCCTTTTTTAAGGATTAAGCAAATTAATTAGGGGATTAGTAAATCAATCATGGCCATTCATCTAGAATTGATCATGTCCGTACATGATGCCATGTCACTAATCTTTAGCCCTTAAAGAAGATTTTTAATCATTAAAAAATGCATTTTGGGCTATTGGATTAATGCAAGGGTTAAATTCCAAAATTAAAGGGGGATATATAAGGTTTTTTCCCTCCAAAATTGGAGGGGGGTTCATTTCAGATCTGGTTTTCTCTCTCCTCTCTCTCTCTCTCTCTCTCTCCCTCTCTCTCCCTCTCACGTTCATCCCTCTCTTCCCCTCTCACGTTCATCTCTCTCTCAAGCTCTCTCTCACGGCAGCAGCTTTTTCGGCCCTTGCCGGCTGCTTTCCGGCGAGCCGCCGCCACACCGGCGTCCCCCACGGCGGCTCGAAGCTGGTCGCAAGATCAGCAACCCTCGCTGGTGGCCGGAACTCACTGTTCCGGCCTGATCTTCTTCTCGGCATCATCACCGGCATTACCGCCGGTGATGTGTTCAGCCGGTTCAACCGGCTGAACCGGCTCTCCAGCGACCTCCTCCGGCGATTCCAAGCAACCGACTACATCCCTCGGCGTCTTCAAGTCGCTGTGGTGTCCGGCCTCACATCGAACAGCCACCGGATCGCATCATTTTCCTCAACTTTTGCTGATTCGTTTATTTGTGTGAAAACTAGTCGATTCTCACATCATCTCTTGTAATCCGTTATTGTAGATTGGCCGAGCTTTCCGAGGCCTCTCCGTGATATTCCAGATCAGAATACGGAGGCCGGATTGCTCGCTTGAGCGTTGGATCATCGTGAGACAAGGTAAGAACACTTAAACACAGTTCTGCAAATTCGTACCCTGGAAAACCTGCAAGTTTGAGACTCTGATTTGAGCTTGTTAACGTTAGAATCTGATGAAGTGATAAACTAGAAAGTCGTAAATCTCGTTTTAAGCTTCGATTTGATATATCATATGCTTCGATCGGACTTGATTTGCTATGTCAAAACACGTTTAGAAGTGAGGATCAGAATTTGGAATACTTTGTTTAAGTCTGTTCTGATGATTCCCTGACTGACTTTGTGCTGTTCGATGAATTTTATGATTTTCTAAGATCATTTTCTGGAAAAACTTCCTTCATGAAAGTTGTAAAACACATCTTGATCTATTCACTGTAAACTTTTCATAAAATTCTGAGCACGTTAGCCTAGTACGATTTGCCACGTCATCTGCACATAATCTGGTGACATGCTGGTTTCAGTTCGACCTTCATGTGTTCTTCGGTCTTCATAAATTCGTGCGTTCGAGATATGAAAATATTTTCTTCATGAAAGTTCTTCCTGAGATCGAGATCTTTCTATTGATACTAATTTCATCAAAATCAGAGATCATTTGAAATTTCAAAAGGAATTCTCATGATTTGATCAGTTCTGTGTCCAGATCTGATTTTTGTTCCTTTGGAGTTCACAAAGTGTTTCTCCGAATTTGATGAAGTGAGAGCCCTTTTTTGCGAAAATTCAAAACTTCAAAGTTGTTCATTAGGGTCTCAATATACTAACTGGAGATTTTGAGGACCTAATAGCAATTTTTGAAGGACCAATTTGCTTAAAATCTCGTGAAAGGTCTTCCTGGGTCAAAACTGTATTTGCAATTGAGTCCCTAGCGAAAATTGAATTTTATAAATATTTGGAGGGCTTTTTAGCAAAAACTCAAAACATGAAAGTTGTTGCACACAGGGAATCCTAACGGCACAAAAATTTTCGCGCTGTTTTGATAAGGTTTGTTATTTTTCCCGCCTTTGTTTTGAAATTCATAACTGAACCGAGTCTAGCCTGTCACTGAGATTAATTCGATATTTTCAGGAAAATTGGCTAGGATTTAGAAAAAATGGTCTTCTTGACTTTTGATCCTCATGTCATAAGCTTTCTAATGACACCTAAATCACTTCATTTGGACGTCATTAGGATAGTTAATCATACTTGAACAGATTCAATCCGAATTAGGCATTAATTGAATAAGTGGTCTTTTTTATAAAGCCCACTTCTCATGGTTTGTTTGGCTTCGAAACAAGGCCCATGGGCTTGAATGCATGTTCATTTTATGATTATGCATGTGTTTGTTAGATGAATGTTAGGCCCGGTGCATGTTCGGCGGGTAGCCCATTCATGGTCATTAGAACCCGACTTTAGGGGTTAATTGATATGAGTTGCCGTTTTGTGAATGCAAATGGTAGCCCATTATCATTAACAATTAATCAAATGATATTAGGTGATTAAGTGGGTGATGAATCGAAACGCATGAAAAACAAAGGCCGATCCCGAGGCCCGTGCTTAATTAGTGAATTGATTACATCATTGTTCTTTCATATGTTGTCTTTTCATGAATGAATGTTATGAATGTAAATACCGACACCCGAGAGGCGGTCCATGGGAGGATAATCCAAAATCGAAAAGACCAAGGTGATTGACCGATGTCCAATCCGGTCTCAATTTGTACTCATTCGATGATGGTTCTAAACCGATGTCCAATCCGGTTTCAATTTGTACTTAATTCATTCATTCCCGATCATGTCTCGGGTTTTCAATTTGTGTTGTATTAAACACCCGACGAGTTGCGGGTTTTTATCTTTTTACTTTCTCGCACTTAGAATTAGCTCGTTTTTTTAATACTTCGAGTGATTACTTTAAGAAATGTCTTTCAAATACAATTGATTGTTTCTTTCTTTTTCTAGACTAAGATAGGATTAGTTTAGAATCTAAAAAATGAAAATACAAAAACAAAATGCATGATGACTTAGTGGACTAAGACTTTGGCATGAAAATGATAAAAACAAATGCATGACGGCTTAAATAACAATCATGTTAAGTTTAGCGGTACCGAAAGGGCGTTAATAGAAATATTAACGTAAGCTAGTCCCCGAACCTTTGATCTCTGGTTTTCGTAGAAACCGAAACGAAATTCCCGCGTTTCGGTTGGGTATTCTAGCCGACCCCCGACCTAGGCTAGTGGCGACTCCTAAAAAAATAATCAATCCGCTGTCACGCGAGATATGGATTTAGGGAAAATCCACGTTCATGATCAATGAGTTATATGGCTAAACAAAAGATTTACACTTCAGTAAAATCATTTTAAAAAAGTGCCATATAAACCATCTCATGAACACTTATCTCTAAACCCGCCTCATTCGAGTTCGGCCCTCGAGGGGTAGGTCGCGACAAGTATTTGCTTGCAAATATTCTCTACTTTATCTTTTTATTCATTTCTATATTCTTTTGATAGAAGCATGCGCACATGATGTTATTAAGCTATTCATGCATCTATCTATTTTAACTTGAATTATTCAGCAAAAAATTGTCTAAGTTTTGCGAATCAGCCTATTCACCACCCCTTTATACTGGGTTGTTAGCCTCAACAATATGCAATGATTCAATAAACAAGGCCGACAACCTAAGTAAAAATGTTTGAGTGAGTGTAACATACATAAGCACAGCCTCCTCAACAGCCAAAAAAAAAAAGAGAGCAAGTTTAACGCAACTATGAACAAGTAAACGACTTAAATAAAGCAGAGAAAAGTGGTTACGAGTCACGGAGTAGTTATACTCGGGGGAAGCAAAAAGAATGCTGTCGGCTTCTAGAACCTTCTGGCGAAAAGCCTCCACTGCCGGCGGGAACCTGCCGTCGACTTCGAGGTCCGTGTTTATCATCGGAAGCTGCGATATGTCGATCAGCTCTATTTGCATCCCCTTCACCGTTTCCTCGCATATCTCGATCGCTATCACCATCAACAGGAAAAGGAAGCGAACGCATTCAAATAAAAGATTTGCAGATTTAGTGCGCGGGTTTAGAAAATTAGGATTGACGTGATTACCGGAACGAAGAAGGCCTCGATTGAAAGAAGCTTTTCGAAGTGACCCACAGATCGCTGCGACCTTGATCACTGGGCCAGCGACCACCGTCGATTCCATCTCTCTCTCTCAATAGGAATTGTCAGTGAACGAGCCGTGCCATGGCAGGGAAGAAGAAGAAGAAGAAGAAGAAGAAGAAGAAGTTGACCAAGTAATCACGATCACGTTTTCTTTGTCTTCTCAAGGAGTAGGTTGGAGTAAAAAATTTGAAGAGCGCCAATGTACGAAGGCATTGATGACGAGGACTGGGGGAGGGAGGATATGGTGTGGTCGCGAGCAGAGTTGCTCTGGCTCGTTGACCGTTCTTTTTGGCTTTGTAAAGAGACTGGCGGTTCCAATAGTTTTTTTTTTTGGAGCGGAATAATTACCGAATCAGTTCTAAACCTATTGTAAGGACATCAATTCATTCCTAAATATTTTAGTTTTGACAATTTAATCCTAAATATTTACACGGAATTCTAATGTAGTTCTTTCGATTGATTCTCAACGAAAATCGCTAACATGTTGTCCGGTTATCGCCGTCCTACGTGGCAAGTTGATGTGGACAACTTTAATCTGTATGGCATCCTACATGGACAGCCACATCAGCGATTTCCTATGGTGATTGACCAAAAGGATTACATTAAAATTTCACCTGATGATTTAAGATTATATTAGTAAAATTAAAATAATTGAATTAGCATCCGTATAAAAGGTTTTATGACTAAATTGGTAAATTTCCAGTTTGGGATCTATCGGTGTAGAATTTAGAAAAAAAAACTAAAAATATGAGATGTTTATATAAGGAAATGACGCTCCCAAAATTCATTTCCAGTGAATCTTGTAGAACACATTAACAAAACTTCCTCTGATTATTTATCAGACGAGTTCTATAGCCGTGGCGAAATATTCGGTTTGAATCATAATTACTCTTCATAATGAGCGAGCCCAGCACAGTTGCCCACCCTAGTACTGGTGGAAGTAGATGTTAGAATTAGTAAAATTGATTTTGGTTGAAAAAGAAAACTTAAAATTGGATTTCGATTCTCAACCGACTCTAACATTTAAGACAAGGAAAGTGCAGCCCGCAACTTGAAGACACGTAGAGTCCAAGTTGGAGAAGTTGCTTCTTTGACCAAAATTTGTAGTTTGAACGTGGTTTCCTTTTTGATTAGTTGAAGTCGGCAAAAGAGCAAAAGTTCAACTTTGTTTCTTACATGTTGAAGTCGGCTTACCTCTAGGCGGTTAAAATTGTTATAAAAAAGCTTGTCCTGAATGTTTTATTTTTTTGTTGAATATCATTCTTAACATGCAGAGAAAAGCTTCACTTTGTTTTGAAAAGCACACTATTATATACGAAACTTTTCTACCTTGTGTGGTTGTTGGTCCCTTGCCATTTCTCTCCTTCGTTGTGTTCCACGTCCAAGCCTCCGCAAATCAACATTAGAGACGGGTTATCTCACGTTATGGCATAACTGAACCTACGTGGCAGAATAACCAAGGCTTCCTAAGGGTGAGAAGCGATTGGGGGGTTCAAGCCCATGCCCAGACGGGCCCAAACTACTAGGGAGGAAGCTTTACGTCGCTCAGACCAACCACCGCACTGGTAAACTTCATTGTATGTTGTTTGTGAGTTCATTTGACTTCAACGATTTCACATATCTCATTAGAGAAAACAGGAGAATGTTAAATAGTTGCTTTCTCTAACCCACTAACGTACACTTTATTTGAAAATATTACCTCTTTTTGGACCCTTTTTTAGTGTATCTATTGTGATATTACATGGGGACAATTCCTCAACATCTTTGTTCATTCGCAACAAAGTACGTGAAAATGGAGGAGTTGGAAGGGAAGAAGTTTGAGGGCACTCGTTAGTATAGACTCGGTAATGAATTTGACAATTCGATAGATTAGTTCATTCTTACAACGAACTTATGTCAAACTTTTGCATTTGAAGCTAAGCCTGAGTTAATGGACAAATGTCCTCTTGAGAGTCTAGCATGTGAAGATCCATCCCATTTACACCAAAAATAATTGCATTGTCGACATAAACAAGCACGTGCTTGACACGTGAATATGGACAGTTGCATGAATGACACATGAATATTACCATGCATGTGACATCTTGTCGATGACCGTAGGGGTTTGATATTTGTTGATCAACATTGTGAAACATTGGCAACACATATTCAATTGTCAATATACGATGATGAACAGCTAGTAACTATGGGTATGGATACTGGCATGGATATGATGGGTGAAGAGCAGTATACCTTCAAAGTTCTTTGAAAGCATGAGAGGCAAAGGAATATGGTAACCAACTTGCGACAAATCAATTGGGGCAATGGATTAATTGGCAGGAGTTTACTTAAGGAACGTCGAAGCACGACTACAAAGCTCAAAACCTACGAATCAGTTGAGATTGAGGAGAAATGGGTGTGCATTTTGGAGGAGACAATTACTTCAGAAGTAAGAACACGGCATTGGTTGTGCAAAAGTGCAAAAGTAAGATCAAGGGGCTATTGACACACCGTCTAGAAAGAAACTGCTTGGTTGCAAAATCAGGGCATCCTGAGAATGTGAACACGAAATTTGCAAAAATAGAGGGACATGAAGGCAATCGAGAGTAACCGTTCGAAGAAATGCAACTGCTGAAAATCATCAGAAAGCAGTTACCATTATAATCTTTATAGTCATAAGTAAAACTGCATTTTACCTGTCTAGCAGTTCTTCGACCAGAACCTCCTCTTCACTACAGAGACAGGGGCTCGTCGTTGCCACTGCAGTCGCCTCTGAGGAAGCTCGTCGTAGAAGGGCGTGGTGGTTGCGGCTTGGTGCCGTTTAATTAAGGTTTAATCTCACTTGATTCAGGTTTAATTAAGGTTTGATATTAGTAGCATTTTAATTATGCCCATATAATTATATTAAACTTGTTCTGATCGGATTAAGCTAGGGAGGTTGTGAGCTTAATTAAATTAAGCCCACAAGAACAAGAAAATTGGCCCAAACCCGAAATCTTTACCATGTTGTCGAAAATCGAATGCGCAAAGCTCTTGTAATTCCAAATTAATAGAATGAAGATTTCGTACATTACAGGAAGAAATATTGTGGGTGAAATCTATGAGCATATTCACCGTGGGTTTAGAAAAGGAAGATTGGTCACACATATATATTCAAAATTCCTTAAAGCAACAATATATTAAACTCATTCTAAGATAAAGAAAGAAAAAAAGAACAAAGAGAAGACATTCAATGGGTATAAACATGGGGAGGACTGGTTGGGATCCCATGTTACGAGAAGATATCTGTCGCCGCAGGAAATTCTATTAAAAAGAGAAAGAGGATCGCATGGGGGGTGCCTTCGCGGTTATCTCCACTTTTGAGATAACTGTACTGTACTTTACCAGCATATATATTCACAGAATCAAGTGAGATCAAAGACACGTCCACTTCTCCAAATCTGGAAAGGCCAAACGACTTGAGTGAGCATCTTCACCAGATGCCTCTCTTCCGCCCGTCATCTTCAATCGACATGGTCTTTGCAGCAAAGAGCGAGCGCATCTCCTTACCTACAGATCGTTGTCCTGCTAACCGGTCTTTTATCAAGGGTACTACCTCGCCGAGTTGGTTCGAGGCAAGCTAAACCATCGTCATGGTTGCTGTTCAGTCGACTTCAGTTGCTGTTTCGCTGGACCATCGCTGCCATAGGCTTATTAATCGTCACTCGGGTTGCAGCTGATCCGGAACAAAGTTGACTCGGGATACCTTAGGTTGTCGCTGTCCACGTCCAGGTATTGTGTCGCCATCGCTGGAGTTATGCGGAGTTTTGTCAATGCCGAAGTACACGCTCAGTAGATTACAGGTATGATCTCCAAACAATTTGCAGTGATCACTAGCATTATCGTGAATTTACTTGGTCTGTGTTTAATTACGGCGAAGGTAGGAGGAAATCGTGGTCAGTTAACTGCTTGCTTCTTGCCCATTCGCGAGTAGTCAATAAGGTTGATCCTAATAGTTTCTTCTTGTGACGTGTCCATGCCGGATGGTAAAAGAAATAAAAAGAATTTCCGTCAATTTG
This sequence comes from Syzygium syzygioides, assembly GCA_031216285.1. Lineage (NCBI taxonomy): Eukaryota > Viridiplantae > Streptophyta > Magnoliopsida > Myrtales > Myrtaceae > Syzygium > Syzygium syzygioides. Next base: position 14,238,122 of record CM062248.1, read on the forward strand.
GCATTACATGATTCACGTTTGCCCCTAAGTTGATTTGGTATCTGAGAATATTCTGACTTTTAGGCTCCTATCGTTTTAAGGAAAACATTTTTGGGGAAAACATTTTCCTCATTTTCCGGTATTCGGTTCGCTCGAGAAAATAAGTCAACGGAAAATATTTCTTCTGTCAATAGAACATCTGTGCTTAAATTAAGAAAATGATTTCTTCTTTGAAAAAATCAGAAAACAATTTCCAATATCTTAATAGGTATTGGCGTTTGGATCCAAAACTCTACATTTGAATGCTAGGACCCAAATGCTGATTCTAGAGTCTTTAATGCCCAAGCCGGGTCCATCAAGGCTAGGCTCGAGTCCATCGAGGCCGGAGTCGCGTTCGTTGAGGTTGGCTCAAGACCCCATTGCCTAGGCCTGGGCCTTCGGCGCCCATGCTCGGGTCCATCGAGGCTAGGCCCAATCCCCTAGTGCCCATGCCCTATGCCCTAACACCCAAACCCGCATCCACAAAGGCCAAGCTTAGGTCCTCAGCACTCAGGCTCGCGTTCTTAATTAATGAAAAGCTCGTTTTCATAAAAATATTTATAAAAAAATCAAAATTTTAATTATTTTTTCTTTTCTTTGTTTTTCTTTTTCTTCTTCATCGGTTGGTTGTTGGCCACAACAATGGCTAGTGACCGGCCACGAGCGAGTCTCGAGCTTAGTGGCCTCGGGCAAGCTCACTCGAGGCTCCACCTTGCATGTTGCTAGTTGCTAGCTAGTCGCTAGCCGATGAACGACATAAATAGAAGGAAAAAGAAAAAAATTAAAGAAAAAAAATTAAAAAATTCGAATTTTTTGATTTTTTTTCCAAAAAAATAAATTAGATTTTCCATGGAAAACAGCAAAAAATATTTTTAACCTCATTTTCATTTCAACCAAATACCGAAAAATATTGTTATTTTTTACTTCATCGAAAACATTTTCGAAAATATCATAGTTTTTGCGAAACAAATGGGGCCTTAAGATTGATTGCTACATCGGTATATATTAGCGTTGGATTGTTCTTGAAAATATTGGCTGCCATGTTTAACTACTGTGATGAAATTTGAGTCCAATTAGAGCCATCTTGTTATGAAGTAATACCGGTATGTGTGTCCTTGGTTGAGTCTATGGATGCATTATTTCGATTGAATACTTTTGTATTCCACGTTGGACCTTATTGTGCAAGTCACACCATCTTGAGCGGTTTCCGCCACACCATCGTGCTTTGGAGATGGTTTCGATTTGTTATTATGATAATCATAGCATCTAGTTTCATATTATTGTATTGCATGCAAATCTCTCGTTTATCTAGAGTTCTTGCATTTATTCATAGTCGCCATGTCAATTAAACGAGAAAACACCAAAAGATTAGTTTATGTTGCATATCGATTATCTTTGATAAATAGTTGTTAATTTATGCATAAACATGCATCATGCATTATTCATGTCGCATATAGTTCAATTTTCATAATAAGAAAGTACCAAAAAAGATTAGCATTGCATCAGTAGGTATACCTTTCAATTAAAATTAGGTTATTTTTTGTGTCCTAGAGTTTTTTTTTGGTATGGTAAGTAGTATATAAACTTTTCAACATGCGACTTACAAAGAGAAGCCGAACACAAAAATCTCGTACCAGAAGTGACACAAAGAGGTGTCCCAACTGGTGCAAAGGTGTTGCGACTTTGTCAAAAGGTGAACAACAAGTGCACAAATAGCTACGGCCCAAACATTAGGCAACTAAGAGAAAGAGACTAATAACAAGCGAACAACAAGTAATCACTAAAAAATGGAGGACGAGATATCCCAATTGGTCTAGGTCCTTCGATTAATGGGAGAGTCTTGAATCAACTTGAGAGAAAGGCTTTTGTCCCTAACCACCTTGGCAAGGTGATTGCGGAGGGCCGGCAAGTAGAGTAGTGTCCTAGAGTTTAGCATTTTGCCAATTGTGTCCATATGGCCAATTTTAGGTGGAAATCACTAACGTGGACGTTGTCCATCCTATGTGGTATGACCGGTACTGATATGAATAATTTTTAATAATATTTTAAAATTTTTCTCAATTTTTTTTTATTTTTTATTTTTTTCTTTTCTTTTTCTTTTTTTTCCTTCTTCCTCCTCTGGCCGATAGTTGGCTATCGCCAATGCACGGCGATTGGCTAGAGGAGGAAGAAGGAAAGAAAAAAAAAGAAAGATAAGAAAAAAGAAAAAAGGGAAAAAGAAAATAATAAATAAATAATTCAAAAAAATAAAATATTATGAAAATTTTTCTACATCAGCGTCGGTCGACTGTTCTACATGATACGGTCAGCGTCCTCATAAGCTATTTCTTATCAAAATTAGCCGGATTGACTTAATTAGCATAAGATGAAAAAGTTTATGATTCCATTGGCAAAAATGAAAGGTTTACGATTCAATTAACAAAAATGCAATAAGTTTATAACTTTTTGGACAATTTTCTCCGTTGTCACACATTAGGTCAAATCGAAGGTTTTAAAATTGAGAATGTAAAGTAATATTTAGGCAAAGGTAATAAGCGTATTTGGATATTTTTTATGTGTTATCCAAAATGGTGAAGTGCCAATGAAAGTGACTAATCATCCACCTTGACAGTATTGAATGTTGGCTCCACTCTATGAAAAGGAGGAGAATCATTGAAAATCAGTACATGTATTTTAAGTAAATGTATGAGTAAGTTACTAACGAAAATTCTTTTTATTATGACAGAGAGCACCCACTCTATGCGTAGGCCAATCTATCCTGCATTATGTCAAACTTGTTTGTGCTTGACCATGCTAAATTATAGCTTTCCCCCAAATACACTCTTGATCTCTTATCCGCCAACCCTAGGCCCAACAACGGTGATGACGCCATGTCTCAGACTGCCATCACTATCAATCGCCTCTTCGTCAATAGTTGAATTGCAGGAAGAATTATATATAGGCACGGACTTTTAAAGTCTTTTCAATATCCAAAAAAAGCTCGAATCATTGCTTTCGTATAGGCAAAGAGCCCACCTCTCTCAGCAGACTCGTCCCTTGTTTTCTTGTATGGGAAACCCATTCTTTAATGAGAAAAAGAAAAGAGTTTTTGAAAAGCCTTTCTCAAAATCACCTCGGGAATAAATGTAATTAATGTGAGACCGAAGGGAGCCATACCAATACTGGCCTTAAAGCTATCATTGTAGGTAAAATTTGCAAAGTGATAGGTAAGCATCCCAACTACATGGAAAACCATTAAACAAACTATTAGCATATCCTCTAATGTTTGTATAATTCGCTCATATTGTCCATCTGTTTGTGGGTGGACGGTGCATCGCTCCATGGATAGTGCTCAACCACCGGATCTCTCTCTCTCTCTCTCTGCTATTAGATGTAATGAACCAACCTCAAGAATGATGATCTCTCTTTTGTCTTTCGTTATTGAGGTGACGAGGGTGACGTCGAGCTCATCTTGACGACAATGGCAACGAGGTGATGATTAGACACAGAAATGATGCCAAAGGTCATGGTGCAAGTGGGAAAACAAAATAAATTGGTTTCCAGGCCAAACCCCCGAGGTAATTTTAATTCCCGAAACATTGGTAATAATATATCATGAGAAAAAGAACAGTCTTCCAAGTAATGTTAATCAGGCATAAGTGAGAGCAATACGTTTGTGCGAGAATAGAAAGTTTCTGAATGTGCACACATGATAATAGATGAGCATCACTCTTGAAAAATGAATTTATTTTAGAGTGTACGAAATAAAAGTTATACAAACACACACACACACACATATATATATATATATGTTTATACGATAACGGCGCTCCCCGAACTTCACAGGTTTCTCGCCCCCAAGAACCTCGAGCCAACTGTGTGAGAGAGTACGATGTTTTCTCTTCCCTCTGTCCTCTCAAGTACAAAACCTGTCCACGTCGACTTCCTCGCACCGCTGTCTGTGACAAATGGGCCTCTCCTTGGGTCAATGAACTGACCTTCTATTGGGTGAAGAGTATCTGCTTCACCAACTCTGTTTTTCCCCTTAAAATAAGAGGTTCCACTTGCCATTTGAGAGGAAAAGAAACCTCATCGTCCTCTTCTAATCAAGAGAAGCACCTTTCTAACAGTCCATCAATCATGGCAAGAGAATCTGCTTCACCAACTCTGTTTTTCCCCTTAAAATACGAGGTTCCACTTGCCATTTGAGAGGAAAAGAAACCTCATCGTCCTATTCTAATCAAGAGAAGCACCTTTCTAACAGTCCATCAATCATGGCTCCAAGCAAGTAAGCATCTCATTCTTCTTCTTCTTCTTCTTCTACTCTCTCTCTCCACTATTTCATACATTTGTGAGCTAGAATCATAAATTTCATTCCTCTTGTTCCAGCGACAAAGTATGTGAAGCATCTTGATTCATGATTTTATGAGATTGGTTATTTGACGGGAGTTTAGTTGTAGATCTAACCGATAGAGAAGGCGAGAAACCCTATACGCTGAAAGGGAAGGGGGTGAGAAATGGGTAGAGGAAAGATCGTGCTAAAGAGAATCGACGACTCCATGACCAGGCAAGTCACTTTCTCGAAGAGAAAAAAAGGGTTGCTCAAGAAGGCGAGGGAGCTTTCCATACTCTGTGATGCCGAGGTGGGAGTCATCGCCTTCTCTGGCACTGGAAAGCTTTACGATTTCGCAAGCTCTAGGTTAGATCTCTTCCTCATCTTTCCTTCCCTCAAAGTCAATCTCTTCTATTCTATGCTGAACATTTTTCCTTGAATAGTAATCAGTGGCTTCAGTTCTGTTTTAACGTCATATTGGGGCTTTGATTTCTCGAGTTTTTGACAATGGGGATCCCAAAATATATTAGTGATAACAACATTGTTGATATGGATATTACTATTAGCCAAAGTTAAAAAGAACCTTCTAATGTCATGACCCTAGGATTGTTCACTTCTCCATTTACATAAACATACCTCTCCAGAAGAGGACATTGTTTTTCTTTTTTTCCTAATTCACTTTTGTCCTTTTAGCTTTATTTGGAATTCACATTCATTTGTTTGTTTTCCTTATTTGAGACAAAAGACCTAAGATTGTCTTGGTATCTCCATTTTGGCAGCTCAAATGAGAATTAGGTCTTCCGAAGCAATCATGGATATGGCCTAGAAATTGTTTTGGGAAATATTGGTACCCTTGAAAATGACTTTAATCAAGCACATAATTTTTCGAGATTAATTTCTAGCAAAGATAACCAAAATATATTGCAAGTATATGCGTGAAAAGATGGATCCTCACCAAAACATGAACATACATTGACAACAAAGGACGAGCATGTTAACATCGAGCAGTGAATCCTCTTCTCAAACAAAAAAAGACTACAGGAGGATAAAAGAGAGGACATATATGTATTAGAAACATTGACATAGATAGAGACTCTCTTAAAAGTCGAAACCCTAAATTCCCAACATGATACTCCCAAAATTATACAAGAATATCTAATATTTACAAAACCAACTTTGATTTTGAATTTGGTGTCCCCCCCTGAAAAATTCATATTTGACCCCTGATTAATTTCATTCTATGTTGCTAAATGAGGTTAGAATAGTATGTAAACTATAAGAAAACTCAGATTTATTCTCTATATTAATTTCATTAATAGGTTTGCATGGTTGTTTTTTAATAGGGTAAAGGTATGAGCAAATTAATGTCTCCAACAGAAGCATAAGATGCTATTGTTTGTCTTCATTGTAGTTTGGCATGCATGCATGATGCTAATACTACTATTAAGGGAGAGATCACCTTTTGGTGTCTCTCACTACTTTTCAATTTAATTTCAATTTTAGTTTTTAACCGGATAAAACATAAAAATTCAAACATATAAAGAAAACCATAAAAATCTCCGGTCTCTTGTGTAGATATCCACCTTCTCCTTCTTCCCTTGTCAACTTATCTATGAGGAAATTGTTGTTCCTTAACTTACACCATCTCCCTCATGAATTGTGTTCTCAACATCATATTTCAAAAAGAGCAATTTTTTTTTTCAAATATTAGCTCTAAAGTACAGACTATTAGTGTGCTATGAAGCAGCGGAGTATAAAGATGGGCGATGTGCCATGAAGCCGCTCACAATGCGAATTGCGTGCTTGTACTTCTAAAAAAAACTAAAGATGTAATTATAACAATAAAACTCCAAATCATGCATGAAATGCCAAAGCCTAATTGTTTTGTGTTTATGGTAAATGGTGCTTCGTGAAACTGTTAGAGTGTCAAGGAGTGAACCATACAAGCACATATTAAGCATAGAACAACAGATAAAAGTGGGTAAATCTCATGTGGGATTGTGCTATGTGGCTCGACCATATTCAAGCTTTATCCAGTAATTGTATTGTCTTTGTTGTTTTTGTTGTTGTTTAGCCTTTTCTAATGAAGCTAGAACATATAAATTGATGGATTTTTAATTCATTATTTGTAAATTTAAATTTCAAAACATAGTAACTATCTAAAGGGATGAGGATGACTGGAAATTGGTTTTTACATTACTCACCTTTAAGCGAGTGACATTATTCAAAAATACCTAATATTTCAAAATGAGATAGAAATTATGTATGCGTGAAGCGTGATACCTAACCTTATCTTTGGATAAGTTGATTTCATTAGTTTCATATTACATTTCTAATATGAAGATAGGAGGTTAGGAGTATAGATGATTGTACCATGTGATAGATGTCAATAATCAACATTTACAACAAATAAAGGCTATGGAAAATAAATAAAAATTAGTTTTGGTACACTGAAACAGGAGCACTAGGGAAAATAAACATAACTAAAACAGTTTTTGGATCGAGGGAGTTTACTTGTGGGATTGATAGATTTGATATTATTACAAAGACTAGGGTTTATTTTGATAAGTTTCAAAGGTGAAGATAAGTTAGAAAAAACGAATGAACGTAGGGATTTATTTTGCTGTTTACGTTAATGCCAACCAATCTAAAAAGTTCAAGTTATTGAGTAAGGTGTGGTTCAATATTCCAAAGCAATGACATTCCCCCTGTGCATAAGCTAAATTTACCTTGATATTGAAGCATGGAAATTGATAACCAGAGTGGAAAATAAAGGGTTTGGAAATATCGATGAACATAATGGAATCATTTCTCCACCACTAGAATTGGCCCTCTGTTGACGTACACGTATCATTTTTTATGTAGTTGGGGATGTAAAAACGGTAATAAGAACAAGAAAGCAAGGCTAGAATGAGAAGAACTGAAGCGGCAACTGTAGTTTGACATTCTGGGGTTTAAAGAAAAAGGAAAGTGATTTGGGCTCCGTTTGTTTCGCCGAAAACAAATGATCTTGAAATCATTTCCTAAAAATAATCATTTGGATTGCTTACAAAAATGAATGAATGAAATATTTTCATCATCCACAAAAATATTTAGACAAATTATTGTCAATGATGAAAATTTTTCATTGACTAATCATTTGAAGCGATTATCTTTATAAAATTATTTTCCAAATCATTCATTTATCTGCAAAAATGAAGCCATAAAGACCTATTCATATGAGATTATAGACATAAGACGGGTTCAAACCTTAATAAAAATTAAGAAGACAAAAGTCCAAATGCTGTCACTTGTAGGTTTCCCAAGCCATTTCACCAAAAATCTAGACAAAAGTCGTATTAACATTCCACACATCTTCAATGGCATCTTTAAGGTTCTTCTGCAGTTGACTAACTTGATCATCAACTGCAGCAACTTTCTCTCAAAACCCTCAAGACCCTGTAAGTCAGAAACATTATATCAGGCTAGTCTGTAACTCGAATAGCAGCTCTGCAAAATGAGTAAAGCTTTCCTTCAACATTTTAGAAGGTCCAAACTTCGTCGACTTAAGTTCATTGTGTTCCCATCAAATGAACCGTACCGACTCTCCCTCCTCAAAATTGTTAGCCTTCATTGCTGCTATTACCTCCTTATAAACCCTTTGAATATGTTCTGCAAAAGCCTTATCATCACCGATTACACTAGCCCCTTGTGAAAACAGAACAAGATCAAGCAGATGTTGAGGACTCAACCTATGCATATGCACCAAATGGGGTCTTCTTTTTGCTTCCATTCACTAGTCTATAGGCAAATTACGCCTGAGCAATGATAAAATCCCTATTCTCAACCCCATCATATTACCGTAGCTTTTGTTAACCATTTCTGTCTAAACTGGATGTTGAATCTCCTCCTCGAGGTCCAACAATGGTCTATGAGTTTCCCATCTTTATCAGCAAGTCAGAATGCCATGTGGCCGCGCAACTTCTGAAAAGAACAACTCAACGTCATCTGTCAGGGAATGGAGTATGCCTCTTTCAAAACAGTCAATCCACTACAACAAGAATGAGAATCAAACCCTCCATTGGCTATGGAAGTCCTAACATGAAATCCATTTTTAAATGAACCAAAGGTGCTTCTGGTATTGCTGAATGCAGTTATTAAACTGTGTTCTTTCAGTTCAGCTGCCAAATTGACGAGACAAATACTCTCACCAATTTGCTCAGCTCTTGGTACATCGACCAAAATGACAATCGGTTATCAGTTTCATGGTTTTATCCCCATTCAAATGTCATCTTAAGATTCTCCAATTAGCTGCTCGCATAAAAAACCTTCTGGACTACATAGTGAATTATCTTCGAATAAATAACCACCGTGCAACCAGAAGGTAAAACTTCTGCACTTTCTTCTTCCAATGACAATACGGATCAATGTGGTGCTCGTATTTTAGTTCTTCAAAGCTTTAACACAAGTGCTCAACATAATTAAATATGGGGATCTCTTGCTCAACTCTACGCATCTGCGAGATTCAATGCAACGTTAAATTAATTCAAACATGACCTCCAACTCCACATGTTTTTCAGTAATCTTCTTCTTGGAATTTAAGTATCCAAAAAAGTCCGACAGTGCCCTGAGACGACAGACCTTGATGGCTACAACCATAGGGAAAACCCACAAGTCTCACACACGTCAATGGTGATTTCAGTTATAATGGTAACAACTTTCAATAGATATTTCAAAAGTCGACAAGGATTTTGGGGTTGACATGAGGGGACTTGAGCATTTGCACTATGCAGATACACCTCAACTTGTTTGTGCATTTACTTTACAATTTTGGAAGTAATATTATATAAAGTATTATGACAATGAAATATATCAGTCAATCTCTATCTATAAACTTCAACGTCGCAGTATGCAGTCAGTGCTACAACGTTACAAGGAGTTAAGGGAGGAAGGCGACCAACTACTTAATCCAGCTTCAGAAATAAAGGTAAGAATCCGAAATGACTACCTCTTTTTCTACATAGTTTGCACGGACACTTCAAATGTCTTTCACTTTCAAAAGACTCATTTTACACTAGAATTACATCAGCATCCTGTGAAAACTTGATCATTCCATTAATAATTTCACACTCTATGTTAAATATGTCTCGAGTTTGAGCCCATTAAACGAACCCGACCTGAATTGATTTTGTTTGTATAAGCATGGTGCAAGAAAGTTGAAAATATAAAACTATAAATTACGGATATTATCTGCGGTGCACGAGTTGTGATTTAAGGTAGTTTCCAGATTTAAGTTGGCGTCTACAGCTAGTAACTGGAAAGTCCAATATGGACTTTGAGTTAGACATTGACTCGGTCAATGTGTCAGACAAAGAAACAAAGCAACGAAAAGATCGAAAAAGAAGAAGAAAGTTGAGTTGGTTGACCGAATCCCAGTTGGATTCTATTTCCTTCTCCAACACAGTAGGTTATTTTTTATGACGATCCAAAGATTCATTAATCCCTGGTGGTGACTTATGTCTATATATATATATTCTCATGGGCTGTTCTGTGGACTAAGAAGAAGCAGTCTTGAAACACCGTTTACTGTGAGTGTCGTGGGAGTGCAAGTGACATCCATAGGTGCTAGGTGCTTGGCAATGGGTTTATGATTTTGTTCGTAGAATTACATCAAGAGTTCGAGTGTTTACAGTGATTAAATTGTTGTGTTAAGAATTTGTGTCAATTCCTTCGTGAGATTGAAAGATTATTTCATGCAGAATTGTGAAGCTAAATACTGTATAATTATTGGGTGTAATTGGGGGCTTGAGAAACACTTAAGGCATTTGAGTGACTCGAGTGAAGTTGTAATCTCCGTTGTATCGATGATCTATAGTGCAATTTCGTGTTGTTCTCCTCATGGATATAGGTCATTATGATCAAATCACGTAAATCTGGTATCCGATTTATTTTCTTGTTCTATCAATTTTATTGTTCGATTGGTTGGCTTCCACAACACTCTAGCCGTAAAAGTACACCTGCATAATACCACACTTCACTGTCAAAATGTTTCACTTTATCATTTGAACAAGCAAAAAATGCCTGAGAAATACTGTACCTAATGTGAACATGTTTTAGCACTAAAACTAAAGATTAGCTGCATATAAAACATTGACTATCCCAGAAAGTGGCAAGAGAGTTTTGTGGAATACAGCTTAAAGTAAAGCTTTTCTTCAAAGAACATAGTAACTAATGTAGCTGGAAAAATGACATTTGCTGCAACGATTGGAGATATAACAGTCCAGGTCCTATAAATAGTTCCACACAAGCTAAACATAGTATTGTTGTTTAAAATGTGTTTAAGCACGGTATACTACCAAAAAACATCTCAATCTGTTTTTCGCTGTTTATTTGCATAAGCTTTTACTATATATTTTAAGGATGGTGACCAGAACTATTTTTTTAACCATAGCTGTTTTTAATAAACAAGGAGTGTGATCATTTGTATGAGATTTTGTAAAACCTCTGCCAACTGTTTTAAAAACTTAAGTTGTTAAATAAATACGTAGTTTAATATTTAAATATTCTATCACTCCCCCTCATGCTTAGTTTGGTTTTTCTTGCCTAATACTAAACATTGAAATATTTAGTTGGACAAGCAAATGTGATTTGAAAAGATTTGAACTCAAGTCCTCTTGCTATGATATTATATGAGATTTTGTAAGACCTTGCCAATTGTTTTAAAAACTTAAGCTGTTAGAAGAATGTGTGGTTTAATATTTAAATATTATATCAGTTTGGTTGGAAGAGGGAATGAGATTAACTCACTTGACAGTCATCATTCAAGCTACTACCAACCGTTTATTAAATATTTTTAATAAATAAGGAGTATAATCATTTGTGTGAGATTTTGTAGGACCACTATTAACTATTTTAAAAGCTTAAGCTCTTTAAATGTTATCATGTCAACAAAATCATATTGAAGGGTCAAGATCATCAAAGTTTGTACTCTCTCGCTCCTCATCATCCAACACCAAAATGGAAATGGCATAATTGAGCCGGTACCAATTCGGCTCAAGTTTTGCTAAGTAAGCAAGACACGTCATTAAAATCACATGACATGACCATTTATTAAAGGGATGTCTCATATAGACCCACATTTGAAAAGTTGAGGTACCTGCTTGAACAAAAGTCTAGGTAGTCGATCATAAATCAGACGAAAGTTCAAACATTTGTGTTGTCATTATCCCTTTCACACAAAGTGGAGAACTAGCAACAGCGACGAAGAAAAAAACTAGGTCTTCTCCCATTAAGTGAGGTCTACAATAATTATTCTCACATGTCATTATGCATTCTGTGGACTTAAGTCTTATGTAAGGTTTAGGTACCCCAACTTTCTCCTCATTGTGTCTTCCATGTCCTTATAGGTTTTCTCTTGCCCTTACCAACTACTTATCCATCCTGTACTCACATCTTCTCACTGGAGGATCTGAAGGCCTTCCACGTTTCCAGTTAACCTCGATTGAGCTTTCCTCCTTTTACCTTTGATTGAGGTCGTACTCACCTTTCTTCAAATGTATTCATCTCTTTATTATTCAATTAGACCCTTGAGCGTGTGGTACAAATGTTGGCACGGGAGTTGGGCCCTGAACCATAATGCCAAAATCTCACATAGGATGGGAGAAGACTTAGGCTCCAATTTACCCAACCCCACTGGCCACACTACTTGAGTACTTGTTTTGGGAGCTTGATACACATGCACCAGACCGACTTGTTAAAATGGTATCAAGCAACGGACTAGCAGGAAGTGTGTGAACTGGGGAGCATGTAGGAGAGTGCTACGCCATAAGAGCCATCTCTAGAACCTGTTTGGAACAAAGTGTTACGTGGTAGGAGTCAACTCTTGAACCTACAGGCAACTTATAGAATCCTATGTAATTATTTTGGGGTTTGGTTAGAAAGCCGACATTGCAAGGACACCAGTGATATAATTAGGAAAGTTTATGACGCTCCGATCTCACACCTGATGGTAGAGGACTTATTGATTGATTCTTAAGGAAATGACCCACCTCCAATGGCAACCAATTTAGTAATTCGTTTGTGGGCTTGGATTAGACCACGTGGGGACTGGACTAAGTCATTACATAAACTGTGCTATGACATATGCAAGAGAAAGGCATTGCTGCTAGAGCATGTTCTGCAAGTCCAACGACATGAGATGGGCAAGCAGACAGGTTGTTTAAGAGTGAAGCATGCACCGGGCAATGACTAATTGGTGCAAAAGGGAAGGCTAGGCTACCTTACTCCTGGGCGGGTATGTATGTGCTAAACAGAGTAAAGCATGTTTATGACGGCCGCACGAGCAGACGGTGCAAAAGTCCTCCAATGCACAGGCTATTTGAAACAATCCGGCTGGAACCACATGAGCCAAATCCCTAAAAGACTAACTCAAATTGGTGGTGACCGTGGGGTAAGCTGATGATTAAGTATCAGTGCAATTCACCTCTCACTGTGTGTACGACCGTGGTCTTACATTCTCCACCCCCCACATATAGCAATAATGCCGACGTCAATATCGGCCCGTTGAGTTCAACCCATTAAGCCCAAAACCATACAAGGAAGGTATGACCAATCCCGCACTATGGCCGGTGCATTACTTTGATATCAATCGTTACAACCTGGCTTAAACAATGTGAGCTAAGCCCCAACAGGAGAACTCAAGGTGGTGGCGACCTTTGGGAGTGGGCCACTACTTATACATAGAACATTAAACATTTCTCTCGTACTCTATGTGGGACTTGGGGTGTAAAAGTTGTGGGAGAGGCCATGTGCACTCCAAGAGGGTTGTGAGCGGGCAACTGTGGGCTGTCTCACGGTTGGTTGAGCAAGGCACATGCTGCCTCATTCGAGATGATGCATAATCCGGTGCATAGGCTTATTCAAGAACAGAGTGATTAGATCTATGAGCTAGTGGACTGGTTCATGAGTGCATTTCTAGGAGCATAACCTATGTCGATAAGCACAGTGCAAGAGCACTCACAGGTTGCACCGGCAAGGTGCATGTGCATAGAACTATGAAACTGTAATAATTTGTAGGTTGTGCAGAAATATAGTGTTTGATATCGATGATAGTTTATGGTTTGTATTGTGTGCAAGTGTACGCGTGTATGATATAGTTGATGTAGGAATGGACAAGGGACAAAGTAGGATAGTTCAAGGATATAGGTCATGGGATAAAGGAAAATAGTTTCATTAATTGGACACAATAGTTGTACAATTATAGTTGATGGAGGAGTATGGGTGGAGGAGCTAAAGATGTGAGTTTAGAAGCTAACTCTCCACACATTCTTACATGAATGATACAAGCCTATTTGTAGGCCATCTCAACCGACTCTAGAGGCTTCTGCCGACTCATATTCTTATCCTAGTATACTTCTTTCCTAAGCACGTGTAGACTAGTTTGTTCTAGGATTTTCCCAGTTCTTGACTTTGTCCACCAATTTGGACTTCTGCTGCTTGCTTTTTCTTGCTACTCACATCCTTCTAGAGTAGTCTAGATTGGACTAGAGATTTATTTGTCAAAAATAGATCACAATTTCCAATAGAAACATTGTGCAGTTTGAGCTTTCAAATATTTGATTGTGCGACATTATTAACAGGTAACTAAAAAGAGAAACTATGAAACATTGCAACACATATTATAATCTACATCATGATCAATAGCTTGTGTATTCCAACTTTTATGTTGCACATTTTTCCAGTGTACTTGCTTTGAAAACCCTACTTGCCGCAAATGCTTCACTGATCAAACACCAAATTCAATTTGGTGGAAACTGCTATAGTTAATTTAATCAGCACTCAATGAAGAAAAACTCACTTCGATATGCTTACATAATAGTTCACCACCTCCAATAGAATCTCCAAAACTTCTACTTAGGAGTAAGATAGCCATAAAGCATCCATTAGAAATATATCATAGGCAGGTTCTTACCTTACAGACCCTGCCTGCAGCTGTACTAGTCTACTCAGTCTTAGGATCATCTGCTCCAACAGTCCTCATCAGTCATCATGGCTATTGAAATCCATGAAACTCTTTCAGAACTATCCCATTGTAAAACATGCACCCCACTTATGCCTTCCCATTCATTAGCGTTTCTGTCATGCAACTTCTATGATGTTCCCAGCATTGCCAAAGAGAGGTCGCAAGCTTAAGCCAACAGCTACAGCATCTACATGAGTGCCACAGGTACAGTAATTTTCCACTTGGTCATGAGTTTTTGGAGAAATGTACATAAATGTTGTAGAAGTGGACTTCCAAAGGATTGAGGACTCTTCCAATTGTCTCATTGAATGATATTTAGCATGCTTACATGAATTAAAATTTCTGTTCCAACTGTTGTGTCTATTAAAATTATCATCTTATAGATTGAGGAATATCAAGAATCAGCTATGGTGTCTAAGAATTCGTATAATTAATTAAGTCCACTTAGTGCGAAAAAAATGTATCTTGTTTGTAATTTATCAGCCAATTAGCCCCATGTGGTGTCTAGTCTGGGAAATACATCCAAAACTTATCCATGTTCGAGGAGAGAACAAAATATATATGTCTTCTCAATCACGTACATTGAGACCACTTGCGTAAAGCAGATGAAACCTACGGTAGATAGTGCAACACAGTAATTGTTTCATAACCAAAGAAGACAACAACTTCTCTTATAATCATTAAGCATAATCACTCAGCCAAGCATATTCTATCTACTTGATATGTCAATATTTCAAAATTGATGTGTCAATATTTCAAGAGAGCTACTAATGTCCAGGCAGAGGTAGCACAAAGTATTATTTTTGCGATCTAACGGATCTCTTAGTCTGTGAAGAACGTGTTCGTGGATTAGGCCCAACAAGTTTTTATTGGGAGAGGGGACAATAAATTCAGGGATTAATTTTGAAACTATCGCATTAGGGGTATACTTCTTCTATTTATTTTGGATGAGCTGCTAGGACAAAGAAATCCAGAAACTATCACATTTTGGGTATACTTTCTCAAATATTTTGGCTGAGCTGCCAGCAAAAAGAAATCCAGAAGGCTTCCTCGAGTTTGAACAATCTTGGGAAGCTAGACAGGGTCAAAAACTTTTAAAATGGCAAATTTCATTTATATAATCAGTAAAGTCGTTCAGAATTGCTAAAGCAACTCGTTATGATAGCTTCTAGATTTGAAAATGTGGCAAATTTTACATTAGAAAATTGTCTATTCACTTAACTAAAGGATTGGAAAGTGTGTTGGATGCCTCGTGATATGATAGCAGAATGTCAAGTATCTAGAGACATAAGGTCTTCAAAATGTGGCAGGAAATTGATAAGTTTTCGAGTCTAGGCATGATATTTTCTCTTCAATCTGACGCATGCAGGCAAGTGATGGGAGAACAACTCTCTGGCCTCAGTGCCAAAAATCTGCAAAATCTAGAAAACCAACTGGAGATGAGCCTAAAGAATGTTCGGGCCAAAAAGGTATTAGCTGAATATCTGCCTCAAACTGTCCAACTTTGTTTCTGTATTATTACCAGATCCAGCAAAGACACACCGCTACCTCAATATATGCAAGGAATAATTCTGGTGCTTCTTACTCTGCAGAAGCAAATTTTCTCTGATGAGATAAAAGAGCTGAACTCAAAGGTTTTCACAAAACTGGCAACTTCATTCCAATTGTATGGTTATTCAAGTGACTCACATAAGCTTAATTCATTCCAGGGAAACGCGATACATCAGGAAAACATAGAGCTGCAAAAGAAGATAAGTCTCCTCCACCAGGAAAATAATGCATTGAGAAAGAAGGTATTCGTTCAGATGACAAGTGCATCTATTACATCTACTTAAACCATAATCAATCAATCACTCATTTGTTATTTTACTGACAAATTTCCTAATCCATAGGTTTATAAAGCAAGGGATGTGAATGAAGCTTACCAATATTCCCATGAACCATCAAAGAGGACCATAGTACATGACTTGTTTGCACCTTCAAACCTCCAGCCAAGCCAGTCACAACCTCAAAGTAAAGAAGCCTGTCTAAAAGCAATCAATCTGCGGTAAATTTCCAACTCAATTATTTTGAAGAACATATTTTATATCAAGGTCATAAATGTCACACAACAGATCTCACTAAGCACAGTGAACCAGATTGCAACTGCATTAGCACAAGTAAGGACTGTGGATGATTATCAACCGTATTGTGTTGAAAGCTTGCAGACAGTTAAAAGCTCAAGCTTTTACAAGTGTTGAGTTCTCTTCAGACAACAAATTTGTACATCCAGCAGAAAGACCTCAAGATATGGTATCTCATGTCTAAAACTCAAAACCGTTGTGCAACGGGACACTTTATCTTTGTAAATGAAAACATGTCAATAAATAACAAAAGCAAGACAACATGCCAAAAGGTATTCAACATCATTGGCTAAGTTGTCCTCTTCGTTCTACCAACATCTGTTAAAAGGTTTGCCCTACCAATTCTACTCTAATCATAGTCTTGATCGCTGCTTTTCTTCCAAAAGTGTGACCTCTACAGTTTCTGAACAATTTAAAATTTTGGAAACTATTGCAGATTATAGTTCGAAATCCACACATTATGTGTATGAGAAAGGGTCCATAAAGATGGACCTCTTTATTGCTACGTGTTATATAAACACGAAGAATGAAGAGATACAAAAAGAAGATCATGCATCGGAGAGTTCGTTCAGCTTCCTTTTGTGACAAAGCACGCGTTATCTTCATAGATAAATTTGCAACCATATGTACACAACCGGACAACCTTGCACAGTCGTTAAGCATATAGGAAAAGCTGCTTAAAATTGAAAATCCAAGCCAGCATGCCGATTTTGAGTATCCCTTGTGTTGTAATGCAATGGATAGGGTGATGCATTGTGTAGACATAGAAGATAGACCAAATAAACATTGTATCTATTCATGCATGAAGTGACAAGCAGATGGGTCAATCAATTAAGCTTCCTCTAAATCTGGCTAAAGTCGAGCAACATAATTGCATGTCAATAACAAATACATGCGGCTCTTTCAAAGCCATATTAGATACAGAGCAAGCATGTGACCATCCGCATGAACTTCACTTTTTATGTCCTGGTTGGATTGATATCATCATTCCTTACCCTTTTAGGAGTCTTCGTCTAAATTACCTTCCTTTGACATGCACAACAACACCACAGACAGATCATCAATTGGGATGATTAGGAATTCATTTTTCATGCAGTTTCATTTCCTAATACGAAGTCGTAGCTGGCCTAGCCCGTGAATTATTCCTCTCCTTCAGTTATCCCACCATGTTAACACAGCTAAATCTCTAGGGTATCAGATTGACCTCTTTGCGGATTAATATGGCAAGACCCAATACATTTTTTTTCCACTTTTTTCGGCCACATTAATGCAAGGATTTCTTTTGCGAGAAAAAGAGGGTGATGGGTTATCAGAAAGAGAGCTAACCAGCATAGCACTCAGCAACTCGATCAGTCTCTATGCACAATTGATGTAGAATAGTTAGCCTGTGATTATCTTGAATAATGTGATCATCGTAATCACCGGAAATCTCGACAGTTTTTTTGATTTTGGGGAAAACAAGCATTCAAGCAGTTTCCTATATTATTATTTAGGTAGTTCCCTATATTACCAGTCAAGCAGTTTCCTATATTATTATTTAGACAGTTTCCTATATTACCAGTCAGGTAGTTTCCTATATTATCATTTAGGCAGTTTGTTTAATTATTCGATTTCCATTAATATTAGGAGTCCTATCTTTATATATAAGATGTCTATCTTGTAATAAGAACACAGTATTATTGAATAAAAATTTTGAGTTCTTTGGAGTTGTTCTAAATTTACGCTTCTCCCTGCGTCATTTGATATCAGAGCCAGGTTTCTCCCGTGACGATGGTGAATAACATGAATGTCAATCTCCCCGCTGCTGAGGGCCATGAGAACAAGCCTATTACGCGGGCTGAGTTCAATCAGTTTGTGGCTCAAACCGATCGAAGGTTTCAAGAGATCCTTGATGCCATCCAACATTTGTCCACAAACCATGCACCTGGTGATCTTCCAACCAAGTGAAATCCTGTCGCTCGTGATCCCAAAGATGCTATAGGGCGTGGAGGAATTCCCCGACATAGGCATCAAGACTATGTCGAGGATATGGAAGACGAAGATGAAGATTTCCAGGAGATCCAGACTCGTGGTGGTCGCCAATACAGGAGATTCCAGGAGGAGCATGTTCATGGGAATCGACGTCAAGGAGGATATCGACGAGATCTTGAGCAGTATCAACTAAAGGTAGATCTCCCTACTTTCAATGGGAATTTGGATATTGAAGATTTCCTTGATTGGCTTTGGGAGGTCAAAAAATTCTTTGACGCTATGGATATTGACGAGGATCGCCAAGTGAAACTTGTGGCGTACAAGTTGAAGGGTGGCGCTTCAACTTGGTGGGAACAAACTCAATTGACGCGACGTCAACAAAGCAAGGCTCCTATTCGATCTTGGGGTCAGATGAAACAGAAGTTGAAGAAGAGGTTCCTCCCAACGGACTATGAGCAACTGTTATTTCAGCAATTTCAAAATTGCCAACAATCAAATAGATCGGTCCAAGCTTATACGGAAGAGTTTCTTCGACTTTCCGCTCACAATAACCTGGATGAGTCCGAGGCACAACAAACTGCTAGGTACTTTAATGGTTTGCGACTTAATATCCAGGATCGGATTTCTTTGCATTGACTCTTCTCTGTCGAAGACGCCCAGGATATGGCGTGAAAAATTGAGATGCAATTGGAGAGGACTAGCCCTAGTACTCGTGGTAGAAATTATTTAGATCATAGGTCATTCGCGAAAGGAAGACAGCTTGATGTTACAAGTTCTTCTAGTTAACAAATCCCTGATTCAAGCAGAGTTCTAGGGAGTACTACGGGGACACCTAAGGAAGCAGTCGCAGCAAGCAATCGCACTCTCAATCAGAATACCCAGAATCCATATGCCAAACCTCGACTGATCAAGTGCTACAAGTGTAACGAGTTAGGCCATCGTTCCAGCGATTGTCCTCATCGTAGAATGGCCAATATCGTTGAACATGACTAAAATGTGTATGAGGAAGATTGGGAAAAGGAAGAAGAAGTGGGAGTAGAAGATGAAGTGGGCGAGCAAGTTAATTGTGTAGTGCGTTGTCTATTGTTTGCTCCGCGTATAGAAGATACCCAGCGGAATCAGCTTTTCCACGCTCGTTGTACTGTCAATGGCAAAGTATGCGATATCATTATTGACAGCGGAAGTTGCGAGAGCATAGTGTCAAAGGCCTTGGTGGATCACTTGCAACTAAAGACAGAGCCGCATCCAGCGCTCTACATGTCACGCCCCGAACCCTATCGAGCTCGCGATATCCTCCACTGGTTGATTTATTTGCGTGACGTCCCAGGAATGTCGCCGACCTCAAATAAACATAAGAGATTTCATTTCGCAAACGGAAACCATGAAATACCTAAACAAATAAAATTGGAGAGAATTGGAAGAATGTACATATCTTTTTTTTTTTATTTCCTTCTTATTCCATAATATTTACATTTATAAACTGTCCCATACATGTACATGCACACCACCTTTCTCAAAAATCGATACTCCAAGGATGAAAACCTGGGTTTACTACTACTCCAAAAATGGTGCTCGCCACAAACCCATTCTGAGTCTGATTCCTTGTCCTCAAGTCTGAGTCCCATTATACCGTCCCATCCACTAAGGACTCCAAAACGTTTTGGTGGCGGTGGCGAAAGATTCATGAATCCTATCGGGGTTCTGAAATTATTTGGTTGAAACAACTGTGAGAACATTTCTCAGTAAGTTCACCCAACCTAGGCTATCACGTACCTCCAGACAATCACATAGACACACGTGTATTCGTACACATCAAACCATTACATTACAGACACATCAAATAATATAGTCAAACTCAAATATGCACACACCCGTACTCAATCACAATCACATCGTATGCAAACATGTGCATGTATCATTCGCATCCCACTATTCCTTCCATTCTCATTTTCACTTTCGCATCCACTCGCTAGTGACCCGCATTGAAGAACACGCCTCAGGCACATTGCGATCATTTATTTTCTACTTTCACTCACCAGCGACCCGTGTTGAAGTACAAGCCTCAAGCATACTGAGATCACTTTTCACAACACTTCAGGCCCGCGTACCCGTACACGCCTCAGGCCATGCTTCTTTCAATCACACATGTGTCATGTCACGCACTATTTCTCGTTCTTTCACACATTCAACAATCACTTGCTACATAAATAGCCAATCACACGTAGCCCGTGCACATAACAAATACACATAATCCATGCTCATCAAACATTTGACATGGCCAATTTTATCAATTAACTCAATCTGGCACAACGTGCACCTAACAAGCATTTTCAATCAGCCAAATTGCACAAATGCACGCTCAAATCCACCACCACAACTAAATTACTTTCTAAATGCACATTAAACACAGAAATCGCTATTTTTCTCCCACCAAACGACGCCAAATCGATTCCGGTGCTTCACAGGACTTTCTCACCATAAATTCTTGGTTCTAAAAATCTAACTTGCGTCCCGATCAGCCATCATGGCCCGTGAACAGTAAATCACAGCCACTATTATTTTCTAATTTCCAATAATTAATGCCCAAATTAAATCCTAAGGCTCGCCATAAAATTTTCACTACCAATTCATACAATTCCGCACCTAACTTTATACAGATTTCGCCCAAAATCGCCCTTTGATACCCGAAGTCCTAATTTGGGTTTAGAACGTGACTTATCCGCATTCTAGTGGCATCGGATTAATTTCGATCCTTCATGGGACTTTCTCGCCATTAAATATCAGTTCTAAAAATCCAACTTACGTCCCGAACCGAGCATCACAGCTTTGTGAACAGTGAATCACGGCTCGTGAACAGTGATTCTTAACTTAAAATTCCCTCAAATCGTCCTCCAAAAATTCCAAATTAATTCCTCAAGGTCCACCATACATTTCCGATCTAAAGCCCTAACATTTCGCACCCGCACAAGTCTAATTTCACCAAAAATCAAATTGTTCGGCGATACCCAAAATCCTAAATCGGGATTAGAGTATGACTTACCGCATTCTAGGCTAAAATGACTAGAACGGAAAGCGGCGGCCCTTAATCGGGAACAGCGGTGACGGCGTACGGCTCTCGGGTGGCGGCAATCGGCTTGAGTGGCAACGACGCGGCTTGGGCGGCGATTGGGGCTCACGGCCAAGAGAGAAAGACCGAGAGGGAGAGAGAGAAAACGGTAGCTTGGGGGGGCGCAACGGGGTGCGGTTCGGCGAGCGGACGACGGCGGCTTGCGGGCGTGACCGGTGATCGACGGTCCGGCGCGGCAACGACGGCAAAAAGGGAGAGAGAGAGAGAGAGAGAGAGAGAGAGAGAGAGAGAGAGAGAGAGAGTATACGGTGGGGAGGGGGTGTTCACGGCAAAAGAAAAAAAAGGGGGGATTTCACGAAGGAGAGGGAGAATGGAGAGAGAGAAAGACTTATATAGACTAAATAGTAACTTTGACTCAAAAATATCCAAGGCACAAAATGACCAAAATGCCCCTTGCCCCTATAACTAACCTTTTATAAATCCTGAAGGGCAAAATCGTCACTTTCTCCATTTCTTGTCCAAATCGAGTTTTTCCGAAAGATTTAGGCGCACCAAAAATTGACATGTGTCACGCCTCGGACCCCGTCGAGCTCGCAACATCCCTCGATGGTCGATTAATGAATGCGACGTCCCAGAAGCGTCGCCGACCCATTTTCAAGCATCAGAGATTGGTACGCGCGGAAACAAATAACACAGCCCGGACAATGAAGTACAAGACCAAGGGATAGACCAGAGTAGATAAATAAACACTAGGCATTGATTCGAGTTCACAACATCCTACACTAGGCCGCAAAAGAACACTCCACCTTTAATATCAAAAAGGGGCAGGTAGGCGGTAAACTATGGACGATACCAAAACGGGACTCTACCAAAAAGCTTACAAGTCCGATACTAAACGTCCCTACGGGGCCCAGTCCGAATCGGACCCCGAGAAATTGAACTCCGAGTCCAAGTCGATCTCAATCGGGTTCTCTTCATCCTCACCCTGCTCGGCCGCCAAGGGCTCCTCCTCAGGCTCGGACTCTTCCTTGGGCTCGGGCTCAAACTCCACTTCGGGCTCGGGTTCGGGGTCAGGTGCCGGTACTGGGTCGGGTCTCACCATCGGACTCACTGGATTCGACACTTCACCGTCGGGAGCGAACTTGTCCCAGGGTTCCCAATTGACTGCATCCTCGTTGTTGAATCGCAGCCCCTCGAAACCTCGAATCGGCCCAGTATTCACTAATCCGATCCTATGGGACCATGCTAAATAGTCGTGGCGCTCCAGCTGCTCTCGTCCTACGTCTACCCAAACATATGTGCAATGCCTAGTGTACACCTCGCCCGGGTTCAGTCCCGAATACTCCTTGTCATCATGCACCGTGTGCACAGGGATACCAAAACGTCTAGGCGGAGTCATACTCAGGAGCGGGGATCTGAAAATGTCGGTTTTACCACAACCGTGAGAAAATTCAGCAAGTAATAAATCTCTAATCCCAAACTAAACTAAATGTACCTCTAGAGGGTAAATAAAATACATAATTAAATGGACCAGTGCGACAATAAATGTCAATTTACCCGGGCCCAAGGCCCAATTCACTATAACATCCTGCAGATAAGACTTTCAGTAGCAATATCAACAGGGTATGCAGTCATATCGACGCCACGACCCTAAGGCCAATAATCTATCCCGACCCGTAGGCCCGACTCGAAAGCCACAAATTGTTCCGACCCGAAGGCCCGACCTGAAGGCCAATAACCATTAAACCGACCCGAAGGCTCGGCCCGGAGGCCACAGTTCGTTCCGACCCGAAGGCCCAGTCCGAAGACCACAACTGTTTCGACCCGAAGGCCCGGTTCGAAGACCACAACTGTTTCGACCCGAAGGCCCGGTCCGAAAACCACAACTATTTCGACCCGAAAGCCACATTTATTTCGACCCGAAGGCCACAGTTGTTTCGACCCGAAGGCCACAGTTGTTTCGACCCGAAGGCCCGATCCGAAGGCCACAGTTGTTTCGACCCGAAGGCCCGACCCGAAGGCCACAGTTGTTTCGTCAGCCACGTGCATCGACATATTCAATTTCAACCACATCAAAGCCTAACATATAATTTCACACGTCACGGGACTCATTCTAATTATCGTGCCATGATGTGCCAAGTACCATAAATCACGACCTCACTCATTCAGCTCATTGTCGGCACGCCTAGCACATTTTATTTTAGTCCATTTGTACCGGGCACTTAATACACCACTTAATACTACAAAATCCCAATCCGTTTAGGACTCGATGTGGCCAACCAAACTCAACCATTGAAACCCCGAGTATAGTATCATTCCTTAGGATCCCAACGAGTTCTAATTAACCGATACATTATCCAAAATCAACCCACCATCTATTGAACAAATTAATTTCAACTTAGGCGATTTATCCCCAAATTCGGATCTATGATGAACAGTACCCATCAGCCCACATTTAGTCACCAGTTCACACCTAAATATCCTCATTAAATCCCAATTAAGTCCTATAATCAGCCCATGCACATTCCCACACAAATAAGCCCCAAATTAGCTTAATTACCCCATTAATTTACCCCTAAAATTCCACAATTAGGCTAATTAGGGTTTAGAAATTTTTACTCGCCTATGATAGTCTTGAGGCGACGGGAGCGGGCGGTCGATTACCGGCGAGTGATGAGAATCGACGGCGACGCTCCAGGGGCAAGCCGGCAGTCACACGACGTCGGGGCTCACGGTTCACTTGGCCAAAAAACGGGGGAGTGCTAGTCGCGGAGGTTGAGGGTGGTGGAGAGAGAGAGAGAGGTGGTGAGGGCGAGGCTGGCCGGCGGGGGCGGCGCGCGGCGGCGGACGGCGACGCGGCACCGGCTTGGCCGGCCGGTTGACTGGCCGGCCGGGCTGGGCTTGCTGGCCGGTCGCCCGGGGGCGGCGACTGGTGGCAGCAGCAACACGGCGGCGACGGTAGCGACGAGCGGCGACGGTCGGGCACAGCCGGGGCGAGCTGGAACGAGAGAGAGAGAGAGAGAGAGAGAGAGAGAGAGAGACAGCTGAGACGGTGACTGGGGAAAGGTGCACGGCGGTCGGTTGCGTGGCGCGGCGGTCAGGCACGGCGGCGACGGTCGCGGCGAGCAGCGGCGACCAGCATGCTGTCACGCGCGCGGGAGAGATTAAGGGGCGACCTTGGGCGGCTGGCGGGCGACACAACCGTGCCGGACTTGCTTGCGATGGCGGCGAGGCACGACGGTCAGGCGGAGGGCGGTGGCACGGCGTCGGCTGGCGGGCGAAGGAAGCAGAGCAGAACCAGACGCGGGCCGGCCAAGGAAAAGGAAGAAGGAGAAGAAAAGGAGAAGAAGAGAAGGAAAGAGAAGGAGAGGAGAGAGAAGAGAAAAAAGGGGGAAGAAGTCTGCATGTACAGAACGGGTAGGGGGAGGGGACGTGCGCATGGGGAACGTGCGCACGGCAGAGGGAAAAAGGGAGAGAGAGAGAGAGAGAGAAAAGAGAGAAGAGAGAGAGAGAAGAGAGGAAAGAGAGAGAGGGACACGCAGGGGGAAAGGACAGCACGGCAATGGAGAGAGAGGAGAGAGAAAATAGGGAGAAAAGGACTGATCAAATTTTCTCGAGCGCGATCCAGTGGACACAGTTCAAACTAAAAAAAAATCGACCTATCGATCCCGATTTAAATTCGGAAAAAGGCCTAACGGTCCTCGAAAAATCCCAACAATAATCTAGGGCAAAATGCCAAAATAAAATAATCCCAGACACACTACAAGGATAGTCTACTAGTCCAAATTCGCACCCGGTCCAAAAATTCATTTGTTTTATCCTTCCTGTTAATCTCGATGCTGGCAACAATAATATCGACACCGTCCAATTTATTTCTTTCTAAAACTCCCAAAAATCGACTGCCAAGTTTGGGGTCTAAATAACGACAAAATTCGATCGAGTGCGATTCTAGCGAAATCTCTAATTTAAAATAATAACCGAGAGTGATCAGTTCTCGGGCGAGATTTTACTATAAGCACACTGACAAATCGCGCGTTCTATAAATCTCAAAAATTGATCAGAATTTGGGCTGTTACAACACGTGTCACGTGTAACGCTATCCTAATGTTCCGGCGTGACTTCCTAATTTTCTGGTGTCCAATTTAGGCAAAAATTCCATAATTAAATTCTATTAAACACAACTCGAGCGTTTTTTGAGCTAACGGGCGGCTTGCTGGGGAAATTCGTGAAATCGACTCATGACTGATACTAAATCAAGTCACGTGCAAGTCCGTTCGATACGTGACGACCTCGGTTGTCATTGAAATCGCGAAGATCAATCACTTGATCTGAGGGGGACGATCGTTCGGTATAATTTCAGAATCATTCGTCAAGTCGTTTCGTGATCCAACGGAATCACCCGTGATCCACTACTAGGACAGTGGCGAACTGATCCCTAATTATCCTTGTATCGACCAACAGTGGCTCAAAATATCACTTACGCGATTTAATGGTCGAAATCCACTCACGATCGAATTTTCTTTAGTCGTGCAAATTTAATTCCCTTATTAGCATTTCCCTAATGGTTAGCATTCCCAGAAATGATCAGTTCCGGGCGAAAATTTACTATGAGCACATTTCATAAAACTCAATTATTTCATAATTTTCAATTGACGGAAATTTCGAAATATCACAATCTTCCTCTCTTATGAAATTTCGTCCTCGAAATTTACAATATTACCACTACTAAGAATTTACAACTCCTTACTACTGCTCAAACAATTGGGGGTACTGACGTTGCATCATTTCTTCACTCTCCCAAGTTACGCCTTAAGTCCCGTGGTGCTCCCAGATAATCTTAACCATCTGGATTGTCTTATTTCTTAGAACCCGTTCTTTCCGATCTTTAATCCTGACCGGTCTCTCGACATACAATACTTTATCATTCACTTCTATCTCTTTATAATTCAACACATGCATCGGATCCGATTCGTACTTCCTCAACATCGATACGTGGAACACATTATGTATCTGCGACATATTTGGCGGTAACGCGAGACGATATGCCAAATCTCCAATCCTTTCTAACACTTCGAAGGGTGCGACGTACCTTGGACTCAATTTGCCCTTCTTACCAAATCGGGAAAATCCTCGCATATGCAAAACTTTAAGGAACACGTGATCCTCTACCTAGAATTTCAGAGGTCTTCGTCTTCTGTCTGCATAACTCTTTTGACGGCTCTGCGCTGTCTTCAGCCTTTCACGAATGATCTTAACTGCCTCAATCGATTGTTCAACCAACTCCAGCCCTGTTATAACTCGTTCTCCCACTTCATCCCAACACATGGGCGTTCTACAACCACGGTCATATAGCGCTTCAAAGGGCGCCATTCCAATACTTTGCTGGAAACTGTTATGGTAAGCAAACTCCACTAAGGGCAGTTACTCTTCCCATTTACCCTGAAAATCCAACACACACGCCCTGAGCATATTCTCTAGGGTCTGAATCGTCTTTTCAGACTGACCATCTGTCTGAGGATGATAAGCTGTACTGAACTGCAACTTGGATCCTAACACCGTCTACAAACTTTTTCAAAAATTGGTAATAAACCTAGGATCACGATCCGATGTTATAGACACTAGTACCCCATGCAGGCAAACTATATGCTGCACATACAACTCTGCATACCGTTCTAGCGCGAAATCCTTTCGCACTGCCAAAAAGTGTACCGACTTAGTTAATCTGTCGACAATCACCCAAATGGTGTCATGACCTCTTTGACTTCTCGGCAATCCCGACACAAAATCCATGGTTATATGCTCCCATTTCCACTCTGGGATTTCCAATGATTGCAATAATCCTCCAGGCTTGCAATGTTGCGCTTTCACCTGCTGACATGTCAAACACTTAGCCACGTGTTTAGCTATATCCGACTTCATACTATTCCACCAATAAAATTGTCTCAAATTCCTTTACATTTTGGTACTGCCGAGGTGGATACTGTATTGGCTACGATGCGCTTCGGACAAAATTTCTTCCTTAACTCCCGCATCGTCTGGCACACATAACCTCCCACGAAATTTCAATACACCGTCCTCAGATACCTGAAAACCCGGCTTCCTCTTAATAACGTCCATCTCAATAACCTTTTGTATCTCTAGGTCCATAGATTGCAAAGCTTTAACTCTAGCCTAAATTTTCGGTTCAATACTTAACGTAGCTAACAGGCTCGAAACTTGACTTACGTCTAACTTGAACTTCGAATATCGCACTTTCTCCAACAGAGTCCACTCCTTGACCATCAAATGCGCGATGCTTGATTTCCGGCTCAATGCATCCGCGACTCGGTTTGCCTTTCCAGAGTGGTACAAAATATCTTAATCATAATCTTTTACCAATTCCATCCAACGTCGCTGCCTCATATTCAACTTTTTCTGAGAAAACAAATACTTGAGGCTTTGATGGTAAGTATAAATCTGAAATCTTTCTCCGCATAAATAATGTCGCCAAATCTTCAAGGCAAACACTATCGCTGCTAACTTCAAGTCATGCGTCGGATAATTCAGTTCGTGTGGCCTTAACTGCCTGGATGCATAGGCTACCACTCGTCCATGTTACATCAACACAAACCCTAATCCTTTCAATGACGCGTCACTGTATATCTCAGATCCTCCCGGTCCCGATGGAATCGTCAACACTGGTGCCGTTGTCAACCTCCGCTTCAATTCCTGAAAACTTCCTTCACACTGATCTGTTCATTCGAATCTACTCTCCTTTTTCAATAATTGGGTCAACGACATTGCTATCGACGAAAATCTTTCCACAAAGCGACGGTAATATCCAGCCAGACCCAAAAAACTCCGATCTTCGGTCACCGTTGTCGGTCTAGGCCATTTCATCACAGCTTCAATCTTCGATGGATCCACAGAAATTTCTTCTCCAAAAATTACATGACCAAGAAATGCCACTCGACTTAGCCAAAATGCACACTTGCTAAACTTAGGGTACAATGCATTCTTCCTCAAAGTCTGCAACACTCGATGCAAATGAAATTCATGCTCCTCTAGGCTTTTCGAGTACACAAGTATATTGTCAATAAAAACAATTACAAACTGATCTAAAAATTCTTTAAACACTCAATTCATCAGATCCATAAAGGCAGGGGCGTTCGCCAATCCAAATGGCATCACCGTAAATTCATAATGCCGTATCTCGTCCTAAATGCCGTCTTCGATACATCTTCCTTCTTAATTCTCAACTGATGATACCCCGTTCTTAAATCAATTTTTGAGAATACCGAAGCCCCTTGTAACTGATCAAATAAATCGTCAATCCTTGGCAAAGGATACTTATTTTTAATTGGGCAAAAGTACACTACAAGTGCCATAACTTATGTACGGCGATCACCTTGGTGCCATAACTTTTTTTCGGATCACTTTGGTGCCAAGTCGGAGGAAAATTTATCACTTTAGTGACTCCGACCAAAATTTCGGCCAAAAAGCTGACTTGGCATTTATATTAAAAAAAATAATATGCCTTGTACACGTGGAAATTACGTGATTTTTTTCAAAATTAAAAAAAAAAAAAACTGTAGCAGCGGCGAGGGAGCCCTCGCCGCTGCTGCCTGGGTCCCCACCACCACCGGGAAGGGCCGGCAGTGGTGGGCGCAGTGGCCGATGAGGGTCGCCGGCCCCTGGCCGAGGCCCGGCGACCCTCGCCTCGCCCAGATCCGGCGAGGCGAGACCTCGCCGTCGCCTGGGTCGCGACGGCAAGGTCTCGCCTCGCCCAGCGAAGGCGAGGCCGCGCCTCGCCTGGATCCGGCGAGGCGAGGCTGCGTCTCGCCTAGGCCGGCCTCGCCGTCGCTTGGGTCGCGACGGCGAGGCGCGGCCTCGCCTCGCCGGATCCAGGCGAGGCCGACCTCGCCGTCGCCTGGGTCGCGACGGCGAGGCGCGGCCTCGCCTCGCCGGATCCAGGCGAGGCCGACCTCGCCGTCGCCTGGGTCGCGACGGCGAGGCGCAGCCTCGCCTTCGCTGGGCGAGGCGAGACCTTACCATCGCGACCTAGGCGACGGCAAGGTCGGCCTCGCCTGGATCCGGCGAGGCGAATCCAGGCGAGGCGAGGCCGCGCCTCGCCATCGCCTGGGTCTCGCCGGCGAGGCGCGGCCTCACCTCACCGTCGCCTAGGTCGCGACGGCGAGGCGCGGCCTCTCCTCGTCAGATCCAGGCGAGGCCGACCTCGCTGTCACCTGGGTCGCGACGGCGAGGCGCCCCCTCGCCTCACCGAATCTGGGCGAGGCGAGGGTCGCCGGGCCCCGGCCAGGGGCCGGCGACCCTCGCCGGCCACTGCGCCCACCACCGTCG
Source organism: Syzygium syzygioides (assembly GCA_031216285.1). Lineage (NCBI taxonomy): Eukaryota > Viridiplantae > Streptophyta > Magnoliopsida > Myrtales > Myrtaceae > Syzygium > Syzygium syzygioides. Next base: position 14,267,953 of record CM062248.1, read on the forward strand.
GCCCTTCCCAGCGGTGGTGGCGACCCAGGCAGCAGCGGCGAGGGCTCCCTCGCCGCTGCTGCAGGGTTTTTTTTTTTAAATATAATATAATATAATATTTTTAAAAAATACATGTCAGCAGGCTAAAACGGCGTCGTTTTTAGTTTTTAATGCTAACTGGACCTCTCCGGCAAGCCGTGGATCTCTCCGGCGAGCCGTGTCAGCGCCAAATCGGATTTCCGGCGAGCCACGTCAGCATTGGCACTAAAATGATCGTTTTCTAAAAAAGTTGGCACCAAAGTGATCCGAAAAAAAATTATGGCACCAAAGTGATCGCCGTACACAAGTTATGGCACTTGTGGTGTACTTTTGCCTTTTTAATTGTTACCTAATTCAACTGTTTGTAATCTATACACAACCTCAACGATCCATCTTTTTTCCTTACAAATAAAACCGGTGCCCCCCACGAAGATGCACTAGGTCGAATAAACCCCTTATCTAATAACTCTTGCATCTGCACCTTTAATTTCTTTAACTCTAACAGCGACATTCTATAAGGTGCTTTCGAGATTGGCTCAGTTCTAGGTGCTAACTCGATTACAAATTCTATTTCTCTTTCCGGCGGTAATCCCAATAATTCTTAAGAAAACACATTGGGATATTCACACACTACCACTATATCCTCAAGTTTCGGCTCTTCAGCCGTCGAATCAACTACTGCAGCTAGAAATCCTTGACACCCTTCATTCAACAATTTCGTCATTTCCACCAAGGATATCAACGGAATCGAGGGTCCTCCTCGACTTCCCACAAATTTAAATTCCGAATGTCCAACAGGGTTAAATTGGATCACCCTACTATTGCAATCCATTACAGCCCTTTGCTTAGACAGCCAATCCATTCCTACTATCACATCAAAGTCATACATATCTAGAACCGCTAAGTCAATTAATTCCTCCCTATTCCCAATCATGATCTTACAGTTTGGGCAACCCAACGAAATCAGCATTTTATCATTCAAGGGAGTCGTCACACATAGCACAACATCAAACAATTACGATTCTATTCCAACTAACTCCATAAACTATTTCGATATAAAGGAATGCGACACTCCAGGATCAAATAAAGCATACGCAGCATGGTTGCACAGAGGAATCGTACCTGTAACAACCCCTAATGCGTTCTCAGCCTCTCGTCTGGCCATCGCATATACTCGTCTTTGCGCTTGAGGCCTATTCTAATTCAAATTCACTATCTGGGCCGCTCCAGTCTGATTCTCAATCCGAGGTGGCGGCAAAGCAAGCGGCCTATTTTGCCTGGGATTGGGGCAATTCCTTATGTGATTCCCAAATTTTCCGCATCCAAAGCACGCTCAACCCCTAGTCGGACAAGGCCCGTTTCCATGACGACCTCCACAAATTATACACAGACCATTCCCAATCCGGATTGGCTTTCCAATATTCCTTTTAACTGGTGGAGTACAATGCCTATTATCCACCATCGGCTTTTTTCCAGGATTACGGTTATTCCAACACTGGACAAATCTTGATCTAGATGCAGCGACTCTATCCATCTGATCATGCTCTAAGATCCGAGCTCTATCAAATATCTGCTCATACGTCCTCAAATTTATCAGTAACAACTGGCTACGGATGTCAGCTCTCAATCTATCTAGAAATCTTCGCGCCTTATCCTCAGGATGTTTCACCATTCTCGGTGCGAACTTAGATAATCTCGCGAATTCCGCCTCATATTGGTCAACTGTCATCTGGCCCTAGCAGAGTCTCATAAATTCCACGAGTTTTCTTTCTCTAGCACTAGCTGAAAAGTATTTCTCATAAAATCTCTCAATGAAAATAGCCCAAGTTTTGGCAGTACCTTCAGGAAAAATTCTATCATTGATGGCTTTCCACCAATCATTCGCATTATTCTACAGCTGATAGACTGTTAAAGTCACCTTCTCATGATCATTACACTCCAGCACCTCAAAAGCCTTTTCCAATTCCTCTACCCATCTAGGTGCAGCCTCCGGATCACCTTTCCCAGAAAACTTAGGGGGTTTCAACTTAATAAACTGCTCTACCAGCTGGTGCATAGATCTATTAGCAACCATTTGCCCCTAACCTTGGTTCTCGTTATTATCAGCAACAGCAACAGCCTCGGCAGCTTGGGCAATCGGAGCAGCTCGCTCCTGAGTCTGCCATTCTATTATGTCTCCAATCCATTCCAATGTCCTCATCACGGCTTCCATTCTAGGGTCCACCACAAGTCTAACTTCCACTCCGGGATTTGCTGCTACTCCAGCATCCACTCCTAAATTTCCTATCGTTCCAACACCCATTCCAAGATTCTCAATGGCTCTAGCTCGAGCACGTCCTCTATCTCAAGATCCTCTACCAGTGCCCCTTCTTAGGACTCTTCCTACTCCTCTTCCTTCGCTGCTCATCGTCACGATTCTACCACTCTACTACCTGCTGTAATTCCATTTAGGAATTAGCGATCTAAACCGACTAGCTCAATCCAATTCTAAGCAGTGAATTAACACAAAAACTTACTCAACAAACAATTCCCCACTACCAATCACGAAATCACAATCGCAAAAGCCTAAACACTTACCTTAGGTCCAGACGCACCTGCAAATCAATTGCCATGCAACAATTTAACTTACTCAATCAATCACAATAAACAATCTGGAGGCACATGTAGCTCGCTCTACTCTACACCCCATTAAGATCTCCCCAATTACTACCCAAGGTTTCCGCTCTTTATCACTCCAATTCAACCAATATTAGATCGAGCTGACCTTACTCTGATACCAATTCATACAGGGATGTCACGCCCCGAACCCTATCGAACTCGCGACATCCTCCACTGGTCGATTTATTTGCGCGATGTCCCAGGAATGTCGCTGACCTCAAATAAACATCAGAGATTTCATTTCGCAAGCAGAAACCATGAAATACCCAAAAAAATAAAACTGGAGAGAATTGGAAGAATGTACATATCTTTTTTTTATTTCCTTCTTATTCCATAATATTTACATTTATAAACCGTCCCATACATGTACATGCATACCGCTTTTCTCAAAAACCAATACTCCAAGGATGAAAACCTGGGTTTACTACTACTCCAAAAATAGTGCTCGCCAAAAACCCATTCTGAGTCTGATTCTTTGTCCTCTAAGTCTGAGTCCCACTATACCGTCCCATCCACTAAGGACTCCAAAACGTTCTTATGGCGATGGTGGAAGATTCATAGATCCTGTCGGGGTTCTAAAATTATTTGGTTGAAACAACCGTGAGAACACTTCTCAGTAAGTTCACCCCTAAACCTAACTTAGGCTATCACGTACCTCCAGACAATCACATAGACACACATGCATTCGTACACATCAAACTATTACATTACAGGCACATCAAATAATATAGTCAAACTCAAACATGCGCACACCTGTACTCAATCACAATCACATCATATGCAAACACGTGCATGTATCGTTCGCATCCCACTATTCATTCCATTCTCATTTTCACTTCCGCATCCACTTGCCAGTGACCCACATTGAAGTACACACCTCAGGCACACTGCGATCATTCATTTTCCACTTTCACTCACCAGTGACCCGCGTTGAAGTACACGCCTCAAGCACACTGAGACCACTTTCACAATACTTCAGGCCCGCGTACCCGTACACGCTTCAGGCCATGTTTATTACCCGCGTAAACGTACACGCCTCAAGCTTAACATCTACCACCTACTGCGCAACCAGCGTTGAAGTATACGCCTCAAGCTGGCAGTTTTCCGGTAATATCGGGCATTTCTCAACTCTCGCCAGTGACCCGCATAAACGTATATGCCTCAGGTCCACTGCGATCACATCTCACAACACTTCGGGCGCGATCACATCTCACAACACTTCGGGCCCGCATACCCGTACACGCCTCAGGCCATGTTTCTTTCAATCACGCATGTGTCATGTCACGCACTATTTCTCGTTCTTTCACATATTCAACAATCACTTGCCACATAAATAGCCAATCACACGTGGCTCGCGCACATAATAAATACACGCAATCCATGCTCATCAAACATTTGACATGACCAATTTTATCAATTAACTCAATCTGGCACAACGTGCACCCAACAAGCATTTTCAATCAGCCAAATTGCACAAATGCACGCTCAAATCCACCACCACAACTAAATTATTTTCCAAACGCACATTAAACACATAAATCGCTATTTTTCTCCCATCAAACGATGCCAAATCGATTCCGGTCCTTCATGAGACTTTCTCACCATAAATTCTCGGTTCTAAAAATCTAACTTGCGTCCCGATCAGCCCATCATGGCCCCATGAACAGTAAATCACAGCCACTATTATTTTCTAATTTCCAATAATTAGTGCCCGAATTAAATCCTAAGGCCCGCCATAAAATTTTCACTACCAATTCATACAATTCCGCAGCTAACTTTATACAGATTTCACCCAAAATCACCTGTCGACACCCGAAGTCCTAATTTGGGTTTAAAGCGCGACTTATCCGCGTTCTAGTGGCGTCGGATTAATTCCGATCCTTCTTGGGACTTTCTCACCATTAAATACCGGTTCTAAAAATCCAACTTACGTCCCAAACCGAGCATCACAGCCTCGTGAATAGTGAATCACATCTCGTGAACAGTGATTCTTAACTTAAAATTCTCTCAAATCGTCCTCCAAAAATTCCAAATTAATTCCTCAAGGCCCGCCATACATTCCCGAACTAAAGCCCCAACATTTCGCATCCGCACAAGTCTAATTTCACCAAAAATCAAATTGTTCGGCGATACCCAAAATCCTAAATCAGGATTAGAGTATGACTTATCGCATTCTAGGCTAAAACGGCTAGAACGGAAAGCGGCGGCCCTTAATCGGGAACGGCGATGACGGCGTACGGCTCTTGGGTGGCGGCAATCAGCTTGGGTGGTGACGACGCGGCTTGGGTAGCGATTGGGGCTCACGACCAAGAGAGAAAGACCGAGAGGGAGAGAGAGAAAACGGCGGCTTGGGGGGGCAACTTGGTGCGGTTAGGCGAGCGGACGGCGGCGACTTGCGGGCAAAATCCTGAAGGGCAAAATCATCACTTTCTCCATTTCTTGTCCAAATTGAGTTTTTCCGAAAAATTTAAGCGCACCAAAAATTGACATGTGTCATGTGCAACGTTATCTTAATGTTCCGGCGTGACTTACTAATTTACCAGTGTCCAATTTGGACAAAAATTTCATAATTAAATTCTATTAAACGTAACTCAAGCGTTTCTCGAGCTAACGAGCGGCTTGCTGAGGAAATTCGTGAAATCGACTCATGACTGATACTAAATCGAGTCACGTGCAAGTCCGTTCGGTGCGTGACGATCTCAGTTATCATTAAAATCGCGAAGATCAATCACTTGATCCGAGGGGTATGATCGTTCGGTATAATTTCAGAATTATTTGTTAAGTTGTTTCGTGGTCCAATGGAATCCCCCACGATCCACTACTAGGACAGTGGTGAACTAACCCCTAATTATCCTTGGATCGACCAACAGTGGCTCAAAATATCACTGACGCGATTTAATGATCGAAATCCATTCACGATCAAATTTTCTTTAGTCGTGCGAATTTAATTCCCCTATTAGCCTTTCCCTAATGGTTAGCATTCCTAGGAATAATTAGTTCCGCGCGAGAATTTCATACGAGCACATTTCATAAAACTCGATTATTTCATAATTTCCAATTGGCGAAAATTTCGGAATGTCACACTACACGATCGGGTGGATACGTAAGGGAGCAGAACTTAAGGTAAACCAATTATGCCGTTTACCTATTTCGATCGGAAAATCATATCAAGATACTATTGTCTGTGATGTTGTGGAGATGGATGCATGTCATGTTTTACTAGGTCGACCATGGCAATATGATGTTGATTCTACACGCCGAGCTAGGGAGAATACGTATTCTTTTGTATGGAAAAGAACTAAAATTACTTTAAGACCAAAGAGTAATTCCCCTTAGATTGTGAAGAAGCAGAATGCAAGGGTTATGATGAACATCCGAAAGCGTGAAAGGATGTATATGATTGTGGACAAAGGCGACCAGCAAGTTATGGTTCGTGTTCCTGACATTCTTAAGCTCTTATTAAAGATATTCAGTGATGTTATGTCTGAGGATTTACCTAACGGATTACCTCCTTTGAGGGATATCCAGCATGAGATTGATTTTCTTCTAGGAGCTAGTCTTCCTAATTTGCCACATTATCGGATGAATCCGAAGGAGAATCGGATTCTACAAGAGTAGGTAGGAGATCTCCTTCGAAAGGGCTTCTTGCGTGAAAGCAAAAGCCCATGTGCAGTTCCTGTGCTTCTCACGCCAAAGAAAGACAACACCATGCGTATGTGTATAGACAGTCGTGCTATTAATCGGATTACTGTCAAGTATAGGTTTCTAATTTCATGACTTGATGATATGCTAGATAGACTTGCTGGATCACGGATTTTTACGAAAGATCGACTTTCGAAGAGGATACCACCAAGTTCGCATCCGTCCTGGCGTCGAATAGAAAACGGCCTTCAAGACAAGTGCGGGTTTGTACGAATGGCTTGTCATGCCGTTTGGACTCACTAACGCACTTAGTACTTTCATGCGTTTGATGACTCAGGTTCTCAAACTTTTTCTTGGCAAGTTTGTAGTAGTTTTCTTTGATGATATACTCATATATAGTCCGGATGGGCGTTTACACATGGAGCACTTGAGGGATGTCCTACTAGCCTTGCAGCAAAATAAATTGTTCATTAATATGAAAAAGTGCAGTTTCGTGACAGAACGCCTCTTGTTTTTGGGTTTTGTTGTTGGTGCGGATGGACTTCACGTTGATGCAGATAAGGTGGCCGTGATTCGCAATTGGCCAGTTCCAAAGAATGTTAGCGAGGCTCGAAGTTTCCATGGTCTTGCAACATTCTATAGGCGTTTCATTCGAGATTTCAATACTATTATGGCCCCGATCACTGATTGTTTAAAGAAGGGCAAATTCCATTGGAGAGAAGAAGCTTCGGCCAGTTTTGCTCTTATAAAAGAAAAACTCTCCACGGCATCGGTATTGATGCTCCCTGATTTTGAGAAGCTGTTTGAGCTGGACTGTGATGCTTTCGGCGTCGGGATTAGCGCTGTCCTTTCCCAAGAAGGTAAGCCTATAGCCTTCTTTAGTGAAAAACTTAATGAAGTTCGCCGGCGTTGGTCGACGTATGAGCAGGAATATTATGCTGTCGTGCGAGCTATAAAGCATTGGCAGTCCTATCTTTATTAGCAGGAATTTGTTCTTAACACTGATCATCAGGCTCTTAAATATATCAAGAGTCAGAAGCACTTAAATCGAATACATGCACGATGGGTTTCTTTTCTGAAGCAATTTAATTTTGTACTTCGTCACAAAGCAGGCCATTTAAATAAAGTGGCAGATGCGCTAAGTCGACATGCTGCGACACTCGTGATCATGCGCACTGATGTTGTCAGTTTTGATCACCTATGCTCTATTTATCCTAAGGATGATGATTTTGGTGAGATATGGGAGAAATGTTCTGAAACAGATTATCATGGCGATATGATAATTCAAGAAAAATTCTTGTTCTTTGGCAATAGATTATGCATTTCCCATGGTTCCTTGCGCGAACAACTCATTCGAGAGCTTCATGGCGGTACTCTCGGCGGACATTTGGGGCGAGATAAAACTGTAGCATTAGTGGAGGAGCGGTACTATTGGCCTCAACTAAAGCGAGACGTGGGGCGATTTGTTAGTAAATGCTACATTTACTAGACCACTAAGGGCCACTCTCAGAACACTGATCTTTATATCCTGTTGCCTATTCCTTCAGGTCCTTGGGTAGACATATTGATGGACTTTGTGTTGGAACTTCCTCGCACAGAACGGGGTTTAGATTCTGTTTTCGTGGTGGTTAACCGGTTTTCAAAGATGACGCCCTTCATCCCTTGTAAGAAAACTCTGGATGCTTCGCATGTGGCAAGTTTATTCTTTCGTGAAGTAGTCCATCTCCATGGTGTGCTGAAGACAAGCACTTCCGATCATGATACGAAATTTCTGAGCCATTTTTGGCATACTTTATGGCGTTTGTTTGAGACTGATTTACAGTATAGTAGTTCTTTCTATCCCCAAACGGATGGTCAGACAGAAGTTGTGAATCGTATTATGACAAATATCATTCGCTGCCTCTGCAGTGATATGCCTAAGTAGTGGGACCAGTATCTTGCTCCTGCTGAGTTTGCCTTCAACAACTCGGTTAACCACTCTACCAGTACATCTCCTTTTTAGGTCGTTTATAGGCGTACGCCACAGCATACTCTGGATTTGGTTCCCTTGCCCAAGATTCCAAGCTATAGTGTCACAGCAGAGAATTTGACAACCAAAATTAATGAAGTCCAAACTATTGTGGCTAGTCAATTGGCTGCTTCTAATTCAAAGTGTAAGGAGGATACTGACAAACGGCGGCGTTCGAAAATTTTTGAGGTAGGCGATGAGGTAATGGTTTTCCTGCGAAAGGAGCGTTTTCCTGTAGGTATCTATAATAAACTGAAGCACAAGAAGATTGGTCCTTGCCGCATCCTAAAGAAGATCAACGACAATGCCTATGTAGTTGACCTTCTTGGTGATCTCAACATTTCCCCTACATTTAATGCAATAGACTTATTTGAGAATTATGCTTCCGATACACCCCTTTATCCTGATCATAACTTGAGGGAGAATTTTTCCGAAGAGGGAGGGAATGATGCAGAACAGTCAGCCTGTGATTATCTTGAATAATGTGATCGCCGTAATCACCGGAAATCTCGACAGTTTTTCTGATTTTGGGGAAAACAAACATTTAAGCAGTTTTTCTTTACCAAAAAAAAAAACATTTAAGCAGTTTCCTATATTATTATTTAGACAGTTTCCTATATTATCATTTAGGCAGTTTCTTTAATTATTCGGTTTCTATTAATATTAGGAGTCCTATCTCTATATATAAGATGTCTGTCTTATAATCAAGAATATAATATTATTGAATAAAAATTTCGAGTTCTTTGGAGTTGTTCCAAATTTACGCTTCTCTCTGCGTCAACAATCTACACTGCAAAACAATGAAGCAACCGTTACGAACTACATGACAGCAGTCTCGGGAAAGCGATGTTCTACCGACGATGAGAGAAAGCTAGTCAACATGACGAGAGACAAAACTGTTGGACTTACGCTTGAGCAACCCCTCGGGAGCTGGCACAGAACAGTGATCCAACTAGTCTTCGTCTTCCATGAAAATCAACTCGCCCTTTTCCCTCTACGAATCAGTTCAAGATCATATACATGACTCAACCACTTTTTCTGTTGGCGCAGAATAGGGGGTCATCGGTTCTCGAGTTGGACCGGTTTAGAAGCGGTAATGGATCGGTCCGGTTTAGGATTTTGATAATTTTCTTTTCTTTACTCTTTAAAAGAAAAGATAATTTTAAAAAATATCAGTCCGAGTGGTTCAGTTCTACACCTAGATTCGGGAACCAGACCAATTATTCCCAATTTCAAAATTTTGAAATTAGAAATTGCCAAGAATAGGCCGGTTTGCCGGCAAATTTGACATATTTTACTACGTGTTTACCAAGAGATATATAATTACGAGAAAATTGACGTTTTGTGAGTTATGGATACCTAGTGGGAAAGCGACAACTTCGTTGAGGCAAGTTCAGGATCTTATATCAAAATCTATAACTCGGCCGTTCCAAATTCATCTCACTTCCATCCCTAAAAATCAATGCATATGAAAATATTTTCCTATTTATTAATGATTATTGTTTACTTTTTATTTTTTTAAGAATTTACGGCACATGCATCTTAACATTTTTTAATGTAAAAAATGCTCGAAATATTACTTGTCAAATTGGCACATAGCTTTCATGATATTTTTCTTAAATTTAGATAACAATTTGAAATTGAGTGGAAGAAAAGCTGTTTTTAATTTAAAATAAGACAAAAATAAACACACTTGAGGTGTAACATCCTGAATTCGACCCACTTTCGTAATTAATAAAATTGATGATTATTTCTCATTTTATTTTAGTGAGTCTCACTCGAAATTGATCATTCTCGACATACTAACCAATAGAAAATGGCTAACTAGGAAAATGGTACGTGGACCTAAGAATTCGACCGTGAATCGAGCCCGATTCCGAGGAATGACGAGAAAATATTTTGGGCCAATATGAGCCGATCCGAGGAAGGTGACGAGTTTGGGTTGGCCAACAACGTACGATCGGATCGCGGGTGATTTCGCATAACCGAGAGTACGCGCAGCGAATGATCTCGAACTTATTCCGAACGATCGCGACCGCCGAAACTAGCGATAAATTCCCGCATTCTTTTGGAAATTGAGACCGTCACGACTCGAATAATCTTAAGTCAATACGCGTAACTCCTGAATAGCCGCCCGTTAGTGACAGACGCTAAAATCGCATTTAAGCAAAATTAATCATGGAATTGAATCCGGACTTGAGTGTCGAATTTCACGGACATACGCGACTATTTTGCAAGGACAACGTCATATAAGTGTGGCCAAATATATTTGGAATCAGTAGAGTCGAAAATTGAAAATTTAGCTCGAGAACAGAAAATTACCGTTTTGGCCTTGGATCCTAAGTGCTAATTTCGAATTTTGGGGATTAATTTGGACTAATCAGCCCCTAATAATGCTGAAATTTGCTAGACCAATTTGCCCCTATACATTTTAATCTTGATCAATCCTAACCCTTGATTTGTGGGCAAGATGGACAATTTTAGTGGGTTGTTCAACCACCCCACTCAAACCATTCTCTATAAAACACTCAACTCTCTCTCTCCCCTCATTTCTCACCATCACCACTGGCCACACTCCCCTCTCTCCCTCGGCAGCTCACTCTCTCCACATCCTCCCTTCCTTGGCTGTGTGAGAGCCACGCTGAAGCACCGTCGCCGCTCACGCAGCCGCCCACCGAGACCACCATTCAAGCCACTGCCGTTCGCACGAGCCCGTCACTACCACCACTCGACCATCTCTCTCTCATTCCGTCTCACCACCGGTACCTTCACCTCCTCGCCACCATGATCAACCGAGAGCTCCCAAGTCGTCCACGTCTGCCGCCATTTTCCGTTGATCACCGCCGCTGGTGCCGCCGCGGAACCGACTTGAACCAACTACTGACCAGCCCATTTCTCCTCCTTGTTCAGCCACATTTGAAGCTTGAAATCTAGTGAGTACAAACCCTAACTTTTAATTATGATTATGTGCACTTTTGACAAATTTTAGGGGTTAATTAGGATATTTTAGAGGTTAAATTGTGGAGGAGGATTAGGGCTGAATATGTTATGTTATTGGTGGCTTAGTGTGGTAAATTAAATGTGATTTGGTGGCCTAGAATGGGTGAATTAATGGTTGATTATTGTGGACTTAAATTGGGCAATTATATGAATTAAAATAGGTACAATTTGTGGGCCGTATAGTGGCTGATTGTGTGGAGAATTTCGGGAGCCTAATGTGATGATTTGGAGGTGGATTAGTGGCCTAGAGTGGGTTGTATAGTGGTTGTTCATTATGGAATTAATTGGGCCTTGTTCGGTTAATATGTAATTTATTTGTGAAATGCTTAGAGTGTCTTGATTTCCTATGTAGTGGCTGAATTGTGCACACTTTTGTGATTAATTATGTGATGTCATGTTGCGTGCTTGGTGTGGCTGAATGATGAGATGCTTGGTAGGCCTTAAGCATGCGTAATTCTATTGGGTCGATCGCATAATTTTGTGTGCCAATTGGGTACCAGGATTGTTTTGATTGAATTGATTAAGTGAGCATATTGAGATGCGAATTGTGCATGTTGTGGCATTATTTAAGCATGTGGTCGATTTAAATTGTTGCCGAGTATGGATGTTTTGGCCATGATTGTACATATCGAGTATTGGCATGGCATGTGCATTATGCGAGTGTGCACGAATGACATGAACATGTGATCATCCAAAATACCCCGATGCGTTTTACGCGGGATTCAGATAATCATTGATGGTATGAGTACGTGTAATCACATAAAACCCTGATGCGTTTTACGCAGGATATTGAACCCGTCCTGATGCGTTTTATGCAGGATGATGCCCGGACTACCAGAAGATGGTGAACCTGATGCGTTTTACACGGGTTGTGTCATAAGCGTGATGCGTTTTACGCGGGCCGGAGATCAATCTCAAAACGATAGACTTGATGCGTTTTACGCGGGCCGGAGATCGATCTCAAAACGATAGACCTGATACGTTTTACGCAGGCCGGAGATCGATCTCAAAATGATAGACCTAATGCGTTTTATGCGGGTCGGTGATAAATGGAAGGTTGACATGTGTGCAAGTGTGCAGAAATGAGCATGAGCATTTGCATGGTGATGGCATGTGTGCAAGAGTGCATTAACGAGTGCAAGCATATGCATGGCATGCGTTCGTAGCCAAGTGATTGCGCATGTGTGCCATGATGGGATTCTTCCTTAGTACAGCTATTGTTATATGCCTAACCTGCAGGGTCACTAAAATGCTTGATTTGGGCCCGAGGGCCTAAATCCTTTGCATACTGTGCTATTGTTGTTTAGTACTTATAAGGAAGTGCATGTTAGCCTAGTTTAGGTTTAGGAGGCCTACTTGCTGAAGTTTATTCTCACTGTTATTTAAACCTCGACTTTTCAGACTCCCGACCTTGAGATGGCAGGAGTACCGATCTTTTTGGGATCCCGTACCGCATAGAGCGATCGGTGATCGAGTACCCCGTAGGGAACGGGGAAACTTATATTAGTCATTTTACCACAGTTTGAGTCGATGTGGGTGGGCCGTAGTTCCAGGCTCATCAGTATTTAGGTTGGTGCTTTCGAGACCCATTCAGGGTTTATGGATACCTTAGGACCTTTGATGTTCTAATCGTCGGGGTGAGCCAATGGGACCGGTAGCATATTGATGGAGAGGTAGCTAACCTTGAGGCCGAGTCCGAGGAGGATTCTGATCCATGGCCGATCATTTTCGAGATGGATTCTAACCCGAAGGAGAAGCCGATAGAGTGAGAGTATGACCTCGAGCCAGAACCGATGGAACTGGAGCTTGAGCCGCAGCACGAGTTCGAGAAGGAGCCAGTGGAGGCTGAGTCCAAGCCGGATTCTATGGACTTCAAGTCTAAGTCGTCTGATGATTCGTTCGAGTCCTCGGGATTCGACCCGGACTGGTTACCCTAGGGTTTACCCTTGACCGTAGTTAAGTTGGGCCGACACTTTTTTTATAGGAGCCCTTTTTAGTTTTAGTGCCTGACCGCCCGAGCCACCTACCCCTTTTTGAAGTTCGTGGTTGTTAACTCATTTTTGGTTGGTGTATATACCTATATTTGGATATTGTATATCCTTGTTATTAATGCAAGTTGTAATTATTGTAATTATTGCTATCCCTGGGTCATGTTGTTTTATTACGTACAAGTGTGATGTTGCTTCCGCATGTGCATTAATCTTTGTTTTGGGTTTTGGATCGGCGACGCGTCCTGGGACGTCGCGCTTGAATCGACCTCGATTGGGTTGTCGCGTGCCGTAGGGTTCAGGGCATGACATAAGGCATTGCTGCACCGGATCATACACTGCTATAAACTTAGTGCATATATTTTTCATCAGTCTATAAACGATAGAATATTTAGATTACTATTCATATTATTATTTGTATATATAAATATAATACTTTTTTAATTTCTGATTACGTAACGAGAAATATTAACCGAAAAATATAAATAAAACAATAAAAAAAAACAACATAAATCATGAAACCTTTTCCCATTTCCGTCACCCGTTCACCCTCCTTGTTCGCCCCCGCGCAGCCGCAGCCCCCGCCGCCGCCGCCGCCGCCACCACGGTCTCGCCTGCTCGCCGTGGTCCACCGCCCCAACCGTGCCGCGCTCGCCGTCGTCCCTTCAAGGCTCCGCCGCCTCGACGGGCAGCTCCGTCGCCGCCGATTGCTCGTCGCTCTTCAGGTCGCTTCCCGTCTCGTCTTGTCTCTCTGTCCCTGTCTCTCTCTCTCTCTCTCTCTCTCTCTCTCGCTAAGGTTGCCTTTCTCGCTGTTTAGCTCCTCAGCCCTCTCAAGCATTGCCGTTTATAGCTCCTCGGGATGGTCTGTCTATTTGTCGGGCGAATCGCCGTTTGTTTGCCGGGAAATCTTGTTGTTTCTTTGTTCGTGCAGCTGGGTTACTCGAGTCTTGGTCGGTTGAATTAGGAGTACAGTGAGCAGGTGTGAAATTTGTGTGAATCGACTGTGCTGACTTGCTTTGTGAAGGTGATCCTTTCATGGAGTTCTGTTCTTCCTTCTGTTTGTGAGGTCAGAAATCTGAATTAGAAATGAATTCGATGATAAGTATTTTTTTTTCCAATTTTTTCTTGTCTTTTCATTGAAGATTTCATTTTGATTTGGCAAAAAAATTCTGACCCACTTCGTGTTTAATGAGAAAACACCACTCAAACTCATGACATTATCTCTCTAAAGCTAGCTCTCTCTGTTTCTCCATATTGATTTCTTAGTGTCCTGATTTTTCGTTGAAGAAGTAGGCCATTTATGGATGGAAAAAGCGGCCACATATCTTAAGCACTAGGGAAAAATGTAGCTAGAGTGAGGCGGGCGGTTGTCATGGAGATTGAGATCAAAAGATTGGAAGAGGGGACTGCCATTTTGCAGGTTGTGAAAGTGAGAGTTAAGTGTAGGGCTGAGTGAACGACTGTGCTTTGCAGCAGGTGAGATGTGTGGAAGGGAGATAAGTGAGTGCTTTGATTGCTGAGTGGGTCAAAAGCGGTGAGTTGTGTCTCTCAGATAGGTTGAGTGTGGTCTTGCGAGTTAAGTTTTTTATGGAAGAGTGGGTGAAACAAATCAATCGTTGTAATTGAGTCCATTGTCGAATTCTTATGTTTATTAACTTTTGAAGGATATTAACTTTGGTAAAAAAAATCCCTTTGAAGAATTGCTGTCTTGAGGAAAGTAGTATTTTTCTTCTGAATTGTAGAGATGATACCAAAAAAAATCTTTATATGAAGTATGGTTATCAAAAAAAAAAAATCTTTATATGAAGTACCTTACCCAAAAAAGAAATTTTTATATGAAGCTAATCTCCTAACCATTAATTATAAAATAACTCTCTCTCCCTCTGTGCTTAGTTAGTGATATTTTCTCAACATTTTGTAATATCTTTCTGTACAGTAATTGATGCTGATGGAACACGCATCCTTTGGAGATCAACAGAATGCCACATTTTCTCTTACTGAGGAGGATCATACGCTTGCAAATGCCCTCAGATTTACCTTGAATCAAGAGTGAGTACTACATTACTGTACTTGGTGCTATTTGTCAGATCTTTATATTGTAGGATCATCTATTCATTAATCATTTTGGTCAGTATCAGCATGTAAGTGTTAAACATCAGGAGCAGGGATGCTATTAAGCAGTAAACTTACTGACAAGAAGAATTTTAATTGGATAGTTATTACATATTAGTTTTTACCCATCATCATCACATACTAATGTTCTTTTTTCCCTCAAAATGAAGGTTGCTTCTTACTTTTGCTTTTCATTGGGTGAAATCAGAGAATGAAGCCTGAGTTATTTGTCTTGTTGGAGAGCAATGAATCTAGAAAAATGTTATGATGAACTACTAACTGGAACATTTTCTGTTATACCTTTCCTTTTCTCCTTGGTATAGAAGTTAGCAGGATCTTCTAGTATACTTCAATCTTCTCCATATTTTCTGTTCTAGCTATTGCACAGTTTGTCTTTATTTGGTAAGTTTAGATCCCATGTAGTTTTAATGCATGTTGTGTCTATTCTGCAGTCCGCGGGTAATATTTTGTGGTTATAGCATTCCTCATCCTTCGGAAGCGCGGGTTAATGTTAGAGTTCAAACGACAGGTATTATGTGCTCTCATTTTTCTCAAGCCTAAGAGATGTGATGTACTTTGGATGCTTTGCTTTGCTTTTAAAATCACGTTATAGTGTGAAATTGTAGTTGGTTATGTATTTTTTTTATAGATGGGTAGACCAGGAAATAAGGATAAAGTGTTGCTGGATTTTGTCAAAAAATGGTTGACGAGCTCATGGAATCCTCACAGCACATCATAAAATCTTAAATACATGTTGCCATACCCAGCACTGTTAAGTCATTCAAAATTGTACCAACTCTCTGTTTTAACTTTGCACCGTATCGCCATGAAACTTCTTCCACAGAACAGTGGAGAGGATTGCCCTGGTTAGTAGAGGCCTCCCTTTCCCAGGCATTAGGCCTAGCTTTTGTGTCTCGCATTCATCTTCCCCCACCTTGTGTAACTAATGGAGCAGTTGGTCATCTGGCATTTCTTCTCGGGTGATCTCCAGAGTGGCTTTTCATGTATTCTACTCTGTTTGAATCTTTTACGTGGTGTTTTTCAGGTGATCCAGCAAGAGAGGTATTGAAAGACACATGCCAAGATCTGATGCTGATGTGTCAACACATAAGGGGCACATTCGATAAAGCTGTCAACGATTTTAGAACAAAAAATCCTCCTGATAATCATCCTTCTGAGGACATGGACTCAGATTGAAGGTGAAATTATTGTAGCAGATTTCGATATATTAGGCCTCCTCAATCTATGGTCACGCAAGCTTTTTGAAGAATGGCCTCTATCAAGTTCTTGTCTGCAGAAGAATGTTGCACTGATATTTTTAAGTAAACTGTTTGTGAGTATTTGGGAAGCCATTGAGCATCATTATATTGATCAGTTATGAAGATCTACTCAGTGTCAATGGCAGAATTAAAGATGAGGTTATCGATGTCGGGGTCATACTTCTTATCTATATGGTTTTTGGGAAGACAAATCATTCTTTTCTACGTAACTGTTTCTTTTTTTTATTTTGGCTTCTGCTCATTCATTTACGACATTTCCATCAACTTGTTTGTCGAGAATATCCATGTAGGGCATGCCAGTGGGGCTCATGCTAGCTTTCACGGAACCGGTTCTTTGTCAACATGCATTGGTTCAACCCATTTCCTCATTCTCTGGCCAAAGTCTGTCTCATTTTCAAAACTTGATAATTAATACAGTAGTATTTCTTGATATCCTCTTTTCTTTCATTTTACTGGGAATTATCTCTCCTTGTGTCAATATGCTTCAAGATTACATGAGCCACAAGTTCAGAATTACAGTTTTGCAGTAGTCACAGCAAACTATCCGTGGAGGGTGTCTACTCAAACCAATCCTAAACATTGCGCATAGTTTGCAGGTGATCTTAAATTTCTACATGCCCTTAATGTAGCAATCCTTTGTATTTGTACCATGCAACTATGCCGACATACAATAAGATGGTCATGATGGTGCAAGCGCCGTTGGTCCATACGAAGTCTTCCTGGGACTGATTTGGGGGATGCCAAAGTGTGATGGTGATGTTCATGCCCATCACGCCGGCGACAACTATGTACAAGCTGATCACCAGAATAGCGGTTGTCATCAGCACTCCCACCTGCAGTAGATTGTTTTGCGTAGTCCGTGTCGTCAACGTACTCCCTCAGCTTTAAGATCAGAAAAAACAAGAAGAGGACTAACGAGTTGAGCTATTAATTTTCAGCGAAATGGTTGTTCAGTCTCTTTTTGGGTATGTGCTTTCATAAGGAAATTTAATTTGTCATCAGAGAGAAAGTATGAGATTCATGCTGTAGAGAGCTTGTTAAGTGTGCCATCAACTTGCACGAAGTATGCCTCTAGGAGCATCTCTAATTCAGCCACGTGGGCATGCCTGGTGGGGCGGCGCCATGAGAATCGCTGCTCTTGGCCATTTCTATATCATCAATCAGCAAGTCACGCTGAGGAGTCAAGCCGTCATCGGGTGAGATATCGGGATCTCCACCGTCATGCCTGTATAAATTTGGCGATAAGACAATAGTAACAGGATTGAAGTTAAACAGAAAGCATGAGATTCAGTATGTGCCCGTCGTTGTTGAGTTCATGAACTTCTTTCCTCCTTGACGGCAGCTGAGGAAGAAGAAGAGTTGTCATCTTCTTCTTGAAGCAGTTTGCTGGTCAGGTACATCCCCGCCATGTCTCCATCATATTGGAGAAGGTGCTCGAGCTCATCCCTCACCTAGAGATACATGGAAAAGGCCCATGCTATAAGTAGCCACTTGAGATGTCTTTTAATGCAAGCAATGTGAATATGTATGGTAAATGCAAACATATGTTAGTGTAGTGTTGTTTTTTTTTTTTTATAACCCATGGGCACGTGCATGGAGACAAATGGGCTACCTAGAGGCCAATAAATCACAATATCCGGTGTAATATAACGCGAAAGATAATGGATCTTGTAATGCTTAACGCGAGAAGGAGAAAATTATCATAGAAATCAATGAGGAACAATAAATAACATTAGAAATTAACGTGATTCGATCTGAATTTTGGTAACTACTTGACGAGGTCAACCAACTGCAAGGATTCCACTACGAATACAGAGAATACATGATTTACAATTGCCCAAGTATTTCCCAACTCTAAATTACACCCAAAGCAAATTTATAAGTATTATTCCACAATCTTTCACAGAGTAACTCACTCAGAAAACTCACAGAGATGTTTGCTCTGGTGTTTATGATATTGGAGTAGAATTTAATATTATACATATAATATAATATTTATATCCAAAATAGGAGTAGAATTTAATATTATACATATAATATAATATTTATATCCAAAATAGGAAATTTCATTTAGGCAACCTACATAGACTAGGAAATCTACTTAAATTCAAGACATAATATCAATAATCTCCACATTGGATTGATGCTTGAGCCAAATCGTAGTGCTTATTATCAATATTGGCTCTTCCAAAGCCTCGACCGGCACTCAATCATCACAAACGTTTATCAATTTCAAGCTAAGGTTAGGCTTTGTTTAAGAATGAACTCGATCAACAGGTTCGCAAAAATCTCTACCACAAGGAACTTCTTCAAGGTCACATCGTCCCTTCACATTTAAATTTGATGCTGTAATTTTGCTCACAGATGAACTTGATTCTCCAATGGTGTCTCTGACTTTTACTGAACACCGCATTGTACCATGTCAATATTACAAACCAAGTCATGAGACCCCACCGCCTCTTTAGCTCTTTCCATTGTTACCATGTTTCCAGGCCTCAGTCATCGATGAAATTATTGTGTCTCTCAACAACGCCTTCCAACTCACAATACAAGAAACAAAAGTAAAGGCACAACTGCTTATAAATTGACCATCCTTCAAAAACCTTGTATGACCCGGGTTCTCAAACTCAATTACTGACACACTACATGAATTGCATCCTCTGAAACATAACCCAATGTCTATCATTACAAACAAAATCAGGAGTATACATTTCACAACATCACAACACCTGGATTATCTGCATATATTCTCCTAGATGCATGTGATAGAGCAAACCTAGTACTATTAACAATATAAACTCAAATATCCAACAGTACTAGCATGTGAAACATGAGACAAGTGCTCCACCTCCATCCAAGTACAGAGTGGCACACTAGACAATTTATAATATGCAACAAATGGGGTATTTACAAAATTTCCTAAATGCATGTTGAATCACCTTGATGCTTTCCCAACATAAGTCCTTTGAGTCACTCGCAACATTTCAGCTGTCTTCACTCTCTACATACAACTATCGCTCTATCTCATCCACTTTGTTGACCTTCTTGAAGTTTCATTAACTATGATCTCGAAACAACTATCAACTACTATATAGATTGACAAGTCTGCAGGCACTACCACGTATACCACACTTCGAATATCTTTAGGCTCTCCTTGAAGCTCTACCTACTTTTGAACACCGTCTAGATCTTTCTTTGCAATCAATCCCTTGCTTCTCTTATGAAACATAGTAGATTCCTTAAGGTAACCTCGCTGCTGAACATAAAATTGGATGAATCTTCATCAGTGTACTACAGACTGTATCCCTTCATCCCACGTGATAGGATAGGAGTGTACACTCCCTAGCCCCTTGGCTCCAGAATGCCGTCACTCATACAAGCATAAGCAACACAACCATAAAGTCTAGTCCGGTGTAGTCAATAGACTTACCTGACAATATTTTCTCAAGAATTTTCCAATCAATTTTTGGTGATTGTAATCTATTCACTACTAACAAGAGGTATTCACTATTTCGACCACAATATCTTCACCTAATCTAGCATTAGATAGTAAAGAGCAAGCTCTCTTCAATATAATTTAGTTAATTAGTTATGCGACTACGTTCAATTGTAGTGTGTCGGTAATGGTGCGATGTTTTGCTATGTCTTCCTCTGCACAAAATTGGCTAAGCTCCTTCCAATCTTTAACAGTTCCCGAGCACATGATCTTCCTTCCTATTTGCTTTTTGATTATCGTCTTCCACAACTTGAACTGACAAAGCACCTCACTCTTGTGCGTAAGAAAACAAATCCAGACTTTTCTCGAAACATCATCAATAAAGATAACATATATCCTTTACCAAAAAAAAAAAAGAATAACATATACCTGGCACCACCCTTGAATGGAACTTAAGAGGGTCCCTATAAGTGTGAGTGTATGTAGCCTACAATTTCCGAAGTTCGGTGAATTGTCGTACTAAACTTCACTCTTCGCTGACTACCCTTGTCGTAATTTTCACATAAGTTTAGCTTCTCAATCGATGACCTCTGTTAGACTCCTTTGACTTAAAATTCATCTCCCTCTCACTCAAGTATCCGAGTCTCATCTGTCACGATTGTGTCTTGTCCTGACTTGAAACCTTATAGAATTTAGCTAAAGAGCTAATCATTATCGCTTCGTGGAGGACATACAACCTGCAATCCATCTTCCCCCACATCACAATAAGCACATATTGAGAGACCATCAAAGCTTGACCTTTAGCGGAGATTCAGTATTAGAAGCCATCAAGAGTACTTAGCGAGATAAGGTTCTTCTTCAATTTCGAAAAATGCCTTACATTGGTCAATGTGCTCACCACTCCATTATGCATCTTAATCTGAACTATTTTGATCCCTACTACTTTACAAGTAGCATCGTTTCCCATAAACCCCTCACCACCATCTATGTATTGATAGGTAGTAAACTAGTGTCTATGAGAAGTTATAAGATAAGAATATCTAGACTCAAGCATCCAATCATCACCTAATGAATTCAAGGTGACTGTTAACACATCATCGACATCACTAGAAGTATAATCTTTTTGTGATAACGATATTACCATCGCCTGTAGACTTAACATAAACTCATTTACCCTTGTACTTTGGACAATCTCTCTTGTAGTGTCCTACCTCATAGCACTGCTAACATTTACGGTTCCAAACGATGAACCTTTTCAATCGACTCTACCCTTGAATAATCAAATCTTGTGCCCTATTCTACACTAAGTTATCTTTTTGTAATTTCTTTCACCATTCTTTTGAAAACAAGGTAGACTTTATATCTTTCGAAGTAATCGTAGTGTGCCTTTATGGTAGCGAATCAGTAAAGTGCTAAAAAAATCCGGAGATGCCAACAACATAATGCCTTGCTTCTCATCATGCAAGGCCTGTTTGACACTCTTCAAGTCCATCATGAGTTTATTAAACTCATCCAAATGGGATTTCGTAGATGTACTTTCAACCACCTATAATTTAAACATCATTTTCAGTATATATAAGTGATTGTTCAAACCCTTCATAAAATCAAGTTCTTGAAGTTTTGCCTACAACAATATGACATCCGTCTCTTTGGCCACTTCAGTCAATACCTCCCCGATAGATTCAATAAGATTATGCTTTTTGCATTCTCTATGAACTCTACTTTATCGACCTCTTTCATTATTTTTGGCAATTTATCCTTGCCATCTAATACCTTTGGCAAAACTAAGGTTGTTAATAGAGCATGCATCTTAATACTCTACAACCCAAAGTCGTTCCTCCTATTGAACTTCTCAATCTCTACTCTTGTTCCAAACATAATTGCAATAATAGAATTTCCAGACAATAATCAAACAAGCAAAAGCCCTAAATGAACTCTAGAAACTCTAATCTTAACTTTAATACCAATTATTGTAATATAACGCATAAGCTAACGGATCTTGCAATTTATGTTCAACGCAAAAAGGAAGAAATATCAAAGAAATACATGAGGAACAATAAAAAAAAAAAACCAGAGAATGTGGTTCATTCTAAGTATCAATACATACTCCACGGAAAGAGTTGGCCGCAAAAATTCTACTATGAATTCGGAGAATACAAAGTTTATAATAGCTCAAGCATGCCGCATTCTTGGATTACACCCAAAGCAAAATGCAAGTGATCATCTTTACCAAAAAAAAAAATGCAAGTGATCATGATCCAAAGCAATTTGTATGCAGTTGGTGGGATTTGAATGGGTGAGCTCCATTTGTGCTAGAAATTCCCCATGTCCTAACCAATTGCGCCAACCCTTGGGTATTAATCTGTTCACGCATTTCAACAAAAACCAACCTTTTTCTACAAGCTTATTGAGATTCGTCACCGATTGACTTGACTATTAGATGCCGAACCAATTTCAAGTACGAGGAAAAACATAGACTAAGGATAGAGAAGAAGAGTCTCAAACCTTTTGAACGCGTTGAGTCAATGCAACCAAACGACCCTTAATTTGACAAACCCTTTCGAGGTAGAAGCTACCAATTACCGAAGTTAGCTTATCCAAAGCGGGATAAGCCTCTTCCTCTAATGCTTTTGTCTGCAATTTCACATAAGTTGATTAGTTTTATGAGAATTAAGTACTGACTAATTTAATAAAGAAACACTAATAACATAGAGACTGTACCTCGTCGTCCAAACAGGAGCAAGCAGCTTCAAGGCATGCCTCTAAAGCAACAAACTCGAAAGGAGGAGTCTGTGATCTGTCTTGTTGTTCCTTCAACACTTGACTGTGTTCCACACTCTCTTGCAAGCCTTGAAAGATTTTTGCTAGCTCCGCCGCAGTTTGCTTATCGCCGCCATTTCCGTGAATCTAATCAGAAAAGCACAAGGTCAACCGTGGGTTCGAACTGTCCTATGTTTGTGGAAAGATGACAGGAAGCCACAAAGAGTTATAATGACTGTAAAGATCTAAAGTAGCGCACTCAATCCAGTCTTCGCAGGAAAGAAGGGGGGCTGTGAAAGAGCCTCAAATCTGGGTCGCTCAAGCGCTTTGACACTCACGTCAACCGTCAAGGACCCGCATGACAATAAAGTTAGTGAAATATGGGGTGACATATATATGTTTATCACCATCAATAAATACGCCTTAACTATGGAAGGATGTGTAGTCAACTATATATTGTAAAACAGTTTCCATTAACATGGGTTTACATGGGTTTTTCTATTTTTTAAATAAATTTTATGGGTTTTAATTTTAAGGGCAGTTTTGTAAGTTTGATATTTTATGCTTTATAATCCTAGTAGAGTTTGGTTTAGAAATATATAAGCTTGTTTTAGAGTTTTTTTTTAAGAACAAAATATTATCATCAATATTAAATTTCGAGATTTTTTTCTCTAAGCAAAGTTTTAATTGAATTACTCGTTGAATATTGCGTCAATTAGCTTGATTTTCTTGACGGTACGAAGACGAAGCCGCCTGTTTCTTCGGGCAAAGGGCGCTCCCTCCTCCTATCTCCTTCCACTTCTCCCTAGGACAGGGACTACGGCTTTGACCTTCGAGAAAGAACTCCATGTCACATTACTTACGGCAAAAGTACACCACAAGTGCCATAACTTGTGTATGGCGATCACTTTGGTGCCATAACTTTTTTTCGGATCACTTTGGTGCCAACTTTTTTAGAAAACGATCATTTTAGTGCCAATGCTGACGTGGCTCGCCGGAAATCCGATGTGGCGCTGACACGGCTCACCGGAGAGGTCCAGTCAGCATTAAAAACTAAAAACGACGCTGTTTTAGCTTGCTGACGTGTATTTTTTTAAAAAAATTATATTATATTATATTTAAAAAAAAAACCCTGCAGCAGCGGCGAGGGAGCCCTCGCCGCTGCTGCCTGGGTCGCCACCACCGCCGGGAAGGGCCGGCGGTGGTGGGCGCAGTGGCCGGCGAGGGTCGCCGGCCCCTGGCCGGGGCCCGGCGACCCTCGCCTCGCCCAGATCCGACGAGGCGAGACCTCGCCGTCGCCTGGGTCGCGACGGCAAGGTCTCGCCTCGCCCAGCGAAGGCGAGGCCGCGCCTCGCCGTCGCGACCCAGGCGACGGCGAGGTCGGCCTCGCCTGGATCCGGCGAGGCGAGGCTGCGCCTCGCCGTCGCGACCCAGGCGACGGCGAGGCCGACCCAGGCGAGGCCGACCTCACCGTCGCCTGGGTCGCGACGGCAAGGTCTCGCCTCGCCCAGCGAAGGCGAGGCCGTGCCTCGCCGTCGCGACCCAGGTGACGGCGAGGTCGGCCTCACCTGGATCGGGCGAGGTGAGGCCGCGCCTCGCCGTCGCGACCCAGGCGACGGCGAGGCCGACCCAGGCGAGGCGCGGCCTCGCCTCGCCGTCGCCTGGGTCGGAAAAATATTGTCCATTGCAAATTTGCGATGGAATTATTATCTGTTACTCCTATCTTTTTTAATTGTGATGTATGACTAGTACCCACTTATTTAAGTGTAGAAGTAAATCTAGTACTTGCATGGTTCGATTTCAAAACAAAATTCTGATTAGCAGCATCAATCACCATCCTCTCATATGGGTTTAATTAGTCATAATAGCTATGTTCTTCCATAACTAAAAATTCATCACTTTTTCGATATCCTTCATCAGATATAAATGGTTCACCATGGCAAATCCAATTATAATAATTCGGAGTAAACTCAAATCTACAAAGATGTTATCTAACTTTATCACACACATTAAATTTACTATTACTACACTTTTTACACGGACACATGTTGACGCCTAAATTTTACCTAGTCATTTAGGGTTTAATTGTATAGAAAAACTAGGGATTAATTTTTAACCCCTAAATCAAAAATATTTTCATGACATATAGACATTAGGTTCATTTACGTTAATAGGGCCTATTAGAACATGTTTTTCTTGTTATTTTCAAAAAAATAAAAATTAAATAAAAATTAAATTGATTAAAAATCAGCCCGGTTCAATTAAACTGATCCAATTCGGCCCTGTTTGTTTCGTCTCTTCTTGTTAGGGCCCAGCCCTACTTCCTCTTCTTTTTGTTCTAGCCTAGCCCATCTTCTTTCCCCTTTCATCTTCCACGCCTCTGAGAAGCCAAAAGGAAGCGATGCAAAGGACAGGAACGGAGCAGAACGTAGCAGTGGGGAAACAGAAGCGACAAGGGGCAAGCTAACAACCGGAAGCGACAAAGCAGAAGAAGGGGGCGCGCGCTTCCGACCTGCATCGAGGAGATCCTGCAGCCGTTTTAGCCAAAAACGGACTTGATTTGGTCCCGAGGAGAGGACCGGCGGCTAGCGCATGAGAGGATAGGGTAGGCGCACTAATCCATGGCTCTTCTAAGTTGTAAATGGACGAGCACATGAGTTGAAGTCGTTGTTCGTTCCCGGCAACGCCTTGGTTTGGAATCCCACCGTGTTTGTTTTATATGCTTTACTGTGTGCGTGTATGCTTGTGTGTACGGTTTGGAGTCGAATATTGGTTTGTCTGAAAGCACAGAGATATGGTCGTTTTCAGCCACCGGTGTCATCGCCGGAGCATCGACCGGCGGTGACGACGTCGGTTCTAGCGGCCCGAGCCGACAGCCAACGTTGGGTGTCCCCTGGCGTAGTCACGGTAGAAGCTTGTGTGTGGGGGAAAGCCTTAGGTGAAGAAGTCCTAGCGAAGGAGGGGGTACTCTGGGCAGAAAGGCACGAGGAGGAGGAAGACCAGAAGAAAAGCAAAAAGAAAGGAAAAAAGAAACAAAAAAAAATGAAAGAGCAAAAAAGAGGAGGAAAAGTCAAAGAAAGAAACGTTCAGAGGAAAAGATTACGTAAAGAATGAGGAGAAAAGGAAATAAATAAGAAAAAGAAGAAAAGAGAAAATTACTTCAATCCAGGTGAAGTGAGTGTGGATCGCGAGCGCTCGGGTTCCCAGTAAGCTTGGTGGACGACTCACGTCCGGGTTGGGTCGCGGTTCTAATCGGGTAGGATTTTATTTAGTGTGTGGGCTTTATGTTTTATTAGGTCTTGGACCTTTTGCAGATAGGCCGAAATAGGGATTTGGGTTGAAGTATTGTTTAGGTTTTTATTTTTAGTGGGCTGGGGCCGCTGGGCATTGTTCTTTTTTTAAGAAAATTCGGGCTGGGCTCCTTTTTCTTTCATTATTTGTTTTATTTGCCAGAACGGGCTCAATAAATGAACCCGGGCTGGCGCACCCAGGTCAGTCCCGATCTTGGTCAGATGTGGAGATCCGACCCGTATCCGATTTTTATATTATTTATTATTTTAATATTATAATTTTTTTAAAAAAAAGTTTAAAAAAATAAAAAATTTTGAAATTCAAAAATTGGAAATTAGGTTTTAAAATTGTTTTTCTCTCCTTTTTTGTGTGATTAGCTTATGTTTGATTGCACCTTGTTTGATGCGTACACTTTGAATTAGACGTTTAATTTAATCTTGTATGTGGTGAACTATGCATGTTAGGTTTAGGTATTAATTGTTGCTTCCCTTAGCTTAGTTAGGAATTGAATTTTGAGACTTCCGATTAGTGCAAGCACGCTAGGTGGTAAATTGAGCAAGATTAGGTATCAAAAGGGCACTAGTTAGTCAATTAGTGTAACTAAGTCTCCGTACCTATCGAATCTCTTATTCGTAGAAGTAAAGCATTTTTCCTATGCTTTGCTTTGGTGTCTAATCGACCCACCGAAAACTGATTAGTGGTGACTCATAAATGAAATTGATTTACATATTAATAACTTAAACTTAGGTCATGAATTAGTATGGGGTTAGGAGAGCTCGAGCTAGGTTTAGACTTAGCAGTCCATTAGCTTAACCACGGCCAGTTCGGGTAGGTCGCAACAATACCTTAACTTATTTTCATTCATGAACTCATATTTACTACTAGCAAAGTCTAAAAATAGTTCCAACCCAGTACAAAATTCATCGATCAATCCTCGATGTCTAGGTAAATTCTTATTATATATCCAATCCCTGTTTCTTTACATTGTATCTGTATTAAAATAAAAAAATATAGTAAAATATTTAAATTATCATATCTACTGTTCTTAATTAAAACCATAAAATTATGAAAATTAAAAATTTTTTCATGCAACAATTTCTTTGAAATTGAAAAAATTACCATGTAAAGAAAACTTACCCAAATATTTGACTGAAATTTTGGTAGTAGAAAGTAGTCAATTTGACGAGAATTGCAATGTTCACTTGGATTGCAAGATCTTCAATTGGACACGTATTAAAATAAAAGAAAAATCACTTAACATTCATTTTTTCATAATTTTTTTTTAGAATTTTTTTAATTTTTTTTCCCTTGTATTTTTCTCCGATCGCCAGTCCGGCGACCGACTGACGCCGATGAGGTCGCCGGTCGACCTCGTTGTTGCCTAGATTTGGGCGACAGCAAGGTTGACGGCCATGGGGCGAGGCCGCTCAGCCTAGGGGTGAGCGGTTCCCGGTCCGGTTCGGTTCCAAGGTGGAACCGGGAACCGGACCGAGAGAACCGGTTCCCAATTCTGAGAACCGCGGACCGGACCGGTTGATTTTAGGACCGGGAACCGGACCGGACCGTTGGTCCGGTCCGGTTCCGGTTCCGATCCAATGGAACCGGTTACTTAGAGTTTCGAGTTTTTTTTTTGTCAAATACTTAAGATTTGGTTCACATTTTACTAATTTTTTTCAATAAATTTATGTTAATGAAGTTCACTTAGGGTTTAATTTACATTTTACTAATTTTTATCAATGAATTTATGATAATGAAGTTCACTTGGAGTTTAGTTTACATTTTATTAATTTTTTTAAAGAAAATAATAATAATAATATATATTAAATAGTCGGTCCGGTCCGGTCGGTCCGGTTCGGTCCGGTTCCCCCTTGGAACCGGGAACCGGACCGCTCGAAAACCGGTTATGTTTTTAGGAACCGGGAACCGGACCGATAGTCCCGAGAACCGGATCAAACTCGTCGGTACGGTACGGTCCGGTCCCGGTTTGGGCGGTCCAAGTTGCTCACCCCTAGCTCAGCCTCGCACAAATATGGGGGAGGCTGCACGGCCTCGCCATGGCCGCCGGTCGACCGCCATGGGGAGAGGCCGAGGCCTCACCAGTTGCCGGTCGCCGAACCGACGACCGACCAAGAAGTTACAAAAAAAAAACAAAAAATAGTCAATAAAAAAAATTCCAATCCAGCAATAAATAGTTTTGCGACGAACCGTATTTGTTGCCAATTAATTACGAAATTTGCTACAATACTTACTTGTAAAAAAGTTTTACCGAGATTGATTTCTGCACGCAAGGATTATTGAGAGAAACGAAAGAGGGAGAAGATAAGAGAAAAGTAGGGGGATGTGAGGAATCAGTACAAAGAGAGAGAAATTGACAGGTGGATATGAAGAAAGTTATTTTCCATCATAAATTACAAATTAGCGACGAATCCGTTTTCGTCACGAATTAGCGACGAATTTTTTATCCATTGCAAATTAGCGACGGTAAAAAAATCTATCGCTACTTTCGTCTCAAAATGGTAAATTTTGTTGCATAAATTAGCGATGGAAAATAAATCTGTCGCTAATTTCGTTGCAAATTTGCGACGGAAAATTGGTCGTCGCTAATTCCATCACAAATTAGCGGTAACCAATTTTCCGTCGCAAATTTGCGACGGATTTATTTTCTATCGCAAATTTGCGATGGAATTTGCGATAGAAACTAATTCCATCGCAAATTCCATCACGAATTTGCAACGAAAATTTTCCGTCACTAATTTGCGACCGTCGCAAATTTCGTCACAAATTAGCAACAAAAAATTCCCCGTCACAAATTTCCGTCGCAAAATTCATGTTTTTTTTGTAGTGTTAGAGTAGTATAAGGACAGTAAAACTCTTGTAAACACTATCCAGCATACCGTCATTATCATATATTAGCTTGATTTTTTTGACAGCTTGAAGGTGAATCGGCCTATTTCTTAGGGCAAAGGGAACTCCCCCCTCCTAACGCCTTCCACTTCTCCACGGGACGGACTCATCTTCTTCTTGATCATCTTCAAAAAGATGCTCATGCTCATCCCTCACCTTGAAATACATGGAAACGGCCTATGCTATAAAATGTAACCACCATTTGAGATATGTCTTCAATGCAAGCAATGTTAATTTGATGATTTAGCTAGTTAATATTTTGTGCTAGAAAGGTAAATGCTAAATTATAGCATAAGAATCACATTTGCCTCACCTCTCTCTAAGGCCTAAGTTATTAGTTAATTAACCACATGAAGTGCATTTCTTTTTTTTTTCTTTTTGATAACCCACAGGCATGAGCATAGGACAACGGCTACTTGGAGGCCCATTAAACACCGTGCATGCCCGAACTGGCAAAGTTCAGGCGTTTGGCCTATTCTAGTGGCCTTGGCCTAAAGCAATTTGTATGTAGTTTGTGGAATTCAAACGAGTGAACTCTAGTTGAGCTAGAAATCCTCTAACGCTCCAACCAACACCCTAACCAACTATGTCAATTATGGGGGTTGAATCTGTTAGTATATTTCCAACAAAAACCAACCAATTTCTACAAGCTTATCGAGATTTGCCACGGATTGAGGTGACTATTAGATGCCGAATCCAAATTTCAAGTACGAGGAAAACATAATTTAGGATAGATAGAGAAGAAGAGTCTCAAACCTTTGAACGCTTTGAGTTAATGCAACCAAACGGCCTTTTATCCAAATTGAGATAAGCCTCTTGCTCTGATGCTTTTGTCTAAATTTTCAGGAAAGAAAATGCATACTAAAGTTGATTAGTTTTATGAGCATTAGGTGCAAGTAATTCAATAAAGAAACCCTAGTAACACAGAGACTGTCTTCCCTCTCTATTGCCTTTGCTCTAATGCTGTTGGTTGACTAATAAATATGTGAGAAAAGTTGCTTTTTTGTACTTGAAGGGGCGATTTGCATAGTACAACTATTCAAGATATTCGGTTATCTCCGTCGGAGGAGATATTGTAACAAAAGGTCCCCGATGGATACACAAAGGCAGTAGGTTCATGCCTCAAATTGAAGAGAGTTTATGAGTTCGATCAAAAGGGTGGATCAAATTAGGTCAAAAATAGTCCGATCCAAATTATCTCCTGTAACCCTTTTATATGTGATACAAATATGGTAACCCATATTCGACTCGACCTAATCTAACTCATACCCGATCTAACCCGGCTTATACTCGATTCCATCCATATTATTAAAACACTTCTGTATTTAATTCAATCTAAGAAAATTTATATCCAAATTGAGATAAGAGCACCTAGTCAACAAGGCCAAAAACCTTCTTGGGGGCTTCCCTAACTTAAGCCTAGCCCATTGCAAAAGGGAGGAAAATAGGGTCGCGAATTGCATTGCAAATTCTCTTAGGATTGGTCTCTTCCTTTTAATTGGTTATCAAGCCCACCGGAAGCCCTATGGGCCTACTTTGCTCTCATTCATGTCTTTTTTTCTCAAACTCTTTCAATAGCTAATGATATCTTTTTTCCGACAAAAAAAAAACTAAGATGAGAGCACGGAGCGAGCGAGTGTGAGATCAAGTGAGGACGAAAGAGAGTCAAGAGGGAGTTAGAGAAGTGGGTTAGATCTAAATAAGTTGTGAACTCATTTAACATCTATATTATTTGGGACTTTACCATTCTAAACCTATTTATGACCCATTTACATAATATAATTAATCCATATAACAATCAAACCTATCAAATATGAAGTTTATAACCTATTTTGATAGGTCTGGTTTATGATGACATTAATACTTTGCCAATCAACAGTTCTAAAAATAGCAGTTGCACGCGTTTCAAATACAAGAAGATGAGCGTACTTTAGACTTAAATATATAGATATATGTTAATAGCATTGACAAGAACAAGCCCTAATGTTTTTTTTTTTTTTGGTAAAGAACAAGCCCTAATGTTATGCTCTTTTGTAGTAAAAAATGCAATCCAGACTATAAAACCTGTTTGATTCAAACTGAGTGAGCTAATTGAAAATGTGAGAAGAACACTGAAAGTACCAAAAGTCTTTTTCCGAATCACTTAAGTGCCAAATAAGAGAAAAAATGGTCACTTAAGTGCCAATTCCAACCAAATTAATTACGTGGCATTTATAATTAAAATTTTTAATATGACTTGGCATATTTTAAAAAAATCCAGTTCATGTGAACATCCAAAATGACGTCGCACAATCCGACTAGCATTGAAGTGATCGTTTTTTAACAACGACCGGCACTTAAGTAATCACTTTAAAAAAAGTTTGGCACTTAACTATTTACAACTTTTAGACAACATTGTTGAGGGGTTATATGCTGACAGGGCACGCCGGTGAGCCACGTAGGACTGAGAAATTAATAAAATATGGTCATGTTTAATTTTTGGCAACCCAAATCGGAGTTGGCACTTAAGTAATCATTTTTTAAAAAAAGTGGCAGTTAAGTTATCGAGACAAAACTTTTGACACTAAAGTGAGTATCGTATATAACTTTTAGCACTTCTAATATCTTTTTCTCAATTGAAAACACACAAGGTATATAATGCATTGTTATCAAGGTAGGACCATGAGCTGACTAGTTAGAGAATAATTCGATTGTTCCGAGCCCAAAAATACGGATCTTTTTGTGCTAGTAATTTCAATAAATGTCAGTAAATGTCAAAAAGTTTAGTGGAAAAACTAATAGGTGTTTTTCTTAATGTAACTTGTTGGTAACTTATCAATACTTTTGTGAAATTATCAACTTTTTTTTTTTTTATATTTGCAAGTTAACAGTTTTTTATACCGACTTTTCGATTTTATTTACAAAACTTACTGAAGATGTCAATCGTTGAAAATTTTAGTCCGCAAACCAGAATCCAATTCATTGTACTCCACTCCATTATTTGTCATTCCTCGGAGGAATGTTTATTTATTAATACAGCCCTTGCTTTTGTGGATTTGGTGTTCATCGTCAAGACATCAATTTGATGTCCTCAATATTGCTGAATACGATAGATACCAATGATGCAGAGTATTTAAGTTTCACATCACGGACCCTGCAGTCGTAACGTAAATCTGTGCAGTGCTTGAAGAACCTGCTTAAGCTTCTCCTTTGTCTCTGGATCAACCAAGTTTCCCTCACTATCGAATTTCGTCGGTGGTTCGAATATGTTCACAGAGAATTCAGGTTTGTTGATGAAATGAAGATCGACAAAGACTCCAATTTGACGGAGATGATACTGCGCTTGTCTCCCACCGGAAGGTCCTCCCGAGCTCACAATGGCAGCTGCCTTATCGGCCCAAACATTTGGTGGTCTAGATGCCCAGTCAATTGCATTCTTCAATGGTGCTGGTACAGCAAATAGAGGAATATGAACGACTTCACAAATACATTAACTTCCTCATCCTTTACCATCGTGTGATGCCTAGGGAAAAACTCAAGCTGAGCCTTACTTGATCTATAAGATCATTAGGGTGTTCATGGCCCGAGATTTACTCACCTAAGGTGGGTTTGTTGTAAGAAATATAAAACTTTCACTTTCGCAACTTTTATTGCTAAAAAAATATCAGAAGGGATCATTTTGTCCCACCGGACTCAATGAGTAGGGTGTGGCAAAAGTAGAGAAAGCTATGAGTTTGATATTATCTCGTTCTATTTACTGAGAATGTGAATATGCTCGCTTGTGATTTTCTCTATTAAAGTTTCCAGTGAAATTTCCGATTTGATAAGTGAACAAGTGTAATAGCAGTACTTGAGTATTGATAGTGAGATCTACTGGTTTCCGAAAGAGGCATAACTTGCTACTTCATAACATAGCGTGTTCCATCCTTGTTGGTATGAGAGTGGAATTAAGCTTAATATAAGCTGAACCACCATAGTATTTGCTTGCAAATATTCTCTACTTTATCTTTTTATTCATTTCTATATTTTTTTGATAGAAGCATGCGCACATGATGTTATTAAGCTATTCATGCATCTATCTATTTTAACTTGAATTATTCAGCCAAAAATTGTCTAAGTTTTGCGAATCAGCCTATTCACCACCCCTTTATATTGGGTTGTTAGCCTCAACAATATGCAATGATTCAATAAACAAGGCCGACAACCTAAGTAAAAATGTTTGAGTGAGTGTAACATACATAAGCACAGCCTCCTCAACAGCCAAAAAAAAAAAGAGAGCAAGTTTAACGCAACTATGAACAAGTAAACGACTTAAAGAAAGCAGAGAAAAGTGGTTACGAGTCACGGAGTAGTTATACTCGGGGGAAGCAAAAAGGATGCTGTCGGCTTCTAGAACCTTCTGGCGAAAAGCCACCGCTGCCGGCGGGAACCTGCCATCGACTTCGAGGTCCGTGTTTATCATCGGCAGCTGCGATATGTCGATCAGCTCTATTTGCATCCCCTTCACCATTTCCTCGCATATCTCGATCGCTATCACCATCAACAGGAAAAGGAAGCGAACACATTCAAATAAAAGATCTGCAGATTTAGCGCCCAGGTTTTGAAAATTAGGACCGACGTGAAGAAGAAAACTCTCCTTTTTGTATTCAATGAATATTTTTTCTGTACATTTACAAGACTCAAACCTGATATATATATATATATATATATATATATATATATATATGGACGTATGATAACCCTAATCAGGAGATATACAAAAGGAAGGATTCTATACTAGGAAGATATTTATACAATAAAAAACCCTAACAAATAGGCTAAAATAGCTCACGACCACACTCCCCCTCAAGTGGGTGCAAAGATGTCTTTGATACCCAACTTGATAAGTGAGCAATGAAATTCTCTACTTGACAGAGCCTTTGTCAATATATCAGCTAACTGGTCTTCAGACTTGACAAATGGTAACTGGATCACTTTTGCCTCTAAATTCTCTTTGATGAAATGTCTGTCAATCTCCACATGTTTGGTTCTATCATGCTGAACTGGATTATGAGCAATGTTTATGGCTGCTTTATTATCACAAAACAATTTGATTTCCAAACCTGGTGGATGCCCGAGCTCAGTTAGTAGCTTTCGAAGCCACAAAAATTCGCATAACCCCTTTGCTACACCTCTGAATTCAGCTTCTGCACTAGACCGAGCTACAACCTTTTGTTTCTTACTCCTCCATGTAACAAGGTTGCCTCCCACAAATGTAAGATACCCTGATGTAGACCTCCTGTCTGTCACACTTCCAGCCCAATCTGCATCTGTGTAACCTTCTATTTCAAGGTGACCATTCTTTGCAAATAGCAACCCCTTTCCTGGGGCTGACTTCAAATATCGAATGATGCGCCACACAGCACTCATATGATCCTCACTAGGTGCATGCATGAACTGACTTACCACACTTACTGCATGAGCAATATCAGGACGTGTATGTGATAAGTAAATCAATCGACCTACTAACCTTTGGTATTTCTCTTTATTAGTAGGCGTCTGATCAGGGTACTCTCCAAGCTTACAGTTTTGCACCATAGGAGTGTCTGCAAGCTTACAATCTAGCATGCCAACTTCAGCCAAAAGATCAAGAACATACTTCCGCTGAGACAAGTAATCCCTTCCTTCGACCTAGCAACCTCGATTCCCAGGAAATATTTCAGACCTCCCAAGTTCTTCATCTCAAACTCCCTTGATAATAATTCCCGCAATCTCATAATCTCTGCAGTATCATTGCCTGTAATAATCATGTCGTCTACATATATGATAAGAGCTGTCATTCTTCCTTGAGCACCTTTTAAGAACAAAGTATGATCTGAGTTACTTTGGGAGTATCCATACCCTTTCATAGCTGAGCTAAAGCGACCAAACCATGCACGAGGGGACTGCTTTAACCCATACAATGATCTTTCCAGCTTACAGACCATGTTCCGCTTCTCTACAAATCTGTATCCAGGTGGAAGCTCCATATAGATCTCCTCCTCTAAATCTCCATGAAGAAATGCATTCTTCACATCAAATTGATGCAAAGGCCAGTCCAAGTTTGCAGCCAGAGATAACAACACTCTTATAGTGTCTAACTTTGCAACTGGAGAGAATGTTTCCTGATAATCCACCCCATAAGTCTGTGTATACCCTTTAGCTACCAGTTGTGCCTTATACCTCTCAATAGTGCCGTCTGCCTTATGTTTGACTGTGAACACCCACCTACATCCAACCGGCTTTTTATCCTTTGGTAGTTCCACAAGTTTCCAAGTTCGATTTTTCTCCAACGCCTCCATTTCTGCCTCCATCGCTTGAAGCCATTTCGGATCCTTCATGGCTTCTTCAACCCTGTTTGGAACTTGAACCGAGGAAATCATAAACACGAAGGCCTGTAGTGGTGTGGACAGCCTCTTAGCAGACATATAGTCTGCAATAGGGTATCGAGACCGGCGGTCCTCTACATCTGGAGAATATCGATTCGGTGGTTTACCCCTATTATGCCTATCGGGTAGCTTATAACCAGTAAGCATATCAGTATCTTCAAAAGAATCAAGTACAGTAGAAGTACTTACCTCAGGTACATTCTCAGGAGCTTGGAGTGGTACTAAAGAGGGCGAAGAGGGCGAAGATAAGGAGGGCTGTTGCAGTTGTGCATCTGTTGACACCTGTTCGGACCCATGTCGTAATTCAGTGTTGTCTGGTCTTGCAGCCTTAGAATCATGCGGCAGTAGCTCAAAACCTTCAGCCTCAACAGCCTCAGAATCACGTGCTGCCTCAAAATCACATTGCTGTGAGCACCCATCCGTCGCTCCTGCAATTCCTACCTCCCACCAATGTCTGGTTTCACAACTAGTCTCCCCCTGAACAGGACACTGGGGGGAAGGAAAATAGGATTCCGTCTCAATAAATGTTACATCCATGGTGACATACATGCGCTTCCCGGCAAGATCATAACACCGATACCCTTTCTGAGAAGGACCATAACCAAGAAACACACACTTGACTGCACAAGGGTCAAGTTTGGTCCGCTGATTTTTGTGAAGATGGACATAAGCGACACACCCAAACACCTTAGGAGGCAATGTAAGAACCGAAGGAATAGACACATGGGCAGCAAGTGCTTGCATTGGCGTGCGATGGCTCAGAATGCGGGAAGGCATGCGATTCAACAAATAAGCGGCTGTGACTACGGCAGAATCCCAAAAACGATGGGGAACATGGCTACCTTCCAAGAGTGCTCGAGTGGTTTCAAGAAGATGGCGATTCTTGCGCTCAGCAACACCATTTTGCTGAGGAGTCTGAGAGCAAGAAGTTTCATGTATCAAACCATGTTCTTGAAAATAAGCTGCAAGAGGTTTACTTAAGTATTCGCCACCATTATCAGACCTGAGAACCTGAAGTTTGGCCCCAAACTGAGTCTGAACCATACGGTGGAAAGTCTGAAAGATATCTTTAGCCTCATTCTTATGTTTCATCAAATATAGCCAAGTCATACGTGTGCAATCATCAACAAAGATGATAAACCATCGAAATCTAGATACAGTAGTAATAGGAGACGCACCCCATACATCAGAATGAATTAAAGAAAAAGGAGTAGCACTTATATTCAAACTGGGAGGAAAACAAGTGCGATGGCTCTTTGCCAAAATACATGTATCACACTGAAAACTAGAGTTCGATAGACCATGAAATAACTTGGGAAACAAATGCCGTAAATACCCAAAAGATGGGTGACCTAACCGACGGTGCCATAACCAAAGTTCCTTCTCTTGAGCTAACTGTCCACGAGAATGATAGGTCCGTCCAGAAGTAATTTCATCCACGAAATACAGCCCCTCCCTCTTAGTACCACGCCCAATAATCTCCTTCGTGAGAATTTCCTGAAACAGGCAGAAATCAGGGTACATAAGCACAACACAGTTCAACTCACTAGTAAGCTGTCCAACTGATAACAGACGATTAGACAGTGAAGGAACAAGCAAGGTATGAGATAGAGAGAGAGAAGGCGTGACAGACACACGCCCAGCAGCCGTCACAGGAAAGCTATATCCATTAGCATTGTAAATATGATCTCGACGTGGTGTAGTAGATGTAAGAAGATCACCAGATTCCGGAGTCATATGATCTGTAGCGCCAGAATCAATTATCCACCCATGATGACCATCACCATGTCCATTAGCAAAGACAAACCCACAATTACCTTCAAGGGATTCGGCATTAGCAGATTCAGGCTCCATAGGAATTAATGACAATCTGCTAGTCACTAAGGAGGCTTGCTCTCCATTCCGCCCCTTTTGGGAGCCCTGTTTCTTCTTTTTGGTTTGAAAATCATCCCACCAGTCCGGATAACCATGCAGTTTAAAACAAGATGCTGCTATGTGTTTAGGATTCCCACAGTGAGAGCATCCCTCGGATTGAATTGGCATACCAGGTTTAGGTCGAGGTCCCCGGGTAGAGAGCACTAACTGATCACCTTTGCCGCGTTGTGACACCATGGCGGAACCCGAGGTGACCTCGACAGGATTGGAGAGCATGACAGATTGGCGCATATCCTCTCGCCTGACTCGAGCATAAGCTTGTTCAATAGTGGGAAAGGGATCCATCTTCATAACATCAGCACGAACATTATCCAGGCGGTCATCGAGACCATCCAAAAAAGTATAGACTCGATCTTCATGGACAATGGCATTGTACTTCAGAATATCGGCCGGACATTGCATAGGATTAGGACGGCGGAAATCAATCTCACGCAAGAGGCCTTGAAGATCATTGTAATATTTCTCGATGGGTCCACCGCCTTGCTTCAATCGAGAAATCTGCCTCTTAATATCATAGATTTGGGAGGTGTCAGATCCATCAAAAAAGGTCGTTGCCACAGCATCCCATACGGCTTTGGCAGTAGGAAACTGAATAAAGATTGGTATCAAGACTGGGTCTATAGAATTGATAAGCCAACCTTTCACCGTAGAATCATCGGTCTTCCATTGTCTAAAAGATGGATCTGTAGGAGGAGGTTCAGGAGAATCACCATTCAAATAGCCCAGATTGTCTTTGCCCGAGACATACATCTCAACAACCTGGGACCATACGCCATAATTTTTGCCATCAAGCTTGACAGCAATCGGTGCAACAGGAGTTTCAACGCGCGGCGGTGCGGCCTGCTAGGTCAAGAGCTGCTTCATTGCAGCAGTCAGGTCTGCCAGTATGGCGGTAGCAGAGGCACCAGTATCCGCTTGGTATGTTGTAACACTCGATTGTTCATCGGCCATGAGATCAGCTTCGCAAACTGAATTGCGATGAAGAAGATCGGGTAAGACGCACGTCGGATTGGGTAAGATGTACGTCGGACGGTGCAACAGAGAAAGAATGCGAGCCCAAAAAATTTTTGGGACCGCCGTAGTCGATGATTGACGTACAGTACCCCAAGGATGAAACCCTAGGGCTCTGATACCATGAAGAAGAAAACTCTCCTTTTTGTATTCAATGAATATTTTTTCTGTACATTTACAAGACTCAAACCTGATATATATATGGACGTATAATAACCCTAATCAGGAGATATACAAAAGGAAGGATTCTATACTAGGAAGATATTTATACAATAAAAAACCCTAACAAATAGGCTAAAATAGCTCACGACCACACGACGTGATTACCGGAACAAAGAAGGCCTCGATTGAAAGAAGCT
The DNA here is from genome assembly GCA_031216285.1 of Syzygium syzygioides. Taxonomy (NCBI): domain Eukaryota; kingdom Viridiplantae; phylum Streptophyta; class Magnoliopsida; order Myrtales; family Myrtaceae; genus Syzygium; species Syzygium syzygioides. The sequence goes on from CM062248.1 coordinate 14,306,741, forward strand.
TTTCGAAGTGACCCACAGATCGCTGCGACCTTGATCACTGGGCCAGCGACCACCGTCGATTCTGTCACGCCCCGTACCCCACTGGAACGCAACATCCCGTCACGGTCGATTATGGTGCAACGCTCCCAGGAAGCATTGCCGACCCAACGCCCAATCAGAGATCAAACACATGCGGAAGCAACGTATATAATTAAATATATACACCCGTACAATATAATACATGAGACCAAGGTAGAACAACCAGCAATTAAACAACAATAAAAAAAATTAAATATTTACATTGCCATAGAAAACCTTTTTACATAGTAACATTTACAAGTCAAACAAAAACAAACAAACACAGCAGGTCAAGATGTCAACTGCCACCGGTCAAAAAGGGTCAAGTGGCTGGGGTAAGTGGGTCATCTACAGGGAAGGCTACAGACAAAAAGGTACGTGCTCCCCTATCCCTATGGTTAGGACTTAGAACCTAGGCTAAGGTTCCCAGTCTGGATCTGATGAATCGGTGGAATCCTCTGATAAGTCCTCGTGTGCGTCCTCGCTAGACCTCGACTCCTCCGACTCCATAGCCTGAGCTCGCTCGTCCTCGGAGTCCATCTCCAACTCAGGGTCTAGGTACCAACCTAAGTCCTCGTCCTCGCCAATCTCCAAGTCTGCACCTACTTCGGCTACTTCTCCATGCTCTTCTGCGTCCTGCTCCATGGCCTCGAGTTCGCCGTTCTGGTCCTCCTCCATCGGCTCAGGGTCCTCTGCCATCACATCGGGCTCCTCATGCACCTCCTCCTCCTGCATCATCTCCTCAGGTGCGACCTCAGGATCTATCACTTCACCGGCGGCTATGATTGGTTGCATCATCTCATCATCATCGATGGCGATATCAAAAGTCCTAAGGGGATCTCCCTCAATCCCATGGGCATCTCGATGACACCACGCCACGTATTCCTGCTTCTGATAAAAGTCCGCTCCTATATCCACAACTACTTGAGACTGATGTCTCACAAAAGCCTCCCCATTTCCTGAGGGGTAGGTAGTAGTATACGACCGGATCTCCAGAGGGATCCCAAAAAGAGGCGGTGGCCACTCCATCCTCACGGCCGGGGATCTGAAAAGTGTCGGTTTACAACAACCGTGAGACGAATCTCAGTGAGTTCAACCCCTAAACCTAGGCTAGGCTAACATGCAATCTCCTGACTGGAACATAAATATTTAAAATCACAAATCAATACTAACCAAATCATTCTTAGACCCTGCAGGTTAGACAGATCAATATGTAGTATTCACAGTACATACGTGGCATTCATATTCACATATATGCCAATCACATGCTTATACACTGATTCTCACATTCTCGCATGCCAGTCAATGCATGTTTATGTATGCAAATGTCATGGACTTGACACGTGCAATTTCCGGCCCACTGGCCCACACTGGCACACTGGCACACTGCCCAATTTATTATTATTACGACTCGAGTCATCAATTTTTCACGGCCCGGTGCGTCTAGCCTGCTTCAAAGTGCATGAGGCGCAGCATCCGATCTGGCCCAGTGTCTCTAGCCTGCTTCAAAGTGCATGAGGCGCAACACTGTTCTCCTTGCGAACCAGAGCCTGCTTCAAAGTGCATGAGGATGGTCGCCTTCCGGACGTACCGGGCATCGTCCTGCTTCAAAGTGCATGAGGACGGAATAGACCCGAAGGTCACGACCCGTAGGTCCTTAGGTGATCACACGATTCATTATTATCTGGACCCAGCGTGAAACGCTTCAGGGTAATTTAGGTGATCACACACTCATGGCAGACACGCATTCTCGCATAATTTCGTCACATGCCACACTCTAGGCATACATAATGCGTGTCCATGTTATGCAATGCAATGCACCATGAGTACCAATAAAATTCAATCACAATCAATCACAATTTACGAACAATCAGTCATCTCAATTACACCCGGTAATTTTCCAATGGACATTTAAATTGATCAATTAACCCAATTTTCTCCCTAATAATTCCTCAATGAATTATCACAAATTTCCAACAACGATTTCCACCGGTCAATCCTCAACCCAGTCTAAAATTCACACTAATACTATCCTAGTCAGTCCAGAAAAACGCATTATCAGTCCTAATCCAAGTTTAGGAATTTTACTCACCTAATCAAGGGTCACGCCGACGGGGAATGGCGGCCAATCGCTGCTAAACAGTGCAATCGGCGGCGGAATTCCCGGGACAGCGACACGTACGGACGTGAATAGTACCCTGTGAACAGTAACCCGTGAACAGTAACCGGTGAACAGTAACTGTGAACAGTACCGGGGAACAGTATTTTTCGTAAGGACTGCACAGAACGCCCGGAAAACGGTGGCCAGCAACGTGCCGACGACGGCCGAAACGATTTTTCCGGCGATGAACAGTAAAACCCGTACGGAGTGAACAGTAACTTCCGTACGGACACTGTACGGACTGGGTGCAACGGCGACGTATGGACCTGCTGAACGCCCGGGTGTCGACGGTTCGGCGATCGGAGGTCCGGCGAAGCTCCGGCGTCACTATTCACGGACTAAAAATTAAGAAAAACCCAGAAAACAGAAAAAGAAAAGGGAAAAAGGGATGAAAAAGGGGCTGAACCGGGACTGAGTTGAGGCGGGGGACTAAGGGGGGTTGACGGCGAGGCACGGCGGTCGGCGGCGTTCTCCGGCGAAGCTCCGGCGAAGCTCCGACGAGTGCGGTTCGCGACTGGAATTTTCTGTACAAGCTGGAAATGGCTGTTATGGTGGCTGTTTTAGGGGCAAAGAGGGCTGAGGTGATGCAGGATGGTGGCTGAGGACGTCCAGCAACTCCGGCCGGTACTGTTCCGGCGTGAACAGTACCGAAAAGGACAGAAACACACAAAAACAAAGCTGAAATGGAAGAGGAAGAGGGGAAAATGGAGAGGAATGAGCTGAGGAAGATGATCTGCACGTAGGGGGGACTGAGGAGAGAGAGAGGACAGTCCAACTTAGTCAAACATTGTAGACTAGGGGTGCCAAGTGTCAAATTTAGACAAAAATGACCAAAATACCCCTCATCCAAGGGTTTAGATTAATCCTTATCCAAAAAGGGAGGGGCAAAAAGGTTAATTGTCCCAAAAAAAATCACATCTGATAATTATCCAGAATTATCTCAATTTCTTTTTCCAAATTTTCGGACCAAAAATTAGCCCGGGGGCAAAATTGTCATTTTTCCGGCCCCGGGGCGAAATTCCAATTTTTGCACATACGCGTTCCATATATGCGTGGCCAACATAATCCCGTTTCGGAATCACGAAATTCACTTTTTAAGCCCCCGAAAATCGACTGCGAAGTTCCGGGAATAAAATAATATTATTTTTTCAATTTTTGTCGAAATTCCACTTTTTGTCCGAAACGACTCCCGGTATGCGTGGCCACTCAAAAATGGTGTCGGCCTCGAAAAATAACCTTAGACGGCCCCAGAATAAATTACCGACACCCATAGGGGCAAAATTGTAATTTTCCCCAATTTCAGTCAAAATTTCAATCTTTGGCTAGATTAGCCCCAAATGTGCGTGGCCAGTATAATATGACGTCAGATTTCCAAAATTAGTCTCTTAAGCCTTCGAAAATCGACATCGAAATCCGGGCCCAATATCGCGAATAAAACTCGCTAAATTTTCAGTTTCAGGGTCTCTCACTAACAGGCGGCTGTTTAGAAGTTACGTGTATCGACCTAGGGTTATCTGTGTCGTAACGGTCTCGATCATTGAGAGAATGAGAAATTATTATTAGTTCTAAGGGTCACGATCGTTCAGTTCAGGTTCAGGACTGGTTGGCCACGTGTACTTTCGGTCTTGCAGAATCACCTGCGTCCCTATTATACATCGTTGGCCTTGGCCAAACTCAATCCATTACCCTTTTCTACGATCGGCCCACGTTGGCCCAGAATATTCCCTTAGCGTCTCTCGTGATCGGTGTCCGTTTCACGACAAGGTCCCCGGTCCACGTACCGTTTTCTAGTTAGCCATGCCCCATTGGTTAGTATCCCGAGAGTGATCAGCTCTGGGCGAGACTGGCTAAAATGAAATGCGAGTTAATATCAATTTTATTGATCCCGGAAATTACATCAAAATTCGGGCTGTTACAATTCTTCCCCCCTTATAAAAATTTCGTCCTCGAAATTTGCAATCTACCTTATCTACTCAAACAACTGGGGGTGTTGACGTCTCATAGCTTCTTCACTTTCCCACGTGGCGCCTTCTGTTCCATGGTGTTCCCAGACCACCTTGACCATAGGGATCGTCTTGTTCCGCAGCACACGCTCTTTTCTATCCTCGATCCTGACTGGTCTTTCTACAAACGACACTTTATCATCTACTTCTATCTCTTCGTACCTCAGAATGTGGGTCGGGTCTGGCTCATACTTTCTCAACATTGACACGTGGAAAACATTGTGTACTTGCGACAGATTAGGCGGCAAAGCAAGTCGATAAGCCATATCTCCAATCTTTTCCAAAATCTCAAATGGCCCGACATATCTAGGACTCAGTTTTCCCTTCTTGCCGAATCTCGATAATCCCTTCATAGGCGACACCTTAAGAAACACGTGATCTCCAACTTGAAACTCTAAAGGTCGTCGTCTTCGATCGGCATAACTTTTCTGACGGCTCTGCGCCGTTCTGAGTCTGTCTCGAATGACCTCAACTGCCTCAACGGTCTGCTGTACCAACTCTGGACCTGTAATACTCCGCTCACCCACTTCATCCCAACACACTGGCGTCCTACACGCCCTACCATATAAAGCTTTAAACGGTGCCATTTGAATGCTCTGCTGATAGCTGTTGTTATAAGCAAACTCCACCAAGTGTAATTGTTCCTCCCATTTGCCTTGGAAATCTATCACACAAGCTCTCAGCATGTCCTCCAAGGTTTGAATGGTCCTTTCAGACTGACCATCTGTCTGTGGATGATATGCCGTACTGAACTGTAACTTCGTTCCTAAAGCCACTTGTAAACTTTTCCAGAAATTGGCCGTAAATCTAGGATCACGGTCTGAAGTGATCGTGACTGGCACTCCATGCAACCTCACGATCTGCCTCACATACAAGTCTGCATATCTTTCCAACTCGAAGTCTTTCCATACTGCCAGAAAGTGCGCTGACTTAGTCAGTCTATCCACTATTACCCAGATTGAATCATGTCCTCTCTGACTTCTTGGCAGTCCCGTCACGAAATCCATCGTAATATGTTCCCATTTCCACTCTGGGATTTCTATTGGTCTCAACAATCCTCCAGGCTTACAATGCTGTGCCTTTACTTGTTGGCACGTCAAACACTTAGCTACATGCCTGGCCACATCCACCTTCATTCCATTCCACCAGTAGTGTTGTCTTAAATTCTGATACATCTTCGTACTTCCCGGGTGAATACTGTAGTTGCTCCTATGAGCCTCCGATAATATTTCTTCCTTTAGCTTTACATCATCTGGTACACAGAGTCGTCCTCTGAACTTCAGAACTCCATCCTCGGACAGTTGAAAGTCCGGTTTCCTCTCAGCTGCATCCATCTCGATAATCTTTTGGATTTCTCGATCCGTAGTCTGTAGTTCCTTGATCTTGACTTGAATTTCTGGCTCAATCCTCAAGGCGGCTAGTAGATTCGACACTCGACTCATCTCGAACTTGAACTCAGAATCCCTGAGTCTTTCCAACAGGGTCCACTCCTTGACCATTAGGTGCGCCAGACTAGACTTCCGACTCAAGGCATCTGCCACTCGATTGGCCTTGCCAGGATGATACAGAATGTCGCAATCATAATCCTTTAGAAGCTCCATCCATCGGCGCTGCCTCATGTTCAACTCTTTCTGCGAAAATAGGTACTTGAGGCTTTGATGATCAGTATAAATCTGGAACTTCTCCCCACATAAGTAGTGCCTCCAGATCTTAAGTGCAAACACTATAGCAGCTAATTCCAAGTCATGCGTCGGGTAATTCATCTCATGCGGTCTCAACTGACGCGACGCATATGCGACCACTTTTCCATGCTGCATTAGCACACAGCCTAATCCTCTTAACGAAGCATCACTATAAATCTCAAATCCTCCTGGGCCCGACGGAATAGTCAATACAGGAGCTGTTGTTAAACGGTGTTTCAACTCCTGAAAGCTCCTTTCACACTTGTCATCCCACTGAAACTTCACATCCTTCTTAAGTAGCCTTGTCATTGGCATGGCTATTGATGAAAATCCTTCCACGAATCGTCTGTAATAACCAGCCAATCCTAGAAAACTTCGAATCTCAGTTACTGATGTCGGTCTAGGCCACTTGGTAACTGCTTCAATCTTAGTTGGATCCACAGAAATCCCATCTCCAGAAACAATGTGACCAAGAAATCCTACTCTGCTGAGCCAGAACTCACACTTGCTGAACTTAGCATATAATGCATGCTCTCTCAAGGTCCGTAGTACCTCAGCCAAGTGTACCTCATGTTCCTCGGGACTCCTGGAGTACACTAGTATATCGTCAATGAAAACTATCACAAACTGGTCCAGGAATTCCTTGAACACACGATTCATCAAATCCATGAAAGCGGCTGGAGCATTCGTCAGTCCGAAGGGCATGACCGTAAATTCATAATGCCCGTATCGAGTCCTAAAAGCAGTCTTGGGAATGTCCTCATTTCTGATTCTTAGCTGATGATACCCGGTCCTCAAATCTATCTTGGAAAACACTGAGGCCCCTTGCAACTGATCAAACAGATCATCAATCCTCGGCAGCGGATACTTATTCTTCACTGTCACTTGATTCAACTGCCGATAATCTATACATAACCTCAGAGTTCCATCTTTCTTCTTGACAAATAGGACAGGCGCTCCCCATGGGGACGCACTAGGGCGAATAAAGCCTTTGTCCAGTAATTCCTGTATCTGAACCTTTAACTCTTTCAATTCTGATAAAGACATCCTATACGGCGCCTTTGAAATCGGCTCTGTTCCTGGTGCCAATTCAATCACAAACTCCACCTCTCGCTCGGGCGGTAAACCCGGCAATTCCTCAGGAAACACATCAGGAAAATCACTTACTACGGGTATATCTTCCAATTTAGGTTCAACAACTGTTGGATCTACAACATTCACCAAATACCCTTCACATCCTTCATCCAACAGCTTACTCACCTTAAGCGAGGAAATCCAAGGGATCGAGGTTCCTCCTCGGTTTCCCTGAAATACAAAACTAGGGCGTCCATCTGGATTAAATTGGATCGTCCTATCGCTGCAATCCACTACAGCTTTCTGTCGGACTAACCAGTCCATTCCAATAATCACATCAAAATCGAACATGGCTATTACTGCCAAGTCGATACTCTCTTCTCTACCTCCAATAATTATCTTACAGCTAGGACATCCAAAAGAAACTAGCAACCTATCATTCACAGGTGTTGACACGCAAAGCACATGCTCAAGCAACACTGGTTTCATACCAACCAACTCAACAAATTGCTCTGAAACGAATGAATGGGTTGCCCCCGGATCAAACAGTGCATACGCGGCATGATCACACAAAGAAATCGTACCTGTGACCACGCCCGGCGCATTCTCAGCTTCCTTGCGTGCCATTGCATAAATCCTTCCTTGGGCTGGTGGTCGTCCCTGATTAGCCGGTGGGGGAGGTCCGGCCTGATTTCCAACTCGTGGTGGCGGCACTCGGGATGGTCCGGATGGTTGCATCTGCGGGCAATCGCGAATCTGATGTCCCATACTCCCACACTTAAAACAAGCCCCATATCTACCCAACGGGGGATTCGGTTTCCCGATGTTCCGTCTAGCTGGCGGAACAAATCGCCTATTTCCAGTCATAGGCCTCTTTCCCAAACGGCGATTATCTCTGTTCTGAGCAAACCGTGATCCAGAAGCGGCTGCCCTTTCCTGCTGATCCCGTTCTATGATCTGCGTCCGCCTATGCATTTCTCCGTACTCTTTAATATCATGAGACAAAATCATACTTCGAAGATCCGGCTTCAGCCCGTCCCGGAATCTCCGCGCTCTATCTCTCGGATTCTCCACCATGGTCGGTGCAAACTTTGCTAATCTTGCAAACTCCGCCTCATATTGATCAACAGTCATTTGTCCCTGGCGCAGGCGCATAAATTCCATCAACTTCTTCTCCTGCGCATTTTCTGAGAAATACTTTTCATAGAAATTTTCCACGAACGCAGCCCAAGTCAGGGCCGTCCCTACTGGAAACACTCTACTTTCCACAGCGTTCCACCAATCATTCGCACCTTCTTGAAGCTGATAAACCGCCAACGTTACCTTTTCTTCATCAGTGCACCCCAAAACTTTAAAGGTTTTCTCCAGTTCCTCTATCCATCTTAGTGCAGCCTCGGGGTCACCACGACCATGGAATTTGGGCGGCTTCAATTTCATAAACTGTTCCACTAACTGGGGCATCTGTCTAACCCCAGCTGGCTGAGCTTGACCAGCATGAGCTTGATTCTCTTCTACCGCAGCAGCAGCTGCATTATCTCGCCCTTGAGCTTGCCTATCCAATACGTTCCCGATTTTTTCTAATACCCGTAAAACTCCTTCCATACGTGGATCTTCTGCAGGTCTCACATCGACTTGAGGGTCTACGGCAGCTCCCACATTAACTCCAAGGTTGTCCACTGCTCTCACTCGAGCACGACCTCCACCTCGGAATCCTCTCCCTGCACCCCTCCTGGGAGCTCTTCCTATACCTCTCCCCTCGCTGCTCATCTTGGCCACTTGGGTCTACAACTACCTGCTATAATTCCACGAAGGAATTAAAGACTTAAACGAATCTATCCCAGTCTAAGTCCTAGGCAGGTATTAAACATCAATCAAACAATCCACATGCGACTTAACAATTATTCAACACATCACCCAAGGGATTCATATACTCACCTCGGGTCCTGCCGCACCTGCACTTACGGGTCACACAATCACAATTCAATACAATCACAACTGTCAGGAGATGCATGTAGCACACGAGGTCACCCTACTGGCTACCCAGGGTCTCATCGCTCCTTATCACTCCAGGCTTCGACCTAATTGGACCGAGTTGACCTTGCTCTGATACCAATTCAAGAGGGGATGTCACGCCCCGTACCCCACTGGAACGCAACATCCCGTCACGGTCGATTATGGTGCAACGCTCCCAGGAAGCATTGCCGACCCAACGCCCAATTAGAGATCAAACACATGCGGAAGCAACGTATATAATTAAATATATACACCCGTACAATATAATACATGAGACCAAGGTAGAACAACCAGCAATTAAACAACAATAAAAAAAATTAAATATTTACATTGCCATAGAAAACCTTTTTACATAGTAACATTTACAAGTCAAACAAAAACAAACAAACACAGCAGGTCAAGATGTCAACTGCCACCGGTCAAAAAGGGTCAAGTGGCTGGGGTAAGTGGGTCATCTACAGGGAAGGCTACAGACAAAAAGGTACGTGCTCCCCTATCCCTATGGTTAGGACTTAGAACCTAGGTTAAGGTTCCCAGTCTGGATCTGATGAATCGGTGGAATCCTCTGATAAGTCCTCGTGTGCGTCCTCGCTAGACCTCGACTCCTCCGACTCCATAGCCTGAGCTCGCTCGTCCTCGGAGTCCATCTCCAACTCAGGGTCTAGGTACCAACCTAAGTCCTCGTCCTCGCCAATCTCCAAGTCTGCACCTACTTCGGCTACTTCTCCATGCTCTTCTGCGTCCTGCTCCATGGCCTCGAGTTCGCCGTTCTGGTCCTCCTCCATCGGCTCAGGGTCCTCTGCCATCACATCGGGCTCCTCATGCACCTCCTCCTCCTGCATCATCTCCTCAGGTGCGACCTCAGGATCTATCACTTCACCGGCGGCTATGATTGGTTGCATCATCTCATCATCATCGATGGCGATATCAAAAGTCCTAAGGGGATCTCCCTCAATCCCATGGGCATCTCGATGACACCACGCCACGTATTCCTGCTTCTGATAAAAGTCCGCTCCTATATCCACAACTACTTGAGACTGATGTCTCACAAAAGCCTCCCCATTTCCTGAGGGGTAGGTAGTAGTATACGACCGGATCTCCATAGGGATCCCAAAAAGAGGCGGTGGCCACTCCATCCTCACGGCCGGGGGTCTGAAAAGTGTCGGTTTACAACAACCGTGAGACGAATCTCAATGAGTTCAACCCCTAAACCTAGGCTAGGCTAACATGCAATCTCCTGACTGGAACATAAATATTTAAAATCACAAATCAATACTAACCAAATCATTCTTAGACCCTGCAGGTTAGACAGATCAATATGTAGTATTCACAGTACATACGTGGCATTCATATTCACATATATGCCAATCACATGCTTATACACTGATTCTCACATTCTCGCATGCCAGTCAATGCATGTTTATGTATGCAAATGTCATGGACTTGACACGTGCAATTTCCGGCCCACTGGCCCACACTGGCACACTGCCCAATTTATTATTATTACGACTCGAGTCATCAATTTTTCACGGCCCGGTGCGTCTAGCCTGCTTCAAAGTGCATGAGGCGCAGCATCCGATCTGGCCCAGTGTCTCTAGCCTGCTTCAAAGTGCATGAGGCGCAACACTGTTCTCCTTGCGAACCAGAGCCTGCTTCAAAGTGCATGAGGATGGTCGCCTTCCGGACGTACCGGGCATCGTCCTGCTTCAAAGTGCATGAGGACGGAATAGACCCGAAGGTCACGACCCGTAGGTCCTTAGGTGATCACACGATTCATTATTATCTGGACCCAGCGTGAAACGCTTCAGGGTAATTTAGGTGATCACACACTCATGGCAGACACGCATTCTCGCACAATTTCGTCACATGCCACACTCTAGGCATACATAATGCGTGTCCATGTTATGCAATGCAATGCACCATGAGTACCAATAAAATTCAATCACAATCAATCACAATTTACGAACAATCAGTCATCTCAATTACACCCGGTAATTTTCCAATGGACATTTAAATTGATCAATTAACCCAATTTTCTCCCTAATAATTCCTCAATGAATTATCACAAATTTCCAACAACGATTTCCACCGGTCAATCCTCAACCCAGTCTAAAATTCACACTAATACTATCCTAGTCAGTCCAGAAAAACGCATTATCAGTCCTAATCCAAGTTTAGGAATTTTACTCACCTAATCAAGGGTCACGCCGACGGGGAATGGCAGCCAATCACTGCTAAACAGTGCAATCGGCGGCGGAATTCCCGGGACAGCGTCACGTACGGACGTGAATAGTACCCTGTGAACAGTAACCGGTGAACAGTAACTGTGAACAGTACCGGGGAACAGTACTTTTCGTACGGACTGCACAGAACGGCCGGAAAACGGTGGCCGGCAACGTGCCGACGACGGCCGAAACGATTTTTCCGGCGATGAACAGTAAAACCCGTACGGAGTGAACAGTAACTTCCGTACGGACACTGTACGGACTGGGTGCAACGGCGACGTATGGACCTGCTGAACGCCCGGGTGTCGACGGTTCGGCGATCGGAGGTCCGGCGAAGCTCCGGCGTCACTATTCACGGACTGAAAATTAAGAAAAACCCAGAAAACAGAAAACGAAAAGGGAAAAAGGGAAGAAAAAGGGGCTGAACCGGGGCTGAGTTGAGGCGGGGGACTAAGGGGGGTTGACGGCGAGGCACGGCGGTCGGCGGCGTTCTCCGGCGAAGCTCCGACGAGTGCGGTTCGCGACTGGAATTTTCTGTACAAGCTGGAAATGGCTGTTATGGTGGCTGTTTTAGGGGCAAAGAGGGCTGAGGTGATGCAGGATGGTGGCTGAGGACGTCCAGCAACTCCGGCCGGTACTGTTCCGGCGTGAACAGTACCGAAAAGGACAGAAACACACAAAAACAAAGCTGAAATGGAAGAGGAAGAGGGGAAAATGGAGAGGAATGAGCTGAGGAAGATGATCTGCACGTAGGGGGGACTGAGGAGAGAGAGAGGACAGTCCAACTTAGTCAAACATTGTAGACTAGGGGTGCCAAGTGTCAAATTTAGACAAAAATGACCAAAATACCCCTCATCCAAGGGTTTAGATTAATCCTTATCCAAAAAGGGAGGGGCAAAAAGGTCAATTGTCCCAAAAAAAATCACATCTGATAATTATCCAGAATTATCTCAATTTTTTTTCCCAAATTTTCGGACCAAAAATTAGCCCGGGGGCAAAATTGTCATTTTTCCGGCCCCGGGGCGAAATTCCAATTTTTGCACATACGCGTTCCATATATGCGTGGCCAACATAATCCGGTTTCGGAATCGCGAAATTCACTTTTTAAGCCCCCGAAAATCGACTGCGAAGTTCCGGGAATAAAATAATATTATTTTTCCAATTTTTGTCGAAATTCCACTTTTTGTCCGAAACGACTCCCGGTATGCGTGGCCACTCAAAAATGGTGTCAGCCTCGAAAAATAACCTCAAACGGCCCCAGAATTAATTACCGACACCCATAGGGGCAAAATTGTAATTTTCCCCAATTTCAGTCAAAATTTCAATCTTTGGCTAGATTAGCCCCAAATGTGCGTGGCCAGTATAATATGACGTCAGATTTCCAAAATTAGTCTCTTAAGCCTTCGAAAATCGACATCGAAATCCGGGCTCAATATCACGAATAAAACTCGCTAAATTTTCAGTTTCAGGGTCTCTCACTAACAGGCGGCTGTTTAGAAGTTACGCGTATCGACCTAGGGTTATCTGTGTCGTAACGGTCTCGATCATTGAGAGAATGAGAAATTATTATTAGTTCCAAGGGTCACGATCGTTCAGTTCAGGTTCAGGACTGGTTGGCCACGTGTACTTTCGGTCTTGCAGAATCACCTGCGTCCCTATTATACATCGTTGGCCTTGGCCAAACTCAATCCATTACCCTTTTCTACGATCGGCCCACGTTGGCCCAGAATATTCCCTCAGCGTCTCTCGTGATCGGTGTCGGTTTCACCACAAGGTCCCCGGTCCACGTACCGTTTTCTAATTAGCCATGCCCCATTGGTTAGTATCCCGAGAGTGATCAGCTCTGGGCGAGACTGGCTAAAATGAAATGCGAGTTAATATCAATTTTATTGATCCCGGAAATTACATCAAAATTCGGGCTGTTACAGATTCCATCTCTCTCTCTCTCAATAGGAACTGTCAGTTAACGAACCGTGGCATGGCAGGGAAGAAGAAGAAGAAGTTGACCAAGTAATGGCGATCACGTTTTCTCTGTCTTCTCAAGGAGTAGGTGGAGTAAAAAATTTGAAGAGCGCCAATGTACGAAGGCATTGATGGCGAGGACTGGGGGAGGGAGGATATGGTGAGGTCGCGAGCAGAGTTGCTCTGGCTCGTTGACCGTTCTTTTTGGCTTTGTAGAGAGACTGGCAGTTCCAATAGTTTGGTAGCGGAATAATTATCGAATCAGTTCTAAACCTATTGTAAGGACATCAATTTATTTCTAAATATTTTATTTTTGACATTTTAATCCTAAACTTTTACACGGAATTCCAATGTAGTCCTTCGGATTGATTGTCAACAGAAATTGCTAACGTGGTGTCCGGTTATCGCCGCCCTATGTGGCAAGTTGGCCAAAAGAATTACATTAAAATGTCACACGATGATTTAATATTACATTGGTAAAATTAAAAGAATTGAATTCGCATCCGTATAAAAGGTTTTATGACTAAATTGGTAAATTTCCAGTTTGGGATCTATCGGTGTAGAATTTAAAAAAAAAAACTAAAAATATGAGATGTTTATATGAGGAAATGACGCTCCCAAAATTCATTCCCAGTGAATCTTGTAGAACACATTAACAAAACTTCCTCTGATTATTTATCAGACGAGTTCTAAAGCCACGGCGAAATATTCTGTTTGAACCATAATTACTCTTCATAGTGAGCGAGCCCAGCATGGTTTCCCACCCCAGTACTAGTGGAAGTAGATGTTAGAATTAGTAAAACTGATTTTGGTCGAAGAAGAAAACTTAAAATTGGATTTCGATTCTCAACCGACTCCAACATTTAAGACAAGGAAAGTGCAGCCCGCACCTTGAAGACACGTAGAGTCCAAGTTGGAGAAGTTGCTTCTTTGACCAAAATTTGTAGTTTGAACGTGGTTTCCTTTCTGATTAGTTGAAGTCGGCAAAAGAGCAAAAGTTCAACTTTGTTTCTTACATGTTGAAGTCGGCTTACCTCTAGGCGGTTAAAATTGTTATAAAAAAGCTTGTCCTGAATGTTTTATTTTTTTTGTTGAAAATCATTCTTAACATGCAGAGAAAAGCTTCACCTTGTTTTGAAAAGTACGCTATTATATACGAAACTTTTCTACCTTGTGTGGTTGTTGGTCCCTTGCCATTCCTCTCCTTCTTCGTTGCGTTCCACGTCCAAGCTTCCGCAAATCAACATTAGAGATGGGTTATCTCACGTTATGGCATAACTGAACCTACGTGGCAGAATAACCAAGGCTTCCTAAGGGTGAGAAGCAATTGGGGGGTTCAAGCCCAAGACCAGACGGGCCCAAACTACTATGGAGGAAGCTTTACGTCGCTCAGACCAACCACCGCACTGGTAAACTTCATTGTATGTTGTTTGTGAGTTCATTTGACTTCAACGATTTCACATATCTCATTAGAGAAAACAGGAGAATGTTAAATAGTTGCTTTCTCTAACCCACTAACGTACACTTTATTTGAAAATATTACCTCTTTTTGGACCCTTTTTTAGTGTATCTATTGTGATATTACATGGGGACAATTCCTCAACATCTTTGTTCATTCGCAACAAAGTACGTGAAAATGGAGGAGTCGGAAGGAAGAAGAAGTTTGAGGGCACTCGTTAGTATAGACTCGGTAATGAATTTGACAATTCGATAGATTAGTTCATTCTTACAACGAACTTATGTCAAACTTTTGCATTTGAAGCTAAGCCTGAGTTAATGGACAAATGTCCTCTTGAGAATCTAGCATGTGAAGATCCATCCCGTTTACACCAAAAATAATTGCGTTGTCGACATAAACAAGCACGTGCTTGACACGTGAACATGGACAGTTGCATGAATGACACATGAATATTACCATGCATGTGACATCTTGTTGACGACCATAGGGGTTTGATATTTGTTGATCAACATTGAGAAACATCGGTGACACATGCTAGTAACTATGGGTATGGATACTGGCATGGATATGATGGGTGAAGAGCAGTATACCATCAACGTTCTTTGAAAGCATGAGAGGCAAAGGAATATGGTAACCAACTTGCGACAAATCAATTGGGGCAATGGATTAATTGGTAGGTGTTTACTTAAGGAACGTCGAAGCACGACTACAAAGCTCGAAACCTACGAATCAGTTGAGATTGAGGAGAAATGGGCGTGCATTTTGAAGGAGACAATTACTTGAGAAGTAAGTGTTAAATTATGACTCAAGTTTGAACTGTTTATGAAATTCGATTTGATTGGATAAATATCCAAGTTTAATCGCATTAAGGAAAATTCAAGAAAGGAGCTTCTGTTTCGGAGAAAAGCAGAAAACTATTTCTGGCACTACAGGACAAAAGATTGGGCACATATATTCTACCATTTATATATTTCTTTTATGGGGTAAAAAGTGCCTTTATATATTTCTTTTTGGTGGGTGTGGCTTGCACAAGCCATACGAAAGAAAAGAGGAAATCTTTTGTGGGCCCCTCTCACATCCTGGTATAGCCTCACATCTTTGACCAGCCGCACGGTGGAGGATAAAATAAAATCAAGGGTTTCTTTGCCAAGAGGTGCCGAACAGTAAGAGTTTTTTTCTTTCTTTGAAGCCGCCGCACAAACAGCAGAGCCGCACAGTAGACTCCACGGGGACGAATGCGAATAAAGAGGAACGACACAGTGACCTCTCCTTGATCGCCTGCGGAGGAGTTAAAGATTTTTGCTGTGAGTTTAAATCCAAATATATAGTGGGTTTGGGCTTAAATCTAGGTATGGGAAACACTCAAGCGTTTGAGCGATTTGTAACTTTGATTCTCCGATTATAGTGGATTATTTGTTGCTGGCTCTTCCCGTGGATGTAGGTAATGATATTTGGACCGAATCACGTAAATCTCTGGTGTCTTTTATCGTTTCGCGTTTATTTTTCTGGTATTTTCGCATTGACTTAATTTGCAAGATCCTGTCGTTTCCGCGTTATATTTACAACAATTGGTATCAGAGCTCGAGGGTTGGATTTTCTAGATTGTGATTTGGGGCTTTTGCTTATCTGATTATTATCTGGAAATTCTGCTATTACAATTATGTCTGAAGCGAAAGTAGAGATTGAGAAGTTTAACGGGAGGAACAACTTTGGATTATGGAGCATCAAGATGCATGCACTATTGACAACCCGAGGTTTGGCTAAGGCATTAGATGGCGAAGATGAGTTGTCCATTATAATGAAAGCGGCTGATAAAGCAGAGCTTATGGAGAGAGCAAAGAGTATAATTATGCTGAATTTATTAGATGAAGTGTTAATAGAGGTGGTTGAAGAGAAAGACGTCGTATCATTGTGGGCAAAATTACAGGCACTCTATGTAACGAAGGGTTTGAATAATCGCTTGTACATGTTGAAGAGGATGTTTCAATTTCGATATACTGAAGGTACGTCGATCAGATCCCACCTAGATGAATTTAATAAACTCATGATGGATTTGAAGAATGTCGGTAAGATACTTGATGATGAGGAACAAGGCATGATGTTATTGGCTTCTTTACTGGAATCATGGAAGCACTTTACTGATTCACTACTCCAAGGGCGTACTACGATTACCTCGGAAGAGGTAAAGTCAGCATTGTTCTCTAAAGAGTGGCAGAGGAAGTTGCGAGATGACAGTCTAGCGCAGGATGTAGCGCGAGGACTAGTGATTCGAGGTAGAGAACAGCATCGAGGGTCCAGTAGCAGCAGAGGTAAAAGCAGGTCAAAGTCACGCAATAGAAAGTCTAAAGGATGTGTGAAGTGCTTTGAGTGTCACGAGGAGGGGCACATCAGGAGAGATTGTCCGAAGAGAAGAAATAGAGGTGACAAGCAGAATGCCACAAGAAGTGTGGCAAACGTTGCTGAGGAGAGCACTAGTGATGCAGAGGCCGTCTTGTGTTTGACTACTGGTTCGCTAGGAGACGAATAGGTGCTAGATTCGGGGTGTTCTTATCATATGACGCCTCATAGGAACTGGTTTACTACTTACCAGACTGCAGATGATGGTAGAGTTCTGATGAGGAATAATGCAACCTGCAATGTTGTGGGGATAGGGACAGTTCGGATTCAGATGCACGATGGAGTGGTGTGCACACTGATAGACGTGAGGCATGTACCAGAGCTCAAGAAGAACCTTATTTCTTTGGGGAAACTCGATGATATCGGGTGTAAGTACACTGCTCAAGGTGGAGTGCTAAAGGTCTCTCGGAGTGCCATGACAGTGATGAAGGGGAAGAAAGTGAGTTCTCTCTATCATCTACTGGGAGAGACCGTGATCGGAGCTGCTGCAGTTTCATCAGGTGAGTCAGATTCTGACTTGACTCAGTTATGGCATATGCATTTGGGGCACATGAGTAAGGCATGTATGACGATGTTGAGTGATAGGGGCTTGTTGAAGGGTCAGAAAACAGGGAAGCTGGACTTATATGAGCACTGCATCTTTGGGAAGCAGCGTCGAATTAAGTTTACAAAAGCTGTTCATTTGACCAAGCGACCGGTTGAGTATATTCATTCAGACGTCTAGGGCCCGTCTCCGGTTCCTTCGAAAGGAGGTGCCCGATATATGTTGACATTTATCGACGACTACTCTAGAAAGATATGGGTTTACTTTCTGAAGCACAAATCTGATGTGTTTAATCGATTCAAGAAATTTAAGACATTGATTGAGAAGCAGTCAGATAAACAGATCAAGTGCCTGAGAACCGATAATGGCATGGAGTTTTGTGGTAAAGATTTTACTGAGTTTTGCAAGAAAGAAGGGATTGTAAGACACCACACAGTGCCCGGAACACCACAGTAGAATGGCGTTGCAGAACGGAAGAACAGAACTTTACTAGAGCGAGCTTAGAGCATGCTTTCGCATGCAGGTTTAGGCAAGGAATTTTGGGCCGAAGCAATAAGCATGGCATGTTACCTAATAAATCGATCTCCATCATCTGCTATAGAATGGAAGACTCCTGAGGAAGTATGGTCGGGGAAACCTGTTGATTATTCCGGATTACGAGTATTCGGATGTCCTGTGTATGCTCATGCGAGTGATGGTAAGCTTGAGCCGAGGGCGAAGAAGTGCATATTTCTAGGTTATGTACATGGGGTGAAAGGCTATCGATTGTGGTGCATTGATCCCAGATTACCCGGTTTTGTAATCAGCAGAGACGTGATCTTCGACGAGAATACAATGCTACAAAAGAGGGGTCTTGAGACACAACCAGCAGAGCAGACAGATCATGGTGTCAGCAGTGAGGTGGAGATTCAGGTGGAGACTCTGGAGACCTCGAAGGTAACAGAAGTTGAGATTGCAGATAAGGCTATAGTTCCTGAAGTCGGTGATAATGAACAATCAGTAGAGCCGCAGTACACTATAGCTGCGGGTAGACAGAAAAGGCAAATTAAACCACCGGTACGTTATGGTTATATAGATATTGCTTATGCATTGACTGTAGGTGACAAGGTGGAGACGGATGAGCCTTCGTCTTACTCTGAGGCGATGGCTAGTTCTGAGTCGTCGCAGTGGCTAGGGGCTATAAGTGAAGAGATGGAATCACGTCATCGGAATCAGACATGGGAGTTAGTCAAAGTACCTGAGAGCTAGAAGATTGTCAGTAGCAAGTGGGTCTTTAAACGGAAGGAGGGCATTCCCGGTGTCGAGGCAGCGATATATAAGGAGAGACTTGTGGCGAAGGGGTATACACAGCGAGAGGGCATTGACTACAACGAGGCGTTCTCTCCTGTGGTAAGACATACTTCTATTCGTGTTTTACTTGCCTTAGTTGCTGCACAGGATCTCGAGCTGGAGCAGCTAGATGTGAAAATAGCGTTTCTTCACGGTGAGTTGGAGGAGCGGATTTACATGAGGCAGCCAGAGGGATTTGCTATTCCGGGTAAGGAAGATCATGTTTGCTTATTGAAGAAATCTTTATATGGGCTGAAACAGTCTCCTAGGCAGTGGTATAAGCGTTTCGATTCTTTCATGGCTAGTTATAACTATTCTAAAAGTCATATGGATAGCTGTGTTTACCATAGGAGATTGGATGATAGGTCTTTGATGTATCTATTACTATATGTTGATGATATGTTGATAGCAGCTAAGAGCATGTCTGATATTGTTATGCTAAAGAGGCAATTGAGTGCTGAATTTGAGATGAAAGATTTGGGTGCTGCAAAGAAAATTTTGGGTATGGAGATTTTGCGTGACAGGACTGTAGGAATTTTGCGTCTTTCTCAGAAGAAATATATTGAGAAGATTGTTGCACGATTTAATACACAATCAGCGAAATCTGTAAGTACACCTTTGGCTATGCACTTTAAACTTTCAGATAAGTTATCACCGCAGACTGAGGAGGAGGAGAAGCATATGTCCCGTGTTCCCTATTCTAGTGCAGTGGGTAGTATTATGTATGCTATGGTATGCACTAGGCCTGATATTTCATAAGCAATGAGTGTAGTTAGCTGTTACATGAAGTAACTTGGTAAAGCTCATTGGGAAGCTGTGAAGTGGATCCTCAGATATTTAAAGGGGACAGCAGACGTTGGAATTATGTACCGAAGGAACAATAATGGCAGTGAGACCACTAGTTATGTGGATTCGGATCACGCAGGTGACTTGGATGAACGCAGGTCTTTAGCAGGGTACATATTTACGCTAGCAGATAGTGCAGTTAGTTGGAAAGCATCCTTACAGGATCATGTTGCCTTGTCTTCGACTGAGGCAGAGTATATGGCACTGACTTTTATAGCGAAAGAGGCGATATGGCTAAAAGGTTTACTCTCGGACCTTGGGTTAGATCAGAATAGTGTTGATGTACACTGTGATAACCAAGGTGCGATATATTTGGCATATAATCCGGTTTACGAGCGAACGAAACATATCAACATCAGGTACCACTTCATCCAAGATGTCTTAGCAAAGGGTATGGTTGTTGTTAAAAAGATTGCGACATCAGAAAACCCAGCGGGTATGATGACCAAGCCTGTTCCTTTGGCGAAGCTCAAGCTTTGCTTGAGCACAATTGGCGTCTGTGGAGAGTGAGCGCCCATCGAGGCATTGGGAGAGCAGCATGGAAGATGAGCACTATAACTTGGCTACAAACTTCGAGCCAAGGTGAAGAATTGTTAAATTATGACTTGAGTTTGAACCGTTTATGAAATTCGATTTGATTGGATAAATATTTAAGTTTAATCGCATTAAGGAAAATTCAAGAAAGGAGCTTCTGTTTCGGAGAAAAGCAGAAAACTATTTCTGGCACTACAGGACAAAAGATTGGGCACATATATTCTACCATTTATATATTTCTTTTATGGGGTAAAAAGTGCCTTTATATATTTCTTTTTGGTGGGTGTGGCTTGCACAAGCCATACGAAAGAAAAGAGGAAATCTTTTGTGGGCCCCTCTCACATCCTGGTATAACCTCACGTCTTTGACCAGCCGCATGGTGGAGGATAAAATAAAATCAAGGGTTTCTTTGCCAAGAGGTGCCGAACAGTAAGAGTTTTTTTCTTTCTTTGAAGCCGCCGCACAAACAGCAGAGCCGCACAGTAGACTCCACGGGGACGAACGCGAATAAAGAGGAACGACACAGTAACCTCTCCTTGATCGAGTGCGGAGGAGTCGAAGATTTTTGCTATGAGTTTAAATCCAATATATAGTGGGTTTGAGCTTAAATCTAGGTGCGGGAAACACTCGAGCGTTTGAGCGATTTGTAACTCTGATTCTCCGATTATAGTGGATTATTTGTTGCTGGCTCTCCCCGTGGATGTAGGTACTGATATTCGGACCGAACCACGTAAATCTCTGGTGTCCTTTATTGTTTCTCGTTTATTTTTCTGGTATTTTCGCATTGACTTAATTTGCAAGATCTTGTCGTTTCCGCATTATATTTACAACAGTAAGAATACGACATTGGTTGTGCAAAAGTGCAAAAGTAAGATCTTGGGGCTATTGACACACCGTCTAAAAAGAAACTACTTGGTTGCAAAATCATGGCATCATGAGAATGTGAACACGAAATTTGCAAAAATAGAGGGACATGAAGGCAATCGAGAGTAACTGTTCGAAGAAATGCAACTGCTGAAAATCATCAGAAAGCAGTTACCATTATAATCTTTATAGTCGTAAGTAAACTGCATTTTACCTATCTAGCAGTTCTTCGACCGGAACCTCCTCTTCACTGCAGAGACAGGGGCTCGTCGTTGCCACTACAGTCGCCTCTAAGGAAGCTCTTCGTAGAAGGGCGTGGTGGTTGCGGCTTGGTGCCGTTTAATTAAGGTTTAATCTCACTTGATTCAGGTTTAATTAAGGTTTGATATTAGTAGCATTTTAATTATGCCCATATAATTATATTAAACTTGTTCTGATCAGATTAAGCTAGGGAGGTTGTGAGCTTAATTAAATTAAGCCCACAAGAATTGGCCCAAACCCAAAATCTTTACCATGTTGTCGAAAATCGAATGCGCAAAGCTCTTGTAATTCCAAATTAATAAAATGAAGATTTCGCACATTACAGAAAGAAATATTGTGGGTGAAATCTATGAGCATATTCACCGTGGGTTTAGAAAAGGAAGATTGGTCACACATATATATTCAAAATTCCTTAAAGCAACAATATATTAAACTTATTCTAAGATAAAGAAAGAAAAAAAGAACAAAGAGAAGACATTCAATGGGCATAAACATGGGGAGGACTGGTTGGGATCCCATGTTACGAGAAGATATCTTTCGCCGCAGGAAATTCTTTTAAAAAGAGAAAGAGGATCGCATGGGGGATGCCTTCGCGGTTATCTCCGCTTTTGAGATAACTGTACTGTACTTTACCCGCGTATATATTCACAGAATCAAGTGAGATCGAAGACACGTCCACTTCTCCAAATCTGGAAAGGCCACACGACTTGAGTGAGCATCTTCACCAGATGCATCTCTTCCACCCGTCATCTTCAATCGACATGGTCTTTGCAGCAAAGAGCGAGCGCATCTCCTTACCTACAGATCGTTGTCCTGCTAACCAGTCTTTTATCAAGGGTACTACCTCGCCGAGTTGGTTCGAGGCAAGCTAAACCATCGTCATAGTTACTGTTCAGTCGACTTCAGTTGCTGTTTCGCTGGACCGTCGCTGCCATAGGCTTACTAATCGTCACTCGGGTTGCAGCTGATCCGGAACAGAGTTGACTCGGGATACCTTAGGTTGTCGCTGTCCACGTCCGGGTATTGTGTCACCATCGCTGGAGTTATGCGGAGTTTTGTCAATGCCGAAGTACACGCTCAGTAGATTACAGGTATGATCTCCAAACAATTTACAGTGATCACTAGCATTATCGTGAATTTTCTTGGTCTGTGTTTACTTTACGGCGAAGGTAGGAGGAAATCGTGGTCAGTTAACTGCTTGCTTCTTGCCCATTCGCGAGTAGTCAATAAGGTTGTTCCTAATAGTTTCTTCTTGTGACGTGTCCATGCCGGATGGTAAAAGAAATAAAAAGAATTTCTGTCAATTTGGCATTACATGATTCATGTTTGCCCCTAAGTTGATTTGGTATCTAAGAATATTCTGACTTTTAGACTCTTGTCGTTTTACGGAAAACATTTTTGGGAAAAACATTTTAATTTCCTCATTTTTCAACGTTTGATTCGCTTGGAAAATGAGTCAACGAAAAATATTTTTCTGATCAATAGAAAATCTATGCTTAAATTAAGAAAATGATTTCTTTTCTGAAAAAATTAGAAAACATTTTCCGATATATTAATAGTTATTGGCGTTTAGATCTAAAACTCTACGTTTGAATGCTGGGATCCAAACGCTAGTTCCAGAGTCTTTAATGCCCAAGCTGGGTCCATCAAGGCCAAGCCCAGGTCTATTGAGGTCGGCTCAAGACCCCATTGCCTAGGCCTGGGCCCTCAATGCCCACGCCCGGGTCCATCGAGGCTGGGCCCGATCCCCTGGTGCCCATGCCCTATGCCCTAACACTCCGCATCCACAAAGGCCGAGCTTGGGTCCTCGGCGCTCAAGCTCGGGTCCTTGATTAATGAAAAGCTTGTTTTTATAAAAATATTTATAAAAAATCAAAATTTTAATTATTATTTTCTTTTTTTCTTTTCTTTGTTTTTCTTTTTCTTCTTCGTTGGCCGGTTGTTAGCCATGGCAATGGCCAGCGACCGGCCACGATCGAGTCTTGAGCTGCTCACTCGAGGCTCCACCTCGCATGTGGCTAGTTGCTAGCTGGTCGTTGGCCAACGTACAACATAAATAGAAGGAAAAAGAAAAAAATTAAAGAAAAAAAATTAAAAATTTTGAGTTTTTTGTTTTTTTTCCAAAAAAAATAGATTTTCCATGGAAAATGGCGAAAAATATTTTTAACCTCATTTTCAGGTTTCACCTAAACACCAGAAAATATTGTCATTTTTTACTTCCTCGAAAACATTTTCCAAAATATCATAGTTTTTGCAAAACGAATGGGGCCTTAAGATTGATTGCTACATCGGTATACATTAGCGTTGGATTATTCTTGAAAAGATTGGCTGCCATGTTTAACTACTGTGATGAAATTTGAGTCCAATTAGAGCCATCTTGTTATGAAGTAATACCGGTATGTGTGTCCTTGGTTGAGTCCATGGATGCATTATTCCTATTGAATACTTTTGTATTCCACATTGGACCTTATTGTGCAGGTCACACCATCTTGAGCGGTTTCCGCCACACCATCGTGCTTTAGAGATGGTTTCGATTCTTTATTATGATAATCATAACATCTAGTTTCATATTATTGCATTGCATGCAATTTTCTCGTTTATCTAGAGTTCTTGCATTTATTCATAGTCACCATGTCAATTAAACGAGAAAACACCAAAAGATTAGTTTATGTTGCATATCGATTATCTTTGATAAATAGTTGTTAATTTATGCATAAACATGCATCATGCATTATTCATGTCGCATATAGTTCAATTTTCATAATAAGAAAGTACCAAAAAAGATTAGCATTGCATCATTAGGTATACCTTTCAATTAAAATCAGGTAATGTTTAGTGTCCTAGAGTTTAGTCTTTTATGTATTAAAAATAAAACACAAAAAAAATCTCCCTCATAGTTAAATAATAGGGTTAATCCATATTTGATTCTATTTGACATCATTAGAATTGCATATAGGTTGAGTTGCATTTAAACTATACCATAGCACAAGTATCACTTTAATTTCACCAATGCATCTTTAGATTAGAACTCATTAGACTATTTAAATTGATTCATGCTTATTTGAAAAAAAAAACTAAAAAGAATTAGTTAAAATTGCATAAGCCTTTAGAAACCATATTTAGGCAAGGCATGCATCTTTAATTAACACTTTGCAGATATTTGGGAAATTAATCATTGTATGGCTATGCTTTGCTTTGTATTGAGATTGGCCCTATGTTTATAAATTTATTAATTGTGTTGATTTATTGAGTGTTACATCATTGATTGTGTACATGCATGATCACTCTTGCATTTTAGTAGCTCATGTTTTAAATCAATCAATCTAGATTGCTTAAAAAATATCTCTGACATAAACAGAAGATGTATAGAAAGGCGTTCGATTTATCTAGCTTAACTTAGTCCCCATATCAATGGGTCTTTAGTTCGTAAAAGTAAGGTATTCTCTCATACTTGCTTTCTAATTGAGCATAATTGATTAGTGGTGGCTTCAAAAGTTAAGAACATTGTGTGTTTAATTGAATACCAAGTTGTGATTAGTAGGGCATGGGGGAGTCCGTGCTAAACACGAGTGATTGCCTCATGAGAGGAACCTTTGTTCCCGTTTAGTAGTCTATTAGCCTTCCCTTGGTGATTTCCTTGGTGACTAATTCAAGTATTAATATAAGAGTTGGTAAATTTATGACGTTGATAAGAATGACGGATGATAGTTGGTAAAAAATAAGAAAAGTTGATGATTAACATGTAGTAAAAAGAGTTGGTAAAATTTGTTGGCGAGTTACCAAAAAGTTATCTAGAAATCGGATGATTGATAACGTTTTTACCAATATCTTTTTGGGAAGGACACACTAAAAACCCCAAACTATGCCCGTTGTAATACATTTACTACTTTTGTTATGTGATATCAAAATTCCCAAACTTATACATATATGACATATTTACCTTCCGTCAAGATTCCGTCAATAAACACCATTAAAATTTATCTACATGAACATCAGAAAGCAAACGGTGTTAAAAATGGCGTTCGCGTAGCTTAAGTGAAATAAAAACGACATTGTTTTGATTAAAAAATCATTGAGGGTTAATGTGTCTCGTATATAAGTTTGGAGTTTTTTATGTTATAGGAAAAAGTTTAAGATAAATCTATCAGAGCGGGCAAACTTTGAGGTTTTTGATATCACAAAATAAAGTTTAGAGTAATGTGTCACAGTGGGCATAATTTAGGGTTTTTTTATGGTTTTCTTCCTATTGTTTTTGTTATAAATTCCTTCAAATTTTACCAACATGAACAAAATAAATAATCCATTTTCTTGAAACGGAACAATATAATAACAACCTTACCAAAAAAAAAACCAATATAATAACAATCCCAATTAGATTTGATTAAATTGTAACTATTCGCAAGTTTATTCCAACAATGAAGTACTTTTCACTCAAATCTAGCTATTCAGTTGCTTCAAAAGAGAAAGGGTTCCTTTCATGAATTAAGAACTGCCAAATCCAACTGACACTAATTTCCAAATGCAATTTTCCTTATTTATCTAGGCATGTGAGCTATTAAATATTTGATTATGGCAGAGACTCATTGTCCTCCATCACTTAAAAAAATTTAAGGTGGGTGAGCTTTCTCAAGCAAACTCCAATTCTTCAAAATGTGATATGCATTATTATTTCAGAAAAGCTAGCTGCTTCGTCATACCAAAATATGGAATCGAAACCAAGAGACATATAAAAGCGAGCGCATTGGAAGATCGATCCGCCACTCACTACAAAAAAAATTGAATTTTTGCCACGAAAATTTGAGACGAATAAATTTTCATCGCAAATTTGCGACAAATTTTCCAATGAAAAGTAAAATTCGTTGGAAATTTCCAACGAATTTTCCCACGAATTTCAATTTTCCGGGCAATTATTTCATTATGTACATTTTTCGTTGGAAATTTCCAACAAATTTTTTTCGTTGGAAATTTCAAACTAATTCAAAAAAATCCGGTATTGTTCGGCATTTTTTATATTCGTTGAAAAATTCGTTGGAAATTTCCAACGAATTTTCCAACGAATTTCAATTTTCTGGGCAATTATTTTAGTGTGTACATTTTTCGTTGAAAAATTCATTGGAAATTTCCAACGAATTTCTTTTTGTTGGAAATTTCCAATGAATTTTCCAACGAATTCAAAAAAAACATGTTACTATTCGGCATTTTTTTATATTCATTGGAAAATTCGTTGGAAATTTCCAACGAAGTTTCCAACGAATTTCAATTTTCCAGGCAATTACTTCAGTGTGTACAATTTTCGTTGGAAAATTCCAACGAAAAAAAATTCGTTGGAAATTTCCAACGTATTATCCAACGAATTAAAACAAACCCGGTATTGTTTGGCATTTTTTATATTCGTTGAAAAATTCGTTGGAAATTTCCAACGAATTTTCCAACGAATTTCAATTTTCCGGGCAATTATTTCAGTGTATACAATTTTCGTTGGAAAATTCGTTGGAAATTTCCAACGAATTTCAATTTTTCGAGCAATTATTTTAGTGTATACAATTTTCGTTGCAAAATTCGTGGGAAATTTCCCACGAATTTTGCAACGAAAACCCTACTTCTTCCTTATTCAACATTTTCGCGCTCATTATTCCCACAACTCTCAATTTCCACATTCTCTCTCTCTCCTTCGCCTTCACCTTCTCCCTCCGTCTCCCCCTCCGCCTCCCCCTCCGCCTCCTCTCCCACTGCCCCCCTTCCTCCTCCGGCTTCAGCTCCGGCTCCGGCGCCATAGACACCAAGATCGATCATCCAGGGTCATCCGCGACGTCGGCTCCCTCTCCAAAGGCACCGCCACGGCCATCCAAGGCCAGGCCCCCATGGCGGTCGGCGCCCCCAACGCCACCATGGGCCGCCCCTGACGCCCCCGATGCCACCAAGCCTCGTCGTCGGCGAGGGCCGAGCTCGCCCAGATCTGGGCGAGCTCGAGCACATCGCCGGCAAGGCCCAGCCTCATTGCCGACGAGAGCTGAGCTCGAGCTCGCCCAGATCTGGGCGAGCTCGGCCCTCGCTGGCGACGAGGCTGGCCCTCGCTGGCCATGGCAAGGGCCGAGCTCGCCATGGCCGACAAGCTCAAGATCGCCCAGATCTGGGCGAGCTCGGCCCTTGCCGACGACGAGGCTGGCCCTCACCCGCGACGAGGCTAGCCCTCGCCGGTGGCGAGGGCAATTTTTCAACCAAAAAAAATTTTTTTTACCAAAAATTTTTTTTTTCAATGGAAAAAAAATTTTCACGATTTTTCGATAAAAAAAAAATTTGTAGTTTCCAACGAAAAAAAATTCGTTAGAAAAAAAATTCGTTTCCAACAAATTTAGCCACGAGTTTTCCAACGAAAAAATTTTTGTTGCAAATTTCCAACGAAATTTAAAATTTTTTATTGGAAAATTTTCTGACAACAAATTACCCACGAATTTTTTTCGTTGGAAAATTCGTTGGAAATTCGTTTTTCAACGAATTTTTCAAAATTTTTCGTTGGAAATTTCGTCGGAAAAAACATGTTTTTTTGTAGTGACTGTCATTTTCACCTACAAATCATGGTCTTTACATGTGAATAATGTCATAACTTTCTTCAATCCGATCACAATGTTGTTTAAGGCTCCGTTTGTTTCATAGAAAGCTTTTTTTAAGAAAACATTTTTCTCATTTTTCCGGCGTTTGGATTGCTTAGGAAAATGACTCAACGGAAAATGTTTTCCTACAGAAACCTAAATTCAAGAAAATATGTTCCTACCAAAGCTTAAATTCATAAAAATGTGACTATATCATCACTTGGACCAAACCCTCTGTGTTTGGGCATGGGAATCCCACCCGCTCTTGGGCCCTTGGTAGCTGAGTTGGGACAAGAAATCAAGGCAGGGTGTCCAGCACCCAAGCCCATCGAGGCTAGGCTTAGGTCCATATAGGCTATGCCCAGGACCCAGAAGCCGCACTCGGGACCATCGAGGCCGGGCTTGGTAATATACCGAGCCTTGGACCTCGGTGCCTTGGTCCACTAATGCCATGCCCGGGTCCATCGAAGTTGTGCCTCGACCCCTTCGCTAGGCCTGAGTCCTCGGCGCTCGTGCTTGGGACCACGGCTGCCCACACCTAGGTCCATTAAGGCTGGGCCTAGACCTCAAGCTCCCGAGATTAGGTCCTCAATGTTTGCACTTGGGTTCATCGACCCTAGGCCGTAAACCTCGATGCCTGCACCTAGGTCTATCAAGGTCAGGTTTTGCCTGCACCTAGGTCTATCGAGGTTATGCGTGGGACCCTAGCAGCCATGCTTGGGTCTATCAAGGCTAGGTCTAGGTCCTTAGCGCCCACACTTGGGTCCATTGAGGCTGGGCCAAGGCCTGGGGGCCAAGAACCAAGGCCCCAAGCACCGAGAACCAAGGCCGGACCTTGATGGACCTGGGTTCGAGTGCAAGGGATTGGTACTTGGGCATTGGAATCCGAGGTCTGTTCTCAATGGACCCAGAGCCGGGTGCCGAGGACTTAAGCCTGGTCTTCGTAGATTTAGGCTAAGGCGCCAAGTAGTCAAGCATGGGTACTGAGTTTTCCAGTACCCGCATCATGCCCGGGAGTTGGGGATATAGGCTTGAGACCCCGATGCCTGTGCCGGGTTCTTTGACTATCCATGCACAAGTCACTAGCGCCTAAATAGTATAGGTCTATTTAGGAAAATCAAATCAAGTTTTCCTTACAAAACGACGAAAATATTTTGTAGCTCAATTTTAAGTCTCAGCAAAAATATTATTATTTTATTGGAAAATGACTTTTGAGAAAACATTTTCCAGTAATCCATTTGCTTTGCAGAAAATGTGACATTTTCTAGAAAAAATTTTCCGCAAAGTCATTTTCCAAGAAAATGACAATAGTTTCCGGTATTTAAATGAGACATGAAAATGAACTAGAAAATATTTTCCGTCATTTTATAAGGAAAATTTAATGAAATTTTCTTTAATAAACATACAATATTTATGCATTAGTGGCTTGCGTATGGGTAGCCAATGTCACGCCTTGAACCCTTCAAGCACACAACATGCCACTATAGTTGTTATGATGCAATGTCCTAAGACTCGTCAACGATCCTTTATTTCATGTTTCTTTTAATTATGCATGCAGAAGCGATAACAACCAACACCCAGACAACCACAACAAGCAGGGATAAGTAGGAAAACGTTTCACATCATTCAACCAAAGTCCCATTTTAATATTTACTTGATTAACCCCTGGGAACATACTTACAAGCTCACTTTGAACGTTTCCACAAAAAATCAGCAAAAAGATAAATACTAGGGTTAATTTACTCCATTCAAAAGATCAACTTACAAGCCTAACCCTCAAGGACCAACCAAAATCTACGGTACTCCAAATTGCATAGGGAGCAATGACATGCTAAGGTCTTGAAAAGGTTTAACAACAACAAATGAAATAAAATCTCAGTAAGTTAACGGCTTAAGCCCTGCTGAGGAGGCTAACTTGCCTCAGGGTCCCTAATCAAGTAATAAAGCATCAATAGGAACATCATTAAATAACCGCAGACATTTTTACCTCGTCTTGATACACCTGTTGATGAAATGAACATGTCACATGCTCGAAGCATTTAAAGAGATTAACCATGCATCAATGCATCACAGACATACATGTCTTGATTATAAGATAGAATCCACTTGGGCACGTCCCATACCATGTCTAGCAGTTTTTATCACATAATTAAGCACTATGCATTATATGTATTTCAATTATTATGCCCACTCGGGGCCACTACGCATCAAGCGATCTGCAACAAGATGGCAGTCTTTCGGCATGACCGGACTTTGTCCCGCCCCTTTGGGCACAGTAATGTCAAACAATCTACAGGATAACGGCATTCCAATACGGCAACATCAAACAATATACAGTAAGATGGTGTCCCATAAGAAGCATCGAATCTGCCAT
Source organism: Syzygium syzygioides (assembly GCA_031216285.1). Classification (NCBI taxonomy): domain Eukaryota; kingdom Viridiplantae; phylum Streptophyta; class Magnoliopsida; order Myrtales; family Myrtaceae; genus Syzygium; species Syzygium syzygioides. The sequence goes on from CM062248.1 coordinate 14,337,116, forward strand.
TGGATCGCAATTCGGCATTCGGAGTATTGGCTATTCAGATAGTCTCCATACATCCGATAAAATCAAATGTGATCTATAGAAGACCTTGATAAATCAAGTATCGTTAAGCGATCTACAGCAAGACGGCTTCAACGTGTGACCACACGAGCAACACACAAGCATTTCGGCCAATTATTATCTTTTCAATTAGTCCATGCATCCATGAATAGTGCTCACACTATGCCGCATAACAAACCAAGTGGTTACACATGCAAAAAGTAAATCAACTTTTGCAAGCTTTGATGCCAAACATGTTTATCAATCACAAAGCATCACTATCATTTCTTGGCATAACAATAAAATAGTTTAATTTCAAAAATCTTATAAGTTTTTCTTAGAAACTTCCATTCAAAACAATTTATCATGTAATCAAATTAATATGGCGATTCATAGCATAATCGCCACCATTCAAGCATAGAAATCATAATTTGAGATTAAAAATTTTTCAAAATAATAATAAATAAATTCGGAAATTAATTATTTAATAATGATATATTAATATTTAAACCCGAAAATAATCTATTTAATAATAAAATAATATTTAATTCCGAAAATAATTTATTTTAAAAAATAAATAATAATAAAATAATTGATAAATTATCAACAATTTAGCAATAACTTATCACTTAAATCGAAATAGCCTATCACCTAAACAAACATAACTTATCGACAATCACCAATAGCTTATCACTGATTTCACCGATAACCGATCGTTAAAATCATCGATAACCTATCAATTAAATATCGATATCCTACCACCACAATCAATGATAACTTATCAATTGACAATAACCTATCACCAAATCTCACTTAACTAACTATAAACTTAGCTTAAACTTAAATTAAGCTACCCTAAAAAATTTTAACATCCTAAACGAGGGATTAGGGGTTAATTTACTCGTTTAACAATGGCATTAACGCGAGAACGACAGTGACGACGCGGGCTCGCTCATGGCAGCTCTAGTTTTGCGTTACGAGCGATGAATAACGGCGATTCGGGCACGGCGAAGGAGCGACTGCTATGGTGGCTGGTCGGGGCTGCTTGGGGCTGTTCCGAGCGTGGAACAATAGCTATTGGTGGTGGCTGGACAGTGGCAGTGAGTAGCTGCGGTGGCGAGGTGACAAATGGAGGGTGGACCGACGACAGGCGATGGAGCTAGAATTCTAGCTGAAACTAGCCGACTTTAGGGCGATGCAACTTGGTCCGAAGGGAGCTGGGTCGGCGGTGGCTCAACCAGTGGGGCTATTTCCGGCAAGAAATGGACCGGTCTAGCGGCTAGAAATGAAGAAGTCGAAAGAAGTAGAACAAGAAGCAGAAGCAGTAAGGGGGAGGGGGGCAAAAGCAGCAACAGCGAAGCAAAAGCAACAATAGTGAAGCAAGAGCAGAAGCAGCAGTAGCGAAGCAGAAGCATTAGCGGAAGAAGCAATAGTAGCAAAGAAGCAAAAGCAGAAGCACGAAGAAGCCAAGAAAAAGAGGAAAAGAAGAAGAAAGATGAAAAAGAGGGGTGGGTAGAGTTGGTGGGTGGTCAGCAGGCGTGGGAGGAAATCAACAGGGAAGGGGAAGAGAGAGAGAGAGAGAGAGAGAGAGAGGAAAAAGTGGGGTCAATCATTACCCCCAAAAATCTTTCAATTTCTTTTGAAATTTTTCTTAAATTTGTCCTCCAAATTACCATTTTATCCTCGACCCGAGCACCAAATTACGGGCCGACTTATTCTTATCGGGCCTTGGTGGTCGGCCCCCTCGAACATGAGGCCCAACGGGCTTTGCTCGGTTCACTTCCATTTCTCGTGTTAAATTTTCGATTCTTTTTTGAAATTGAAATTTTCGATGGTCAATTCGTAAAAATTACGAGGCGACATCCCATGGTTCGGGTGTAAAATCCTTGAGTATTCGACACTCAAAATCGGATCATAATTCGTGGCCAAAATTGATCAATTGCAATTATAGTTCATCTCGAACTAATGGGTGGCTGTTAGAAATAATTTCTTCGATAGCCTTTCTCCTTTGGTTAGTATTTTTTGAATGATCAAGTTAGGGCGATAATTAATTAATAGAGTGTCGACAAAATCACCATTTTATAAATCACTAAATTGGATCGAATTTTCAAAATATCACAGTCAAGTAACCCGATCACTAACACCGGGGTCTCAAGCTCGGATGCCCTACTTTCAAGCACGAGCACGGGCACTAGTCTTAAATCCACCAAACCTGAGACTAAGAACTTGATGTCGGTACCTAGCTCCCTGCCACTTGGGCCTGGTCTATATAGGTCGGACCCAAGTCCTCGGCATCTAGGCCTTTGTGGGATCAAGGCTCAAGATCCTAGTGCTCGGGCCTAAGACTCAACATTTAGGCCTGGGTCAATCAAGCCCGAGCTCGAGACTCTAGTATCGGTGTTCGTGCCTTAATCTATTAAGGTCGAGCCCAAGCTAGTTCCCTACACTCGGACCTAGATCCATCAAAGTAGGGCTCGGGATTTTGGCATCCATGCACGAGTCCATCGAGACTAGGCCCCAATCCCCGATGCCTAACATCAATGGATCGAGGCGCAATCATAGGGGACTTGAGAACAAGTAGCCTTAATAGACTTAGACTCGGAAGTCGGGACGTGAGCATAGGTGCTAGGGTATGAGGCCTGGCCTCAATGGACTTGGGCACGAGTGCCGAGGACCCAGGCTTTGCCTCAAGACTATCAAGCTTGGCATCCCAAGGATGGGTATCAGTGTCCCAAGCTCAGTCTCGATGGACCCGAACACAACAATCGAGGTCTCAGGTGTTGCCTAGATGGACATACTCGAGGGTGCCAGGGTCTCGGATCTAGTCTCGATGGACTCAGCCCTGCTGCCAAGGGTCCAGAAATGAGCATTGGGATTTTCATGCCCAAGCACCTAGTTTCTGGTCCAAGTGCCAATACCTAGTTATACCTTGGAAAATTATTTTTAATTTTTTAAAGAGGAAATCTGTCACGCCCCTTACCCCACTGGAACGCAACATCCCGTCACGGTCGATTATGGTGCAACGCTCCCAGGAAGCATTGTCGACCCAACGCCCAAACAGAGATTAAACACATGCGGAAGCAACGTATATAATTAAATATATACACCCGTACAATATAATACATGAGACCAAGGTAGAACAACCAAATAACAGTCAAGCACCTCAGAAAATATATACACATTGGTATTACCAATGAAAACTTTTTACAATGTTCATTACAACCAAAAAGGAAACACCAACAGCTAGGATTAACTAAACAGCCGCTTCTCCGTTCTACTCTATCTCCACCGGGGTGCATGCTCGACGGCTGCTGGATAAAACGCAGTAATCCAAAAAGAGGTGGTGATCTCGACATCCTACTGCTGGGGGTCTGAAAATGTTTCGGTTTACACAACCATGAGACGAATCTCAATGAGTATAACCCCCTAAACCTAGGCTAGGCTAACATGCAATCTCCTGACTGACAGCACACGACAACAATGCAATCCAACTCATAAATAAACTCCGATCTAGGCCCTCTGGCCCAGATCACTTACCTGGCTGACCCTGCAGGTTATTCACAATAATCATATAATCAAATCACATACCCAAGCACTCGGTTCACACGTACGTCAAACGCATGCTCATACTCAATAGTGATAATATCGCATGCCATTCATCGAAATCTGCACACTAGCACACTAACTCATGCATTCCAGTGCATGCAAATGTCCACATTCATGTCTCGGCTCACTAGCCCACACTGGCACATTGAAACTTTCTCGATTTATCATTTAATATGACCCGCGTAAAACGCATTAGGTCTCTTTCTTTAATCACAACACTTCATGGCCCGCGTTAAAACACATCAACTGGCCCAGTGTCTCTAGCCCGCGTCAAAACGCATTAGGCGCAACACCGATCTCCTCACGAACCAGAGCCCGCGTAAAACGCATCAGGTTGGTCGTCTTCCAGACGTACCGGGCATCGTCCCACGTAACACGCATCAGGACGGCACACCCCGCGTAACACGCATCAGGGCGAAATGTGATCACACGAACATACTGCCAATTATTATCTGAACCCCGCGTAACACGCATCAGGGCATTTAGGTGATCACATGCTCATGGCAGGCACGCATTCTCGCACAATTCGTCACACGCCTCACTCCCGGCATTCACTATGTATGCCATGCAATGCAACACAATGCAACATGAGCATCAAATATAATTAGGCACCCAGTCAATTTCATGCCGCAACAATCGTTCACTGGCCAATTAATACCGTGCGGCCCAATTCCACAATGTACAAATCAATAATCCAATCAAGTCATCATATGGCAAATCACACTCCGCAGGAGTCGGCCACACAGTCACACGACATGGCATTACTCAATTTTTCCAACAATTGGGTACCGAATCAACAAGCCAATCAGTCCGGGCATACCCGCCAGTCCAATCTCATAATCACCATTTAGTCTGAATTAGCCAAATAATTATCTCTAACAATCCCACTAATTTTTCTTGGATTTATTCCCCCAATTGATCCTCAATCCGGTCCGAATTTTATATCGATACTCCTAAACCAGTCCAGACTACACTGATAATACCTAGGCCAGTCCAGAAAAATGCACAATCAATCCTAATCCGGGTTTAGGAAATATACTCACCTAATTCGAAATCACGACGATGGGGAATGGCGACCGATCACTGGTGAACAGTGCGATCGGCGGCGGAATTCCCGGAGCGGCGACGCGTACGGACGTGAACAGTACCCCCGTACGGAACTGTACGGACAGGCTGGGACGCGTGGCCGAAGGGGCGCCGGTCACGGCGGCGACGGGCCGTACGGTCCGGCGTGAACAGTGTTTTCCGTACGGGGCGTGAACAGTAACTTCCGTACGGAAACTGTACGGACTGGGTGCGACGGAGACGTATGAGGGTGCTGAGCAACCGGGTGTCGACGGAATGGCGATCGGAGCTCCGGCGAAGCTCCGGCGACACTGTTTGCAAAAACTGGAAAATGTGAAAAACAGAGAAAAACAGTGCTGTTTTGGACCAAAACCTGGGCTGTTGAGGCTGCACGGAGGGGGAAATAGTTGCTGGTGATGCTGGCTCGTCGGGGGAAGCTCCGGCCGGTATTGTTCCGGCGTGAACAGTACCAAAAGTGCAGAAAACGCACAACAAAATGCAGAAAACGGGAGAAAAAAAGGAAAAGAAAATCTGGGAAGCTGCTGGCCGAGTGATTCTGTGTGAGAGAGAGAGAGAGAGAGAGAGAGAGAGAGAGAGAGAGTTTATCTTGGTCAAACATTGAAGACTAGGGGTGCCAAGTGTCAAAATCTTACAAAATTTCCCTTTTTACCCCTCATCCAAGGGCCTACAATTGATCTAATCCAATAATTTAAGGGCATTTTGATCATTTGTCCTTAACAATGGTTGACCAGACCTGGTTTAGCCCTAACTAACCTTGGTTAATCCCAAAATTAAGTCCAAAATTCGGAATTAATTAAAAAGGGCCTAGGGGTATTTTCGTCATTTTTCGATCCCGAACCGAAATTCCAATTTTTGCACATATGCGTTTCATATATGCGTGGCCAACATAATATGGCGTCGGAATCGCGAAATTCACTTTTTAAGCCCTCGAAAATTGACTGCGAAGTTCTGGGAATAAAATAATATTATTTTTCCAATTTTTGTCGAAATTCCAATTTTTGACCGAAACCACTCTAAATGTGTCTGGATGCCCCAAAATGACCTTGGCCGTGAAAAATAACCTTAAACGGCCTCTGAATCCAGTCCCGGTGCCTACATGGGCAAAACCGTAATTTTCCCCAAATTTTCATTGAAATTCCAATTTATGGCTAGATTAGTCCCAAATGTGCGTGGCCACACCAAAACAACGTTGGTCCTGCAAAATAATCGTAAACGTCCACAAAATTTCGACGTCGAAGTTCGGGTCCAATCTCGCGATCAAATTTGCTCATTTTAAAATTCTAGAGCCTCTCATTAACGGGTGGCTGTTTAGGTGTTACGCGTATCGACCTAGGGTTGTCCGAATCGTAATGGCCTCGATTTTCAAAAGAGCGCGAGGAATTATCACTAGTACCGGAGGTCTCGATCATTTAGGTTAGTTCGGGAATCATTCGCCATGTGAACTCTTGGTCATGCAGAATCACCCGCGATCCGATCGTGCATCATTGGCCGAATCGAATCCGTCACCTTCCTAAGATCGGCCCACGTTGGTCCAAAATATTCCCTCGGCGTTCTTCGAAGTCCGTGCCCAACTCGCGATCGGGTCCCCGGTCCACGTACCTATTCCTATTTAGCCTTTCCCATAAGGTTAGTATCCCGTGATTGATTAGGTCCGGGCGAGACTTTCTAAAATTAAATGAGAAATAATTTACACTTTATTGATCTCGAAAATAGGTCGAAATTCAGAATGTTACAATTCTTCCCCCCTTACAAAAATTTCGTCCTCGAAATTTGTAATCTACTCTTACTCCTCAAACAGGTGGGGGTGCTGACGTCTCATGGCCTCTTTACTTTCCCAAGTGGCGCCTTCCGTCCCGTGGTGATCCCAGACAACTTTAGCCATTGGGATCGTTTTGTTACTCAGCACATGATCTTTTTGATCCTCGATCCTGACGGGTCTTTCCACGTACGACACCCTGTTGTCCACGTCTATCTCCTCGTACCTTAGAACGTGGGTAGGATCTGGTTCGTACTTCCTCAGCATTGACACGTGGAATACATTGTGTACCTGGGATAAATTAGGCGGCAATGCCAAACAATAGGCCATATCTTTCCAACTCGAAGTCCTTTCGCACAGCCAGAAAGTGTGTTGATTTAGTCAGTCTATCCACTATTACCCAAATTGAATCATGCCCCCTCTGGCTTCTTGGCAGTCCCGTCACGAAATTCATGGTGATGTGCTCCCATTTCCATTTAGGGATTTCTAACGGTCGCAGTAGTCCTCCGGGCTTACAATGTTGTGCCTTCACTTGTTGGCACGTCAAACACTTGGCCACATGTTTGGCCACATCAACTTTCATTCCGTTCCACCAAAAGTATTATCGAAGGTTCTGGTACATCTTAGTGCTACCCGGATTAATGCTGTACTTACTGCGGTGAGCTTCACTTAGAATTTCTTCCTTGAGCTCCAAATCGTTAAGTACACATAGTCGCCCATGGAACTTCAAAACTCCGACCTCGGACACCTGGAAGTCCGACTTTCTTTTGGCGACGTCCATTTCAATCATTTTCTAAATTTTCAGATCCGTAGACTGTAATTCTCGGATCTTGGTCTGAATCTCGGGTTCCATCCTCAAAGCAACTAGAAAGTTCGATATGTGGCTCAAGTTGAACTTGAACTCTGAATCTCTGAGCCTCTCTAGTAAGGTCCATTCCTTTGTCATCATGTGTTCCATATTCGATTTACGACTCAACGCATCAGCGACTCGATTCGCCCTTCCCGGGTGATATATGATATCGCAGTCATAGTCCTTCAGCAACTCCATCCATCGGCGCTGCCTCATGTTCAATTTCTTCTGCGAGAATAAATACTTGAGGCTCTGATGATCCGTGTAGATCTAGAACTTCTCTCCACATAATTAGTACCTCCAAATTTTGAGTGCAAATACAATTGCAGCCAATTCCAAATCGTGCGTCGGATAATTTAGCTCATGCGGCCTCAACTGACGCGACGCATACGCTACTACCTTTCTATGCTGTATTAACACACACCCAAGTCCTCTTGATGACACATCACTATACACCTCAAAACCACCTGTTCCGGATGGGATAGTCAACACCGGGGCGGTTGTCAGTCTACGCTTCAGTTCTTGAAAACTTTTCTCGCACTTATCTTCTCATTCGAACTTGGCTTCCTTCTTTAATAACCGTATCATTGGCATGGCTATCGACGAGAATCCTTCCACGAAACGTCGATAGTAGCCAGCCAAACCTAGAAAGCTTCGGATTTCTGTCACAGAAGTCGGTCTAGGCCACTTAAGTATTGCCTCAATCTTCGTTGGATACACTGAAATCCCATCTCCTGAAATTATATGACCAAGAAATGCTACTCTGTTTAGCCAAAACTCGCACTTATCAAACTTAGCGTAAAGTGCGTGTTCTCTTTGCGTTCGTAGTACCTCTGTTAAATGCATTTCATGCTCTTCTGGACTCTTAGAATACACCAGGATATTGTCAATAAACACGATCACAAATTGATCTAAGGATTCCTTGAACACCCTGTTCATCAAGTCCATAAATGTAGCTGGGGCATTCGTCAGTCCAAAGGGCATAACCGTAAATTCATAATGCCCGTACCTAATCCTGAAAGCAGTCTTAGGGATATCTTTTTTCCGGATCCTCACTCGATGATACCCAGTTCGTAGATCTATCTTGGAAAATACAGACGCTCCTTGCAGCTGGTCAAATAAGTCGTCGATCCTCGGCAATGGATACTTATTTTTCACTGTCACTTGGTTCAATTGCCGGTAATCTATACACAACCTTAAAGTCCCGTCTTTCTTCCTCGCGAATAGGATCGGTGCTCCCCATGGGGATATGCTAGGGCGAATGAAACCCTTGTCCAGGAGTTCTTGTATCTGAACCTTCAACTCCTTTAACTCCGACAGTGACATCCTATATGGCGCCTTCGAAATGGGTTCTATTCCCGGGGCCAATTCAATCATGAATTCCACTTCCCGTTCGGGTGGCAATCCTGGCAATTCCTGAGGAACAACCTCGGGAAAATTGCACGCCACATGTATCTCTTTCAACTTGAGTCCCTCAGCTGTCGTGTCAACCATGTTTACTATAAATCCTTCGCAACCATCATCCAATAACTTAGTCGCCTCGAGGAAAGTAATCCAAGGGATCGAGGTTCCTCCTCGATTACCCTGAAATTCATATTTAGGACGTCCACCCGGATTAAATTGGATCGTCCTGCTACTACAATCCATCAAGGCCTTCTGCCTTAGTAGCCAATCCATTCCTATTATAACATCAAAATCGAACATGGCCAACACTGCCAAGTCGATATTCTCCTCAATTCCACCAATCACAATTTTACAGCTGGGACATCCAAAAGAAACTAACATCCTATCATTCAATGGCGTCGACACCCACAACATAGTTTCAAGCAAAACTGGTTCCATACCAACTAATCGAACAAACTGCTCTGAAATAAACGAATGGGTTGCCCCCGAATCAAATAACACATATGCAGCATAATCACAGAGAAAAATCGTACCTGTGACCACACCAGGCGCTACCTCTGGTTCTCTACGCGCCATCGCGTATACTCGTCCTTGTGTTGGCGGCCTCCCTTGATTAGCAAGTGGGAAATTTCCAGCTTGATTCCCAATTTGATTTTCAGCCCGCGGCGGTGGCAACCTTGGTAGTCCCGAGGATTGCTGCTGTGGGCAATTCCTAATCTGATGATCTAGGCTCCCACATTTGAAGCATGTGCCAAATCTTCTTGGCTGGGGACTCGGCTTCCCAATATTCCACCGAACTGGTGGGGCGAAACGTCTATTTCCCATCATGGGTTTCTTCCCAAAGTGGCGGTTATCCCTATTTTGAGCAAACCGTGAAACAGATGCGGCTGCTCTCTCTTGTTGATCTCGTTCGATAATCTGGGCCCGCCTATACATTTCTCCATACTCCTTAATGTCATGCGACAAAATCTGACTTCGCAGATCCGGTTTCAGTCCATCCCGGAATCTTCGGGCCTTATCCCTCGGATTTTCCACCATCGTTGGGGCAAACTTTGCCAACCTTGCAAATTCTGCTTCATATTGGTCAACAGTCATCTGGCCCTGTCGCAATCTCATAAACTCCATCAATTTCTTCTCCTGGGCATTTTCTGAAAAGTATTTCTCATAAAAACTCTCAACGAACACCGCCCAGATCGGGGCTGTTCCCTCTGGGAATATTCTGCCTTCCGTGGCCTTCCACCAATCATTTGCGCCCTCTTGCAACTGGTAAACAGCTAGCACTACTTTCTCCTCATCGGTGCACCCTAGCACCTTAAAAATCTTCTCTAGCTCTTCTACCCATCGCGGTGCGATCTCGGGGTCACCGCGACCATGGAACTTAGGCGGCTTTAACTTAACAAACCGTTCCACTAACTGGGGCATCTGCCTAACCCCTACTGGTTGAGCTGGCCCTTGCTGGGCTTGGTTCCCTCCAACACCAGCGATAGGCACGGCCTCGGCAGCCTGTGCGTACGCTGCGGCCCTTTCTTGCGCCTGCAATCCCATAACACGCCCTATCTCCTGTAGGGTATTCATCACATCATCGAACCTAGGATCTCTAACCTCACGGGCTCCCTCACTAGTCTGGGCTTGGGGTTCCTTCCCTCTTCTCCTACTTGGAGTCTGAATAATATCCTCTAATCGGCGGTCTCGGGCCTCTTGGCCTCCTGAACTCGACTGACCTTGGGATTCCTTTCCCTTTCTCTTATTCATCCTCGTCACTCAGCTATACCACTTCCTGCTATAATTCCACAAAGGAATTGAAGACTTAAACTAATCTATTCCAGTCTAAGTCCTAGGCAGGTATCAAAATAACAATCAACAATCAGCATGCGACTTAACAATTATCCAACACATCACCCAAGGGATTTGCATACTCACCTCAGGTCCTGCCGCACCTGCACTGCAAGGGTCAAACCAATAAACACACAATCAACACACAACTGTCAGGAGATGCATGTAGCATACAAGGTCACCCTACTGGCTACCCATGGTCTCATCGCTCCTTATCACTCCAGGCTTCGACCTAATTGGACCGAGCTGACCTTGCTCTGATACCAATTCAAGAGGGGATGTCACGCCCCTTACCCCACTGGAACGCAACATCCCGTCACGGTCGATTATGGTGCAACGCTCCCAAGAAGCATTGCCGACCCAACGCCCAAACAGAGATCAAACACATGCGGAAGCAACGTATATAATTAAATATATACACCCGTACAATATAATACATGAGACCAAGGTAGAACAACCAAATAACAATCAAGCACCTAAGAAAATATATACACACTGGTATTACCAATGAAAACTTTTTACAATGTTCACTACAACAAAAAAGAAAACACCAACAGCTAGGATTAACTAAACAGCCGCTTCTCCGTTCTACTCTGTCTCTACCGGGGTGCATGCTCGACGGCTGCTGGATAAAACGCAATTATCCAAAAAGAGGTGGTGATCTCGACATCCTACTGCTGGGGGTCTGAAAATGTTTCGGTTTACACAACCGTGAGACAAATCTCAATGAGTATAACCCCCTAAACCTAGGCTAGGCTAACATGCAATCTCCTGACTGACAGCACACGACAACAATGCAATCCAACTCATAAATAAACTCCGATCTAGGCCCTCTGGCCCAGATCACTTACCTGGCTGACCCTGCAGGTTATTCACAATAATCATATAATCAAATCACATACCCAAGCACTCGGTTCACACGTACGTCAAACGTATGCTCATACTCAATAGTGATAATATCGCATGCCATTCACCGAAATCTGCACACTAGCACACTAACTCATGCATTCCAGTGCATGCAAATGTCTACATTCATGTCTCGGCTCACTAGCCCACACTAGCACACTGAAACTTTCTCGATTTATCATTTAATATGACCCGCGTAAAACGCATCAGGTCTCTTTCTTTAATCATAACACTTCATGGCCCGCGTTAAAACGCATCAACTGGCCCAGTGTCTCTAGCCCGCGTCAAAACGCATTAGGCGCAACACCGATCTCCTCACGAACCAGAGCCCGCGTAAAACGCATCAGGTTGGTTGTCTTCCGGACGTACCGGGCATCGTCCCGCGTAACACGCATTAGGACGGCACACCCCGCGTAACACGCATCAGGGCGAAATGTGATCACACGAACATATTGCCAATTATTATCTGAACCCCACGTAACACGCATCAAGGCATTTAGGTGATCACATGCTCATGGCAGGCACGCATTCTCGCACAATTCGTCACACGCCTCACTCCCGGCATTCACTATGCGTGCCATGCAATGCAACACAATGCAACATGAGCATCAAATATAATTAGGCACCCAGTCAATTTCATGCCGCAACAATCGTTCACTGGCCAATTAATACCGTGCGGCCTAATTCCACAATGTACAAATCAATAATCCAATCAAGTCATCATATGGCAAATCACACTCCGCAGGAGTCGGCCACACAGTCACACGACATGGCATTACTCAATTTTTCCAACAATTGGGTACCGAATCAACAAGCCAATCAGTCCGGGCATACCCGGCAGTCCAATCTCATAATCACCATTTAGTCTGAATTAGCCAAATAATTATCTCTAATAATCCCACTAATTTTTCTTGGATTTATTCTCCCAATTGATCCTCAATCCGGTCCGAATTTTATACCGATACTCCTAAACCAGTCCAGACTACACTGATAATACCTAGGCCAGTCCAAAAAAACGCACAATCAATCCTAATCCGGGTTTAGGAAATATACTCACGTAATTCGAAATCACGACGACGGGGAATGGCAACCGATCACTGGTGAACAGTGCGATCGGCGGCGGAATTCCCGGAGCGGCGACGCGTACGGACGTGAACAGTACCCCCCGTACGGAACTGTATAGACAGGCTGGGACGCGCGGCCGGAGGGGCGCCGGTCACGGCGGCGACGGGCCATACGGTCCGGCGTGAACAGTGTTTTCGTACGGGGCGTGAACAGTAACTTCCGTACGGAAACTGTACGGACTAGGTGCGACGGAGACGTATGAGGGTGCTGAGCAGCCGGGTGTCGACAGAATGGCGATCGGAGCTCCGACGAAGCTTCGGCGACACTGTTTGCAAAAACTGGAAAATGTGAAAAACAGTGAAAAACAGAGAAAAACAGTGCTGTTTTGGACCAAAACCTGGGCTATTGAGGCTGCACGGAGGGGGAAATAGTTGCTGGTGATGCTGGCTCGGCGGGGGAAGCTCCATCCGGTACTGTTCCGGTGTGAACAGTACCGAAAGTGCAGAAAACGCACAACAAAATGCAGAAAACGGGAGAGAAAAAGGAAAAGAAAATCTGGGAAGCTGCTGGCTGAGTGGTTCTGCGTGAGAGAGAGAGAGAGAGAGAGAGAGAGAGAGAGTTTATCTTGGTCAAACATTGAAGACTAGGGGTGCCAAGTTTCAAAATCTTACAAAATTTCCCTTTTTACCCCTCATCCAAGGGCCCACAATTGATCTAATCCAATAATTCAAGGGCATTTTGGTCATTTGTCCTTAGCCATGGTTGACCAGACCTGGTTTAGCCCTAACTAACCTTGGTTAATCCCAAAATTAAGTCTAAAATTCGGAATTAATTAAAAAGGGCCTAGGGGTATTTTCGTCATTTTTCGATCCCGAACCGAAATTCCAATTTTTGCACATATACGCTCCATATATGCGTGGCCAACATAATATGGCGTCGGAATCGCGAAATTCACTTTTTAAGCCCTCGAAAATTGACTGCGAAGTTTCGGAAATAAAATAATATTATTTTTCTAATTTTTGTCGAAATTCCAATTTTTGACCGGAACCACTCTAAATGTGTCTGGATGCCCCAAAATGACCTTGGCCACGAAAAATAACCTTAAACGGCCTCCGAATCCAGTCCCGGTGCCCACATGGGCAAAACCGTAAATTTTCCCAAATTTTCATCGAAATTCCAATTTATGGCTAGATTAGTCCCAAATGTGCGTGGCCACACCAAAACGATGTCGGTCCTGCAAAATAATCGTAAACGTCCACAAAATTTCGACGTCGAAGTTCGGGTCCAATCTCGCGATCAAATTTGCTCATTTTAAAATTCTAGAGCCTCTCACTAACGAGTGGCTGTTTAGGTGTTACGCGTATCGACCTAGGGTTGTATGAATCGTAATGGCCTCGATTTTCAAAAGAGCGCGAGGAATTATCACTAGTACTGGAGGTCTCGATCATTTAGGTTAGTTCGGGAATCATTCGCCATGTGTACTCTCGGTCATGCGGAATCACCCGCGATCCGATCGTGCATCATTGGCTGAATCGAATCCGTCACCTTCCTAAGATCGGTCCACGTTGGTCCAAAATATTCCCTCGGCGTTCTTCGAAGTCCGTGCCCAACTCGCGATCGGGTCCCCGGTCCACGTACCTATTCCTATTTAGCCTTTCCCATAAGGTTAGTATCCAGTGATTGATCAAGTCCGGGCAAGACTTTCTAAAATTAAATGAGAAATAATTTGTCACGCCCCGGACCCCACCGAGCCCGCGACATCCCGACCACGGTCGATTATAAGAAGCGACGTCCCAGGACGCGTCGCCGACCCAAACGAAATACGCAAGCGGAAGCATGTAATAATAACCCAGACAATAAAACAAGACTAAGGAATAGACATCAAAGTATAATAAACACCAAACATTTTAAATCCTTCAATATTACAAACAGGTAACCCGGCTTCCAAAAACAACCACAGTTTTCAAAAGGGGCGGTGGTTATCAAGCCTATCTTCTCTACAAAAAGGGTACTCAAAATACAGGATAAACTTGTCTATCCTTCAAACCCTGTGGTACTCTGGCAGCATCCCCGGATCCCTCACGGTCGCGGATCTGAAAGTGGTTATATAATAACCGTGAGACAGAGTCTCAATAAGCAACAACCTAAACCTAACCTAGGCTAATGCGTACCCAGACCAGTCTAACATGCAAACTACTAATAATACAATCAAACTCACATAGAAGGCTTACCTCGCCTCGATCCACGTGCCAATCCTGCATATTAGTTCAAGCATGATAATGCAAGAATAAACCACCGCCACATCACGATCACTAGCACCCACATTTCCATTCGAAATCAATCAATTCAACCCGGTACCCACACGCACATTGAACCAATCATCCACACGCACCATCAGTCAATTCGATCGTCAACCACATGCTCAACCAGCCAATTCAATCACACGCTCAACCAATCGATCCAGTCACACGCTCAACCAACCAATCCAGTCCAACTCAACCAGCCATTTCAATCACATGCTCAACCAATCGATCCAGTCACACGCTCAACCAACCAATCCAGTCAAACTCAACCAGCCATTTCAATCACACTCAAATCATATACGTGGTCGAACATCTTTCTCACGACCCGCGCCACTGCACCTCAGGTCCATTCTCACTGCCCGCGCCACTGCGCCTCAGGCCCAACCTCACAGCCCGCGCCACTGCGCCTCAGGCTCAGCCCTCAGATCAAGCCGGGCTCCATCCCGCGTAACCACGCCTCAGGACATTTTCCCATTCCAATGACCCGCGTAACCTACGCCTCAGGTCTAGTCATGCCTCATTAGCCACACCCGCGTAACCTACGCCTCAGGTTGGCAGCCCTCCGATCAATCTGGGCTTTCTTTTCATGCACATGCACCACAACACAATTCGCCAATCAACACATCGTACAAATCAAACTCGATCATGCTCACCACATTATATTCCGCCAAAGTCACACTGACAGGCCACCACACTCAATTCAACTCAGTTCAATTCACACTTCGCCACCTCAATTCACAAAACCCGACGTTCAAGTCGGTCACGCACAATTATTCACTTAAGCACTCCACTCTAATCAGTCTAATTTAACTAAATTAAAACACCACATAATCTAATTTAGTCATGAAATAATTAAACTAAATACACGCCCTAGCCATGCTAGCCCGAACTGGTCAATTAAATACCCAAAATACTAAGTAGGGTTTAGGGAGTCGCTTACCAAATTTTGGCCTGGGAAAAGTCGGCTCGGGCTCAAAATTGCCCGGGTGTGAAGTTCTGACCGGGCGCGTGCGCGGGCCACACGGGCGCGCTGACCGGCCAAAGTGGGCACAATGGCCGATCGGCGTGCCTAGTGCGCGGGCGCGGCGAATGCGCGGCGTGCCCGGGGCGCTCGGGCGCGCGGATGGGCCACGCGCTTGGGCAACGGGCGGGGGCACGGGCTCGGTGACGGGCGCGCGGGCCACGGCCTTGGCCGAGGACGAGCTTGGCCGGCCGGTTGGCTGGCCGGCGGGGCTGGCCGGCGGCGGCTGGCCGGCGGGGCTGGCCGGCGGCGGCGAGTGGCGGCGACGGCGACTGGCGACCGGCGGCTGGACGGTGGAAGGGAAGGGCTGGCCGGCGGGTGAGGGGGAGAGAGGAAGGAGAGAGAGAGGGGGAGTGCTGAGGTGGCGGCGGGGCTGAGGGACGGCTGGCCGGACGGACGGGCCAGCGGGCTGGCCGGCGAGGCGGCACGGCGCGGCGGCGCGCGGCCGGACGAGCGGCGGCGACGGGCTGGCTCGGGCTCGGGCTGAGTCGAACGGGGAGGAGCTGCGGAGGAGGAGAGGAGAGGGAGAGAGAGAGGGGGAAGGCTGGGGGTGGTGGGGCGAGGCCGGGGCGAGGCGGCTGGTGGACGAGCCGGCGAGCTGGCCGGTGGGGCGGGCCGGCGAGCTGGCCGGTGGGGCGGGCCGGCGAGCGGCGGCGACGGAGCAAGCTCGGCTCGGGTGCAGCTGGACAGGGGGGGAGCCGAGGAAGGGAGAGGCAGGGGCGGCGGCGACGGGGCGGAGCAGGCTAGGTGGCGCGGCGCGGCGGATGGCGGGGCGGCACGGCGACACAGCGGTTCAGTCGGCGTCGGCGAGCACAGGACGAAGGCGAAGCAGCAGTCGGCCGAAGGAGAAAATGAAGAAGAAGAAGAGAAGAGAGAAGAGGGAGAAGGAGGAGAGAGGAGAGAGAGAGCTGTCAGGGAGGGGGGATGGGGCATGCAGAGAGAGGGGACGGGGAGGGGACGTGAGGGCAGGGGGGTTGCGTGCCCGGGAAAAGAAGGGGGAGGGAAAGAGAGAGAGAGAGAGAGAGAGAGAGAAAAAGGGAAAGAGAGAGAGGGTCACGCACGTGGGGGGGGAGGGGTTCCGGCCGAGAGAGAGAGAGAGGAGAGAGAAAGGGAGAGAAAAAGAGCAAATTCAAACTTTCGAGCGCGAACCAAAGGACACGGTTTAACTTAAAACCAAACTATCGGTCTCGATTTAATATCAAAAAAAGGACTGATAAGTCATAATAAATCCTGACAGTATTCTAAGGCACCCGGTCAAAATAAAATACCCCAAATCACACTACGAGGGAGGTCTACCAGTCCAAATTTGTACCCGGTCCAAAAATCCACTTTTCCACTTTCCTGACAATCTCGATGCTGGCCACAATAATATCGACACCGTCCAATTTATTTCGTCCCGAAACTCCCGGAAATCGACTACCAAGTTCAGGGTATAAATAACGGCCAAATTCGATCGAGTGCGATTCTAGCGGAATTTCTATTTTTTTAAAAACAAGAACCCGAGAGTGATCAGTTCTCGGGCGAAATTCCATTATAAGCGCACTGACGAAATACTCGTTTTATAATTCCCAAAAATGGGCCAAAATCCGGACTGTTACATAATTTACGCTTTATTGATCCCGAAAATAGGTCGAAATTCAGGATGTTACAAAATCATTTTCCTGAATTTAAGCTTCGATAAGAGAACATTTTTTATTGACTAGGAAACCATCGAAATATTTTCCATTGATTCATTTTCCTAAGCGATCCAAATTTCGGAAAATGTTTTTGTAGGAAATATTTTCCGCGAAACAAATGGAGGCTTAGACATTACAAACTTTCCCCATTTGCGAACGCAAATGATATAATGGTTTCTTCTTCTTGACTCAAAATATTCTCTAAAAAGTGATTACATATTCTTGGATAGATATTTGGAAGGGACTTAGTATATATGGTGAGGCATAGTTGTGAGTTATTAGTAATGTTGGGGTTACACGAAAAAATCGGATATCTTCCCCAAAGGAATCATCAAGAAAGCCCACATTCAAATCCATCAACATATCCAATTGAAATCATTTTCATGTAAAACCTTAAACGAATGAGTTATGAACCAGTTATGATAATACTAACTGATCCACATATCACAGAATCCCGATGTGGGACTTTTTCCATCTAATATTCTCACATGTGCACCTTAACAAGTTAATTATCACACGAGAAATTGTCTAAAAAGTTCTAAATCTATAACACTTTTATCAATTCAGTCCTAAACCTTCAATTTTGTCAATTTATTCTTAAACCTTTTCATCTTTTGCCAATTATGTCCATACGACCAATTTTAGTTGGAAATCACTAACATGGACGTTGTCCGCCCTATGTGGTACGACCAGCATTGACGTGAATAATTTTTGATAATATTTTAAGATTTTTCTCAAATTTTTTTATTTTTCTTGTTTTTCTTTTCTTTCTCTTTTTTTTTCTTTCTTCCTCCTCTAGTCGATAGTCGGCCATTGCCAGTGCATGACGATCGGCCAGAGGAGGAAGAAGGGAAGAAAAAAAAGACAGATAAGAAAAAAGAAAAAAAGGAAAAAGAAAAGAATAAATAAATAATTCAAAAAAATAAAATATAATGAAAAATTTTCTACTTCAGTGTCGGTCGACTATTGTATGTGGTACGGTTGGCGTCCTCATAAGCTATTTCTGATCAAAATTGACCGGATGGACTCAATTAGCATAAGATGAAAAAGTTTATGATTTCATTGGCAAAATTAAAAGGTTTACGACTTAATTGGCAAAAGTGTAATAAGTTTAGTACTTTTTGGACAGTCTTCCCCATTGTCAAACATTAGGTCAAATCAAAGGTTTTAAAAATTGAGAATGCAAAGTAATATTTAGGCAAAGGTAATAAGCGTATTTGGTCATTTTTTATTTGTTATCCAAAATGGTGAAGTGCCAATGAAAGTGACTAATCATCCGCCTTGACAGTATTGAATGTTGGCTCCACTATATGAAAAGGAGGAGAATCATTAAAAATCAATACAAGTATTTTAAGTAAATGTATAAGTTACTAACAAAAATTCTTTTTATTATGACAAAGAGATCACCCACTTTATGCATAGGCCAATCTATCCTGCATTATGTCAAACATATTTGTGCATGACCACGCTAAATTATAGCTTTCCCCCCAACATGCTCTTGATCTCTTATCCGCCAACCCTAGGCCCAACAACGGTGATGACGCCATGCCTCAGACCGCCACCACTATCAATCGTCTCTTCGTCAATAGTTGGATTGCAGGAAGAATTATATATAGGCACGAACTTTTGAAGTTTTTTCAATATCCAAAAAAAGCTGGAATCATTGCTTTCGAATAGGCAAAGAGCCCACCTCTCTCACCAGACTCGTCCCTTGTTTTCTTGTATGGGAAACCCATTCTATAATGAGAGAAAGAAAAGAGTTTTTGAAAAGCCTTTCTCAAACTCACCCCCGAGATGGATGTAATTAATGTGAGACCAAAGGGAGCCATACCAATACTGGCCTTAAAGCTATCATTGTGGGCAAACTTCGCAAAAGGTAAGCATCCCAACTACATGGAAAACCATTAAACAAGCTATTAGCATATCCTCTAATGTTTGTATAACTCACTCAGATTGTCCATCTGTTTGTGGGTGGACGGTGCATCGCTTCATGGATGGTGCTCAACCACCAGATCTCTCTCTCTCTCTCGCTATTAGATGTAATGAACCAAACTCAAAAATGATGATCTCTCTTTTGTCTTTCATTATAGAGGTGACGAGGGTGATGTTGAGCTCATAGTGAAGACAATGGCAATGAGGCCGCTGATGTGATGATTAGATGCAGAAACGATGCCGAAGGTCATGGTACAAGAGGGAAAACAAAACAAATTGGTTTCCAGGCCAAACCCCCAAGGTAATTTTAGTTCTCGAAACATCGGTAATAATATATCTTGAGAAAAAGAACAGTCTTCCAAGCAATGTTAATCAAGCATAAGTGAGCAATACGTTTGTGTGAGAATAGAAAGTTTCTTAATATGCATACGTGATAATAGATGAGCATCATTCTTGAAAAATGAATTTGTTTTAGAGAGTACGAAATAAAAGTTATACAAACAATATATATATATATATATATATATATATATATATATATGTTTATACGATAACGGCGCTCCCCGAACTTCACAGGCCCCCAAGAACCTCGAGCCAACTGTGTGAGAGAGTACGATGTTTTCTCTTCCCTCTGTCCTCTCAAGTACAAAACCTGTCCAGGTCGACTTCCTCGCACCGCTCTGTGACAAACGGGCCTCCCCTTGGGTCAATGAACTGACCTTCTATTGGGTGAAGAGAATCTGCTTCACCAACTCTGTTTTTCCCCTTAAAATACGAGGTTCCACTTGCCATTTGAGAGGAAAAGAAACCTCATCGTCCTCTTCTAATCAAGAGAAGCACCTTACTAACAGTCCATCAATCATGGCTCCACGCAAGTAAGCATCTCATTCTTCTTCTTCTTCTTCTTCTTCTTCTTCTTCTTCTCTCTCTCTCTCTCTCTCTCTCTCTCTCTCTCTCTCTCTCTCTCTCTCTCTCTCTCTCTCCACTATTTCACACATTTGTGATATCTATTCTTTTCCCTTTTTTATTTTTAATTTATTTGCAAATGATTCCTATTTTTTTAGCTAGAATCATAAATTTCATTCCTCTTGCTCCAGCGATAAAGTATGTGAAGCATCTTGATTCATGATTTTACAAGATTGGTTATTTGACAGGAGTTTAGTTGTAGATCTAACCGATAGAGAAGGTGAGAAACCCTAAACGCCGAAAGGGAAGGAGGCGAGAAATGGGCAGAGGAAAGATTGTGTTAAAGAGAATCGACGACTCCATGAGTAGGCAAGTCACTTTCTCGAAGAGAAAAAAAGGGTTGCTCAAGAAGGCGAGCGAGCTTTCCATACTCTGCGATGCCGAGGTGGGAGTCATCGCCTTCTCTGACACTGGAAAGCTTTACGATTTCTCAAGCTCTAGGTTAGATCTCTTCGTCATCTTTCCTTCCCTCAAAGTCAATCTCTTCTATTCTATGCTGAACATTTTTCCTTGAATAGTGTCCAGTGGCTTTAGTTCTTTTTTAACATCATATTGGGGCTTTGATTTCTCGAGTTTTTTACAATGGGGATCCCAAAATATTTTAGTGATACCAACACTGTTGATATGGATATTTCTATTGGCCAAAGTTAAAAGAACCTTATAATGTCATGACCCTAGGATTGTTCACTTCTCCATTTACATATACATACCTCTCCAGAGGACATTGTTTTTTTTTTTTTTGCTAATTCACTTTTGTCCTTTTTAGCTTTATTGGAATTCACATTCATTTGTTTGTTGTCCTTATTTGATACAAAAGACCTAAGATTGTCTTGGTATCTCCATTTTGGCAGCTCAAATGAGAATTAGGTCTTCCGAAGCAATCATGGATATGGCCTAGAAATTGTTTTGGGAAATATTGGCACCATTGAAAATGACTTTAATCTAGCAGATAATTTTTCGAGATTAATTTCTAGCAAAGATAACCAAAATATATTGCAAGTATATGCGTGAAAAGATGGATCCTCACCAAAACATGAACATACATTGACAACAAAGGATGAGTATGTTAATATCGAGCAGTGAATCCTCTTCTCAAACAAAAAAAAGACTACAGGAGGATAAAAGAGAGGACATATAGGTATTAGAAACATTGACATAGATAGAGACTCTCTTAGAAGTCGAAACCCTAAATTCCCAACATGTTACTCCCAAAATTATATAAGAATATCTAATATTTACAAAACCAACTTTGATTTTGAATTTTGTGTGCCCCCCTGAAATATTCATATTTGACCCCCGATTAATTTCATTCTATGTTGCTAAATGAGGTTAGAATAGTATGTAAACTATAAGAAAATTCAGATTTTATTCTATATATTAAATTAATTAATAGGTTTGCATTGTTGTTTTTTAATAGGGCAAAGGTATGAGCAAATTAATGTCTCCAACAGAAGCATAAGATGCTTTTGTTTGTCTTCATTGTAGTTTGGCATGCATGCGTGATGCTAACACTACCATTAAGGGAGAGATCACCTTTTGGTGTCTCTCACTACTTTTCAATTTAATTTCAATTTTAATTTTTAACCTGAAAAAACATAGAAATTCAAATATATAAAGAAAACCATAAAAATCTCCGGTCTCTTGTGTAGATAACCACCTTCTTCCCTTGTCAAATTATCTATGAGGAAATTGTTGTTCCTTAACTTACAGCATCTCCCTCATGAATTGTGTTCTCAACATCATATTTCAAAAAGAGCAATTTTTTTTTCAAATATTATCTCTAAAGTACAGACTATTAGTGTGCTATGAAGCAGCGGAGTATAAAGATGGGCGATGTGCCATGAAGCCGCTCACAATGCGAATTGCGTGCTTGTACTTTTAAAAAAAAACTAAAGATGTAATTATAGCAATATAACTCCAAATCATGCATGAAATGCCAAAGCCTAATTGTTTTGTGTTTATGGTAAATGGTGCTTCGTGAAACTGTTGAGTGTCAAGGAGTGAACCATATAAGCACATATTAAGCATAGAACAACAGATAAAAGTGGGTAAATTTCATGTGGGATTGTGCTATGTGGCTCGACCATATTCAAGCTTTATCCAGTAATTGTATTGTCTTTGTTGTTTTTGTTGTTGTTTAGCCTTTTCTAATGAAGCTAGAATATATAAATTGATGGATTTTTAATTCATTATTTGTAAATTTAAATTTCAAAAGATAGTAACTATCTAAAGGGATGAGGATGACTGGAAACTGGTTTTTACATTACTCCCCTTTAAGCGAGTGACATTATTCAAAAACACCTAATATTTCAAAATGAGATAGAAATTATGTGTGCATGAAGCGTGATGCCTAACCTTATCTTTGGATAAGTTGATTTCATTAGTTTCATATTCAATTTCTAATATGACTATAGGAGGTTAGGAGTATAGATGATTGTAACATGTGATAGATGTCAATAATCACCATTTTCAACAAATAAAGGCTATGGAAAATAAATAAAAATTAGTTTTGTTACATTGAAACAGGAGTACTATGAAAAATAAACATAACTAAATCAGTTTTTGGATCGAGGGAATCTACTTGTGAGATTGATAGATTTGATATTATTACAAAGGCTAGGGTTTATTTTGATAAGTTTCAAAGGTGGGGATAAGTTAGAAAAAACGAATGAACGTAGGGATTTATTTTGCTATTTACGTTAATGCCAACCAATCTAAAAAGTTCAAGTTATTGAGTAAGGTGTGGTTCAATATTCCAAAGCAATGACATTCCACCTGTGCGTAAGCTAAATTTACCTTGATATTGAAGCATGGAAATTGATAACCAGAGTGGAAAATAAAGGGTTTGGAAATATAGATGAACATAATGGAATCATTTCTCCACCACTAGAATTGGCCCTCTGTTGATGTACATGTATCATTTTTGATGTAGTTGGGGATGTAAAAACGGTAAAAAGAACAAGAAAGCAAGGCTAGAATGAGAAGAACTGAAGCGGCAACAGTAGTTTGACATTCTAGGGTTTAGGGAAAAAGGAAATTGACTTAAGCTCTGTTTGTTTCGCTGAAAATAAATAATCTTGAAAATATTTTTCTAAAAATAATTATTTGGATTGTTTACAAAATTGAATGAATGAAATATTTTCACCATCCACAAAAATATTTAGACAAATTATTGTCAATGATGAAAATTTTTCATTGACTAATCATTTCAAGCAATTATCTTTATAAAATTAATTTTCAAATCATTCATTTATCCGCAAAAATGGAGCCATAAAAACCTATTTATATGAGATTATAGACATAAGATGGGTTCAAACCTCAATAAAAATTAAGACGGCAAAAGTCCAAATGCTTTCACTTGTCGGTTTCCCAAGCCATTTCACCAAAAATCTCGATAAAAGTTGTATTAAAATTCCACACATCTACAATGGTATCTTTAAGGTTCTTCTGCAGTTGACTAACTTGATCATCAACTGCAGCAACTTTCTCTCAAAACCCTCAAGACCCTGTAAGTCAGAAACATTATATCAGGCTAGTCTGTAATTCGAATAGCAGCTCTGCAAAATGAGTAAAGCTTTTCTTCAACACTTTAGAAGGTCCAAACTTCGTCGACTTAAGTTCGTTGTGTTCCCATCAAATGAACCGTACCGACTCTCCCTCCACAAAATTGTTAGCCTTCATTGCTGCTATTACCTCTTTATAAACCCTTCGAATATGTTCTGCAAAAGCCTTATCATCACCGCTTACACTAGCCTCTTGTGAAAATACAACAAGATCAAGCAGATGTTGAGGACTCAACCTATGCATATGCTGCAAATGGGGTCTTCTTTTTGCTTCCATTCACTAGTCTATAGGCAAATTACGCCTGAGCAATGATAAAATCCCTACTCTTCAACCCCATCATATTACTGGAGCTTTTGCTAACCATTTCTGACTAAACTGGATGTTGAATCTCCTCCTTGAGGTCCAACAATGGTCTATGAGTTTCCCATCTTTATCAGCAAGTCAGAATGCCATGTGGCCTCGCAACTTCTGAAAAGAACAACTCAACGTCATCTGTCAGGGAATGGAGTATGCCTCTTTCAAAACAGTCAATCCACTACAACAAGAATGAGAATCAAACCCTCCATTGGCTATGGAAGTCCTAACATGAAATCCTTTTTTAAATGAACCGAAGGTGCTTCTGGTATTGCTGAATGCGGTATTAAACTGTGTTCTTTCAGTTCAGCTGCCAAATTGACGAGACAAATACTCTCACCAATTTGCTCAGCTCTTGGTACATCGGCCAAAATGACAATCGGTTATCAGTTTCATGGTTTTATCCCCATTCAGATGTCATCCGAAGATTCTCTAATTATCTGCTCGCATAAAGAACCTTCTGGACTACATAGTGAATTATCTTCGAATAAATAACCACCATGCAACCAGAAGGTAAAACTTCTGCACTTTCTTCCTCTAGTGACAATACGGATCAATGTGGTGCTCGTATTTTAGTTCTTCAAAGCTTATGACACGAGTGCTCAACATAATTAAATATGGGGATCTCTTGCTCAACTCTAGGCATCTGAGAGATTCAATGCAATGTTAAATTAATTCGAACATGACCTCCAACTCCACATGTTTTTCAGTAATCTTCTTCTTGGAATTTAAGTATCCAAAAAA
Source organism: Syzygium syzygioides (assembly GCA_031216285.1). NCBI lineage: Eukaryota > Viridiplantae > Streptophyta > Magnoliopsida > Myrtales > Myrtaceae > Syzygium > Syzygium syzygioides. Next base: position 14,362,218 of record CM062248.1, read on the forward strand.
GTCCGGCAGTGCCCTGAGATGACAGACCTTGATGGGTACAACCATAGGGAAAATCCACAAGTCTCACACACTTCAATGGTGATTTCAGTTATAATGGTAACAAACTTTCAATAGATATTTCAAAAGTCGACAAGGATTTTGGGGTTGACATGAGGGACTTGCGCATTTGCACTATGCAGATACACCTCAACTTGTTTGTGCATTTATTTTACAATTTTGGAAGTAATACCACATAAAGGATTATGACAATGAAATATATCAGTCAATCTCTATCTATAAACTTCAACGTCGCAGTATGCAGTCAGTGCTACAACGTTACAAGGAGTTAAGGGAGGAAGGCCACCATCTACTTAATCCAGCTTCAGAAATAAAGGTAAGAATCTGAAATGACTACCTCTTTTTCTACATAGTTTGCACGGACACTTCAGATGTCTCACTTTCAAAAGACTCATTTTACACTAAAATTGCACCATCATCCTGTGAATACTTGATCATTCTATTAATAATTTCACACTCTATGTTAAATATGTCTTGAGTTTGAGTCCGTTGAATGAACCCGACCCGAATTGATTTTGTTTGTATAAGCCCGATGCAAGAAAGTTAAAAATATAAAACTGCAGATTACGGATGTTTTCTGTGGTGCACGAGTTATGATTTAAGGTAGTTTCCATATTTAAGTTGGCGTGTGCGGCTAGAAACTGGAAAGTCCAATATGTACTTTGAGTTAGACATTGACTCGGTCAATGTGTTAGACAAAGAAAGAAAGCAACGAAAAGATAAAAAAAGAAGAAGAAGAAAGTTGAGTTGGTTGATCGAATCTCAGTTGGATTCTATTTCCTTCTCCAACACAGTAGGTTATTTTTTATGACGATATATCGATATATATATATATATATATATATATATATATATATATTCTCATGGGCTGTTCTGTAGACTATGAAGAAGTAGTCTTGAAGCACCGTTTACTGTGAGTGCTGTGGGAGTACGAGTGACATCCATTGGTGTTGGGTGCTTGGCAGTGAGTTCGTGATTTTGTTCGTGAAATTACACCAAGAGTTCGAGTGTTTGTAGCGATTAAATTCTTGTGTTAAGAATTTGTGTCAATTCCTTCACGAGATTGAAAAATTATTTTGTAAAAAATTTTGGGGGCGAAACACTGTGCGAGTTGTTTGGTTTAATTAGGGGCTTGAGAAACACTTAGGGCATTTGAGTAACTCGAGTGTGGTTATAATTTCCGTTATATCGCTTGATCTATAGTGAAAGTTCGTGTTGCTCTTCCCGTGGACGTAGGTCATCACAACTAAATCACGTAAATCTGGTGTCCGATTTATTTTTTCATTCTTTCAATTTTATTGTTTGATCGCTTAGCTTCCACAATACTTTTACACTGCATAATGCCACACTTCACTATCAAAATGTTTCACTTTATCATTTGAACAAGCAAAAAATGCATGAGAAATACTGTACCTAATGTGAACATGTTTTAGCACTAAAACTAAAGATTAGCTGCATATAAAACATTGACTATCCTAGAAAGTGGAAAGAGAGTTTTTGTGAAATGCAGCTTAAAATAAAGTTTTTCTTCAAAGAACATAGTAACTAATGTAGCTGGAAAAATGACATTTGCTGCAACAATTGGATATATAACAGTCCAGGTCCTATAAATAGTTCCACACAAGCTAAACATAGTATCGTTGTTTAAAATGTGTTTAACCACGGTAAACTACCAAATAACATCTCCATTTGTTTTTCGCTGTTTATTTGCATAAGCTTTTACTATATATTTTAAGGATGATGACAAGAACTATTTTTTTTAACCCTAGCTGTTTTTAATAAGCAAGGAGTGTGATCATTTGTGTGAGATTTTGTAAGATCACTGCTAACTGTTCTAAAAATTTAAGCTGTTAGATGAATGCATGGTTTAATTTTTAAATATTCTATTACTCCCTCTCACGCTTAATCTGGTTTTTTTGCCTAGTACTAAACATTGAAATATTTAGTTGGACAAGCAAATGAGGCCTGAAAAGATTTGAACTCGGAACTTCTTGCTCTAATATTATGTGAGATTTTGTAAAATCACTGCTAACTATTTTAAAAGCTTCAGCCGTTAGAATAATGTGTGGTTTAATATTTAAATATTATATTTGTTTGGTTTGGAAGAGGGAATTGGATTAACTCACTTGAAAGCCATCATTCAAGCTACTGCCAACTGTTTATTAAATATTTTTAATAAACAAAGAGTCTGATCATTTGTATGAGATTTTATAAGACCACTACTAACTATTTTAAAAACTTAAGCTCTTTAAATGTTATCATGTCAACAAAGTCATATTGAAGGGTCAAGATTGTCAATGTTTGTACTCTCTCTTGCTCCTCATCACCCAACACCAAAATGGAAATGGCATAATTGAGCCGGTACTTATTGGACTTAAGTTTTGCTAAGTAAGCAAGACACGTCATTAAAATCACATGACATGACCATTTATTAAAGGGATGTCTCGTATAGACCCACATTTGAAAAGTTGAGGTACTTGCTTGAACAAAAAAAAAGTCTAGGTAGTCGATCATAAATCAGACTAAAGTTCAAACATTTGTACTGTCATTATCCCTTTCACACAAAGTGGAGAACTAGCAACAATGACGAAGACAAAAAACTAGGTCTTCTCCCATTAAGTGAGGTCTGCAATAATTATTCTCACATGTCATTATGCATTCTGTGGACTTAAGTCTTATGTAAGGTTTAGGTACTCCAACTTTCTCCTCATTGTGTCTTCCATGTCCATAAAGGTTTTCTCTTGCCCGTACCAACTACATATCCGTCCTGTACTCACATCTTCTCACTGGAGGATCTGAAGGCCTTCCACGTTTCCAGTTAACCTCGAACGAGCTTTCCCCCTTTTACCTTTGATTGAGGTCGTACTCACCTTTCTTCAAATGTATTCATCTCTTTATTATACAATTATACCCTTGAGCGTGTGGTACAAATGTTGGCACGGGAGTCGGGCCTTGAACCATAATGCCAAAATCTCACATAGGATGGGAGAAGACTTAGGGCTCCAATTTACCCAACCCCACAGGCCACACTACTTGAGTACTTGTTTTGGGAGCTTGATACACATGCACCAGACCGACTTGTTAAAATGTTATCAGGCAATGCACTAGCAGGAAGTGTGTGAACTGGGGAGCATTTAGGACAGTACTACGCCATAAGAGCCATCTCTAGAACCTGTTTGGAACAAAGAGTTACATGGTAGGAGTCAACTCTTGAACCTACAGGCCACTTATAGAATCCTATGTAATTATTTTGGGGTTTGGTTAGAGAGCCGACATTGCAAGGACACCGGTCATATAATTAGGAAAGTTTATGACGCTCCGATCTCACACCTGATGGTAGAGGACTTATTGATTGATTCTTAAGGATATGACCCACCTCCAATGGCAACTAATTTAGTAATCCGTTTGTGGGCTTGGATCAGACCACGTGGGGACTGGACTAAGTCATTACATAAACTGTGCTATGACATATGCAAGAGAAAGGCATTGCTGCTAGAGCATGTTCTGCAAGTCCAACGACATGAGATGGGCAAGCAGACAGGTTATTTAAGAGTGAAACATGCACCGGGCAATGACTAATTGGTGCAAAAGGGAAGGCTAGGCTACCTAACTCCTGGGCGGGTATGTATGTGCTAAACAGAGTCAAGCCTGTGTATGACGGCAGCACGAGCTTACGGTGCAAAAGTCCTCCAATGCACAGGCTATTTGAAACAATCCGGCTGGAACCACATGAGCCAAATCCCTAAAAGACTAACTCAAATTGGTAGTGACCGTGGGCTAAGCTGCTGATTAAGTATCAGTGCAATTCACCTCTCACTGTGTGTACGACCGTGGTCTTACATTCTCCACCCCCACATATAGCAATAATGCCGACGTCAATGTCGGCCCGTAGAGTTCAACCCATTAAGCCCAAAACCATACAAGGAAGGTATGACCAATCCCGCACTATGGCCGGTGCATTACTTTGATATCAATTGTTACAACCTGGCTTAAACAATGTGAGCTAAGCCCCAACAGGAGAACTCAAGGTGGTGGCGACCTTTGGGAGCGGGCCACTACTTATACATAGAGCATTAAAACATTTCTCTCCTACTCTATGTGGGACTTGGGGTGTAAAAGTTGTGCGAGAGGCCATGTGCACTCCAAGAGGGTTGTGAGCGGGCAACTGTGGGCTGTCTCACGGTTGGTTGAGCAAGGCACATGCTGCCTCATTCGAGATGATGCATAATCCGGTGCATAGGCTCATTCAAGAACAGAGTGATTAGATCTATGAGCTAGTGGACTGGTTCATGAGCACATTTCTAGGAGCATAACCTATGTGGATAAGCACAGTGCAAGAGCACTCACAGGTTGCACCGGCAAGGTGCATGTGCGTAGAACTATGGAATGAAACTGTAATAATTTGTAGGTTGTGCAGAAATATAGTGTTTGATATTGATTTTAGTTTATAGTTTGTGTTGTGTGCAAGTGTACGTGTGTATGATATAGTTGATGTAGGAATGGACAAGGGACAAAGAAGGATAGTTCAAGGATATAGGTCATGGGATAAAGGAAAATAGTTTCATTAATTGGACACAATAGTCGTACAAATATAGTTGATGGAGGAGTATGGGTGGAGGAGCTAAAGATGTGAGTTTAGATGATAACTCCCCACACATTCTTACACGAATGATACAAGCCTATTCATAGGCCATCTCAACCGACTCTAGAGGCTTCTGCCGACTCATATTCTTATCCTCTAAGCATACTTCTTTCCTAAGCACGTGTAGACTAGTTTTTTTTTTGGTAACCTACACGTGTAGACTAGTAGACTAGTTTTTTTTTGGTAAGGACTAGTAGACTAGTTTGTTCTAGGATTTTCCAAGTTCTTGACTTTGTCCACCGATTTGGACTTCTGCTGCTTGCTTTTTCTTGCTGCTCACATCCTTTCTAGAGTAGTCTAGATTGGACTAGAGATTTCTGTGTCAAAAATAGATCACAATTTCCAACAGAAACATTGTGCAGTTTGAGCTTTCAAATATTTGATTGTGCGACATTATTAACAGGTAACTAAAAAGAGAAACTATGAAACATTGCAACACATATTATAATCTACATCATGATCAATAGCTAGTGTATTCCAACTTTTATGTTGCACATTTTTCCAGTGTACTTGCTTTGAAAACCCTACTTGCCGCAAATGCTTCACTGATCAAACACCAAATTCAATTTGGTAGAAACTGTTATAGTTAATTTAATCAGCACTCAATGAAGAAAAACTCACTTCGATATGCTGACATAATAGTTCACCACCTCCAATAGAATCTCCAAAACTTCTACTTATGAGTAAAATAGCCATAAAGCATCCATTAGAAATATATCATAGGCAGGTTCTTACCTTGCGGACCCTGCCTGCAGTTGTACTAGTCTACTCAGTCTCAGGATCATCTGCTCCATCAGTCCTCATCGGTCATCATGGCCATTGAAATCTATGAAACGCTTTCAGAACTATCCCATTGTAAAAGATGCACCACACTAATGCCTTCCCATTCATTAGCGTTTCTGTCATTCTACTTCTATGATGTTCCCAGCATTGCCAAAGAGAGGTCGCAAGCTTAAGCCAACAGCTACAGCATCTGCAAGAGTGCCACAGGTACAGTAAGTTTCCACTTGGTCATGATTTTTTGGAGAAATGTACATAAATGTTGTAGAAGTGGACTTCCAAAAGGATTGAGCACTCTTCCAATTGTCTCATTGAATGATATTTAGCATGCTTACCTGAATTAAAATTTCTGTTTCTAACTGTTGTGTCTATTAAAATTATCATCATCAAGAATCAGCCACGCTGTCTAAGAATTTGTATAATTAACTCCACTTAGTGCAGAAAAAATGTATCTTGTTTGTAATTTATCAGCCAATTAGCCCCATGTGATGTCTACTCTAGGAAATACATCCAAAACTTATCCATGTCCGAGGAGAGAACAAAATATATATGTCATCTTCTCAATCATGTACATTGAGACTACTTGCGTAAAGCAGATGAAACCTATGGTAGATAGTGCAACACAGTAATTGTTTCACAACCAAAGAAGACAACAACTTCTCTTATAATCATTAAGCATAATCACTCAGCCAAGCATATTCTATCTACTTGATATGTCAATATTTCAAAATTGATGTGTCAATATTTCAAGAGAGCCACTAATGTCCAGTTAGAGGTAGCACAAAGTATTATTTTTGCGATCTAATGGATCTCTTAGTCTGTGAAGAACGTGTTTGTGGATTAGGCCCAACAAGTTTTTATTGGGAGAGGGGACAATAAATTCAGGGATTAATTTTGAAACTATCGCATTAGGGGTATACTTCTTCTATATATTTTGGATGAGCTGCTAGGACAAAGAAATCCAGAAACTATCACATTTTTTTTTTTTGGTAAAGAGAAACTATCACATTTTGGGTATACTTTCTCAAATATTTTGGCTGAGCTGCCAGCAAAAAGAAATCCAGAATGCTTCGTCGAGTTTTAACAATCTTGGGAAGCTAGACAGGGTCAAAAACTTTTAAAATGGCAAATTTCAATTATATAATCAGTAAAGTCGTTCAGAATTGCTAAAGCAACTCGTCATGATAGCTTCTAGATTTGAAAATGTGGCAAATTTTACATTAGAAAAATGTCTATTCACTTAACTAAAGGATTGGAAAGGGTGTTGGATGCCTCGTGATATGATAGCAGAATGTAGAGTATCTAGAGACATAAGAAGGCCTTCAAAATGTGGCAGGAAATTGATAAGTTTTCGAGTCTAGGCATGATATTTTCTCTTCAATCTGACGCATGCAGGCAAGTGATGGGAGAACAACTCTCTGGCCTCAGTGCCAAAAATCTGCAAAATCTAGAAAACCAATTGGAGATGAGCCTAAAGAGTGTTCGGGCCAAAAAGGTATTAGCTGAATATCTGCCTCAAACTGTCGAACTTTGTTTCTGCGTTATTAACAGGTCAAGCAAAAGACACACCGCTACCTCCATATATGCAAGGAATAATTCTGGTAATTCTTTCTCTGCAGAAGCAAATTTTCTCTGACGAGATAAAAGAGCTGAACTCAAAGGTTTTCACAAAACTGGCGACTTCATTCCAATTGTATGGTTATTAACTATCAAGTGACTCACATAAGCTTAATTCATTCCAGGGAAACGCGATACATCGGGAAAACATAGAGCTGCAAAAGAAGATAAGTCTCCTCCATCAGGAAAATAATGCATTGAGAAAGAAGGTATTCGTTCAGATGACAAGTGCATCTATTACATCTACTTAAACCATAATCAATCAATCACTCATTTGTTATTTTACTGACAAATTTCCTAATCCATAGGTTTATAAAGCAAGGGATGTTGATGAAGCTTACCAATATTCACATGAACCATCAAATAGGACCATAGTACATGACTTGTTTGCACCTTCAAACCTCCAGCCAAGCCAGCCACAACCTCAAAGTAAAGAAGCCTGTCTAGAAGCAACCAATCTGGGGTAAATTTCCAACTCAATTATTTTGAAGAACATATTTTATATCAAGGTCATAATTGTCACACAAGAGATCTGATTAAGCACATTGAACCAGATTGTAACTGCATTAGCACAAGCTGGGACTGTGGATGATTATCAACCATATTGTGTTGAAAGCTTGCAGACAGTTGAAAAGCTCAAGCTTCTACAAGCGTTGAGTTCTCTTCAGACAACAAATTTGTATATCCAGCAGAAAGACCTCAAGATATGGTATCTCATGTCTAAAACTCAAAACCGTTGTGCAATGGGACACTTTATCTTTGTAAATGAAACATGTCAATAAATAACAAAAGCAAGACAACATGCCAAAAGGTATTCACCATCATCTGATAAGTTGTCCTCTTCGTTCTACCAACATCTGTTAAAAGGTTTGCACTGTCAATTCTACTCTAATCACAGTATTGATCGCTGCTTTTCTTCCAAAAGTGTGACCTCTACAGTTTCTGAACAATTTAAAATTTTGCAAACTATTGCAGATTATAGTTCGAAATCCACACATTATGTGTATGAGAAAGGGTCTATAAAGATGGACCTCTTTATTGCTATGTGTCATATAAACATGAAGAATGAAGAGATACGAAAAGAAGATCATGCATCGGAGAGTTTGTTCAGCTTCCTTTTGTGACAAAGCACGCGCTATCTTCATAGATAAATTTGCAACCATATGTACACAACCGGACAACCTCGCACAGTCGTTAAGCATATAGGAAAAGCTGCTTAAAATTGAAAATCCAAGCCAGCACGCCGATTTTGAGTATCCCTCATGTTGTAATGCAATGGATAGGGTGATACATGTAACAATCTGAATTTTCGATCCTTTTTCCAAGATTTAAGAAATGAAATTGATCAATGGACTATAGTGAGATCTCACCCGGGACCCGCGCATTCTCGAGATACTAACCTTAGGGGTAAGGCTATCACGGGATTGAGTTCGCACGACCAAAGAACTTGACCTTGGTTCGATCTTCGACCATATGGATTGACGAGGGAATGTTTTGAGCCAACCGAGACCGGTCTATTTGATTAATCGTGTCCCAAATGGCACTAGTGACAGACCTTCGCAATTATATGACAATCGAGGTCTCCTTGGTTCGAGCAAACTTAAACGTGATTTGACTTAGTGTCGGTCACGGGTCGAGAGCGCGTAATCCTAATGAGCCACCCGTTAGCCAGAGATAAGCTAAAGTCGCGATTAGTCAATTTTAGTCATTTCTTAGAATTCGGGCCCGGGAATAGAAAATTTTGAAAGTGACAATTTTGAGCAGACGATGACGTTTTTGGCTTGACCAACCTTGGGGCCACCCATTTCTGCAAAAAAATGGATTTCGGTTCAGAATCGGGAAAATTACGGTTTTGCCCCTGTGGGCACCGAGGCTGGATTCGGAGGCCGTTTGAGGTTATTTTTCGAGGCTAGCGTCATTTTGGGGTGGTCACGTGCATTTGGAACAGTTTTGGACAATAATCGGAATTTCGACAAAAATTGAAAAAATAATATTATTTTATTCTCGGAACTTCGCAGTCGATTTTCGAGGGCTTAAAAAGTGAATCTCGCGATTCGGACGCCATATTATGTTGGCCACGCATATATGGAACCCGTATGTGCGAAAATTAGAATTTCGCCTCGGGACCGGAAAATTACCATTTTGCTCCTGAACCCTGTATTGGGAATTCCTAATTTTGGACAATTTTGGGCAATAATTGAGGATTAAAATAAGTGAAAAAAATTAGAATTATTGAATTACCACTTTGCCCTTGAATTATTGGATAAAGACAAATGAGGACCGTTGGATCAAGGGTATTTTGGGAAAAATAGCGGATCGCCGACGTGTCCACTTTAGCCATCATCTTTGACCAGCATTGGACTATTTCTCTCTCTCCTTCCCCTCATTCAGCCCACTCTCCCGAACTCTCACTCTCTCTCTCTCTCTCTCTTTCTCACGTTGGACCTCTCTCTCTCTCTCTTTTTTCCTCTCCACGACAACTTCCCCTTTTCCTCTTATTTTGTTGTTCCTTCGACTGAGCAAACAGAACAGCCCCCTTGCTGCTGTGGAGCAACCAACAGCCACGCCGTGACTCCCCGCCGCCGTGCGCAACCCGTCCGTGCCGTTTTCCATCGCCAAATCGCCTCACCGAAGCCAAACCGGTTCTGTGGCTGCTGTTCCGCCGTTCCCGCCACCCATCTAGCTAGTTTGTCCCGCCTTTGTAGGGTAAGTGACCTCCCCAAATGTCGCCTAGGATCTCGGGTATTGTTAGGCTTGTTTAGGGCTCGGTTTAGGGTGAATTTAGTGACTGGTTTGCTCGGTGGTGTGTGTTGGCTGATTTCCAGATAGGTTGCTGCTACGTCGCTGGTTTTTGTTATTTTTACTGTGACTTATGTGGTCCTAATTTGAGGAAGTGTTCTTCATAAAAGTTGTTCCCAACATCTTGAAGTACAACATAATTTAATTTGGGAATTTTTGGAAATCATTTGATGCCATTCGGAAGTCCATCTTTGGACTGAAATAAAACTGCCGATTTACTGTTCATCCGACTTTCGGATCTGTTCGAATTTTTATAAATTTTTCCAGGCCGATTTTCAAAATACTTCCTTCACAAAAATTATTGGGGACATTTGTGGATATAACATATAAAAATTTAAAATATTTTAAAGGTGATTTGGGTGTTGAAATAAATATATTTTGAGGACAAAACAATCTGTTAGAGTAAACAGATTTTGGTCTGACTTCGAGGAACAAAAAAAAGCATGGTTGCAGATTGAACCGGATTTCGTGTTCTTCATAAGAAATGTTGATCAAGATGTTTTTTATGACATATCCAAAATTTATAATTTTTGGAGTTCGTTACTATTTATTTTGTTTGGATTTCGGTTACTATGTAAACTACCCAGTTTAGCCCGATTTTACATATTCTCGGTTTTTCTCTCTCGAAAATTATTCGGTGTTATCGTGGCATTTTGACGAGTAGTTTGCTGCTTGAATGAGCTCGTATGTGTCATTGTGTGGCTGTGAGGTGTGGTAGTGTAATTTTGTAATGAACACGTGTGCTGGAAATTGCTGTGGGCTGATTATGCGTGACTGTGTGTACTATGTGAGTAGCTATGAATTGTGGTAGGGTGTCTTGTGTATGTGGCTGTGTAGTGTGGTGGTGTGGTAGTGTGATTGTGCATTGAGTTCGCGTGCTAAGCATGGGTGTTCATGTGGTGTTTGTGTGACGAGGTTGTGTAAATGGGAAATGTGTGTGAAGTGTGTATGTTTGGCAGTGGGTTTGTGTGGTGACATGGTACGTGTGGAGAGTGTGGAACGAAGGTTCGTGTATGTAAGATTGGTTGGAGAGGATCCATCCTGAGGCATGTACGTTTACGCGGAACGATGCCGTCCCTAACGAGGTGACGATGCCCGGCCTGACGAGGTGACGATGCCCGGCCGGACGAGGTGTCGATGCCTAACGTGGTCAGAAGACCGTTGGCCTGATGCGTTTTACGCGGGCGCGGTAGAAGGAAAGTGTGTGTAGGATTCCTTCTTGAGGCGTGTACGTTTACGCGGGACAATGCCGTCCCTGACGAAGTGACGATGCCCGGCCCGACGGGGTGACGATGCTTGACGAGGTCAGAAGACCATTGGCCTAATGCGTTTTACGCGAGCATGGTAGTAGTGGAAAGGTTGAGAATGAGCAAGAATTGGCGAAACGAGTGAAACTAAGAAAGTGACGTGTGGTGTGAGTTCGTGTGCGAGTGTGTTTATATCGCGTGATGTGATGCTTAATTATAGGGTAAAAACTGCTAGGCACGATATGGGACGTGCCCAAGCGAGTTTTATTTTATAATTGAGACACGTGCGCGTCTGTGATTTATTGCTGCAATATGTTGGCTGTGTTATTGTTTAACATGCAGGGGCGTGTATGTTGGATTCCAGGTAGGGTCATGTGTGGTTGTTAGCTTAATTGATGATCGTGTGTTACGCGTGTTTTCGTTTGGCGGTACGTGAGTGCCTACGTGGGGTTTGGGATTGTACACTTATTGAGATTCGTCTCATGGTTATATAACCGCAACTTTCAGACCCCCAACCTTAGACCCGGGAAGTCCGCCTCCTCTTTTTGAAGTTCGAGGAACCGCTTTTGATGCCGGTGGAACTGCAGGTGAGTGTCCGGAGGCTCAAGCCTGAAGAGTCAGGAACAGATTGGAAGAGGTCGATCCTTAGGTTTTTCCTTAGGGTATTTTAGGGGTTGTGTAAATCGAGTTGACCCATAAGGAAGTTAAGTTAACCAGACCCTGATGTTTTGTTATGACGGTGATTTCAGATGTTGGTTTGCTGTATATGTCTGTAATATGATGTTTGTATATTTGGTGTTGTATGTATACGTGGTTGCTGGATTGTTCTATTGTTCTACCCCGTTGTCATCATTATTTGTCCGGGATTTTGTTGTTCGCTTTCGCATGTGGCTCTGATGTTTGGGTTGGGTCGGCGACGTTCCTGGGACGTCGCATCATTTCAACTGGAGCAGGGGATGTCGCGAGCTCGATGGGGGTTCGGGGCATGACAATACATTGTGTAGACATAGAAGACAGACCAAATAAACATTGTATCTAATCATGCACATAGTGACAGGCAGATGGGTCAATCAATTAAGCTTCCTCTAAATCTGGCTAAAGTCGAGCAACATAATTGCATGTCAATAACAAATACATCCAGCTCTTTCAAAGCCATATTAGATACAGAGCAAGCATGTGACCATCCGCATGAACTTCACTTTTTATGTCCTGAGTGGATTGATACCATCATTCCTTACCCTTTTAGGAGTCTTCATCTAAATTACCTTCCTTTGACATGCACAACAATACTACAGACGGATCATCAATTGGGATGATTAGGAATTCATTTTTCATGTAGGCTCCGTTCGTTTGGGGAAAAATATTCTCCCGGAAAATATTTTCCGGGTTTTCCGGTGTTCGGGGGCGGAAAATGTTTTCCGTAGGAAAATATTTTCCTTCCCCCCTTACAAAATAGCCTAAGTTTCTGGAAAATGATTTCCATTTCTTCAAAAGTGGAAATCATTTTCCGGAACTTCTTCTTCTTCTTCTTCACTAAGGTGGCCGGCCACCACCTCCGCCGCCGGTCGCCGGCCGCCGCATCCGCCACCGGCCGCTCTCCAGCGCCGCCGCATCCGCCGCCGGCCGCTCTCCGGCGCCGCCGCCGCCGCCGGTCGCCGGCCGCCGCCGCCGCCGCCGGTCGCCCGCCGCCACCGCCACCCGCCGCCGCCCGTCGCCGGTCGCCCGCCGCCGCCGCCGCCGGTCGCCGGCCGCCGCCGCCGCCGGTCGCCGGCCGCCGCCGCCGGTCGCCCGCCGCCGGCCGCCCGCCGCCGGTCGCCCGCCGCCGCCGCCGCCGGCCGCCCGCCGCCGCCGCCGCCGCCGCCGCCGCCGCCCGCCGCCGCCGCCGCCGCCCGCCGCCGCCGCCGCCGCCGCCGCCGGCCGCCCGCCGCCGCCGGTCGCCGGCCGCCGCCGCCGCCGGTCGCCGGCCGCCGCCGCCGCCGCCGGTCGCCAGCCACCGCCGGTCGCCCGCCGCCCTCCGCCGCCGCCGCCGGTCGCCCGCCGCCGCCGATCACCGGCGAAATATATTTTCCGAAACTTTTTCATATTGATCGCCGAACACCGGAAAATTATGTTCCGGGAAAACATTTTCCAGGAAAATGACTTCCGGAAAAATATTTTCCAAAAGGAGAATATTTTTTTCCAAACGAACGGAGCCGTAGTTTCATTTCCTAATACGAAGTGGTAGCTTGGCCTAGCCCGTGAATTATTCCTTTCCTTCAGTTATTCCACCATGTTAACACAGCTCCATCTCCGGGGTATCTGAACGACCTCTTTGCGAACTAAGATGGTAAGACCCAATACATTTTTTTTCCTCTATTTTCGGCCACATTAATGCAAGGAATTCTTTTGCGAGAATAAGAGGGTGATAGGTTATCAGAAAGAGAGCTAACCATCATAGCACTCAGCAACTCGATCAGTCTCTGTGCACAATCTACACTGCAGAGCAATGAAGCAACTGTTGCGAACTGCACGACAGCAGTCTCGGGAAAGCGATGTTCTACCGATGATGAGAGAAAGCCAGTCGACATAACGAGAGACAAAACTGTTGGACTTACGCTTGAGCGACCCCTTGGGAGCTCGCATAGAACACTGACCCGACTAGTCTTCGTCTTCCATGAAAATCAACTCGCCCTTTTCCCTCCACGAATCTGTTCAAGATCATATACGTGGTCAACCACTTTTTCTGTTGGCGTAGAATAGGGGGTCATCGGTTCTCGAGTTGGACCGGTTTAGAAGCAGTAATGGATCAGTCCGGTTTAGGATTTTGATAATTTTTTTTTCTTTACTCTTTAAAAGAAAAGAAAATTATAAAATATATTGGTTCGAGTGATTCAATTCTATACCTAGATTCGGGAACTGGATCAACTATTCCCAATTTCAAAATTTTGAAATTAGAAATTGTCAAGAACTGATCAGTTCGGTCCACTTCCCGTGCACATCCCCTAGAGCAGAGTAGGCTCTCCGCACTTAACTGGTTGGGGCACGTGATAATGATTAATTAAGGCTCAATCCAACCATTTCATAAAAAGAGTGAGATCTTATGACAATATCCAAACGACCGCTAGTGCTGGCTTGCCTCCCCACACTTCATTGGGATTTGCGATGAAATGGACTCAAACTCAATGGAAAGTCTAAACGGATTTCTTGTAGCACGATGAGTTTGCAGTCGACCGTCAAAAATCGTATAAAATTTATGACGGGTTTGGAAAACTCGATGCTCGAATCCAATATATTTTAACGACTAAAATCATCTTATACCCTTTATATTCTTTAGGTCATTTAGCATATGTGCATAATTATTACAATCCTATTGGAGCATGGGACTCTTTTAGATTTACAATCCTACTTGAGCATGGTTATTTTATTTCTGCAGGTTTTCCTAATTGAAGATTCACAATATGCGAATTTTGGATAAATTGCTGTGCTTGCAAATTTGACATATTTTACTATGTGTTTAGCAAGAGATATATAATTACGAGAAACTTAACATTTTGTGGGTTATGTATACCTAGTAGGAAAGCGACAACTTCATTGAGGCGAGTCCAGGATCTTATATCAAAATCTATAACTCGGTCGTTCCAAAATCATCTCACTTCCATCCCTAAAAATCAATGCACATGAAAATATTTTCCTATTTATTAATGATTATTGTTTACTTTTTATTTTTTTTAAGAACCTACGGCACGTGCATCTTGACATTTTTTAATGTAAAAAATGCTCGAAAATATTACTTGTGAAATTGGCACATAGCTTTCATGATATTTTTCTTAAATTTAGATAACTATTTGAAATTGAATGGAAGAAAAACCATTTTTAATTTAAAATAAGACAAAAACAAACGGACTTCAGGCATTGCTGCACCGGATCATACAACGCTATTAACTTACTAAATATATTTTTCAACAGTCAATTAACGATAGAATATTTAGATTAGTATTCATATTACTATTTATATGTATAAGTGTAATACTTTTTTAATTTCTGATTATGTAACGAGAAATATTAACAGAAAAATATAAATAAAACAATAAAAAAAACGACATAAATCATAAAGCCTTTTCCCATTTCCGTCACCCGCTCACCCTCCTTGTGCGCCCCCGCGCCGCCGCCGACGCCGCCACGGTCTCGCCTGCTCGCCGCCGTCCACAGCCCCAACCGTGCCGCGCTCGCCGTCGTCCCTTCAAGGCTTGGCCGCCACGACGGGCAGCTCCGTCGCCGCCGATTGCTCGTCGCTCTTCAGGTCGCTTCCCGTCTCGTCCTGTCTCTCTGTCCCGGTCTCTCTCTCTCTCTCTCTCGCTCTCTCTCGCTCTCTCTCTCTCTAGTGTTGCCTTTCTCGCTGTTTAGCTCCTCAGCCCGCTCAAGCATTGCCGTTTGTAGCTCCTCGGGATGGTCTGTCTATTTGTCGGGCGAATCGCCGTTCGTTTGCCGGGAAATCTTGTTCTTTCTTTGTTCATGCAGCTGGGTTACTCGAATCTTGGTCGGTTGAATTAGGAGTACAGTGAGCAGGTGTGATATTTGTGCGAATCGACTGTACTGACTTGCTTTGTGAAGGTGACCCTTTCATGGAGTTCTGTTCTTCCTTCTGTTTGTGAGGTCAGAAATCTGAATTAGAAATGAATTCGATGATACGCTTTTTTTTTTCCAATTTTTTCTTGTCTTTTTATTTGAAATTTCATTTTGATTTGGCAAAAAAATTCTGACCCACTTCTTGTTTAATGATAAAACACCACTCAAACTCATGACATTATCTCTCTAAATGCTAGCTCTCTCTGTTTCTCCATATTGATTTCTTAGTGTCCTGATTTTTCATTGAAGAAGTAGGCCATTTGTGGATGGAAAAAGCGGCCACATATCTTAAGCACTAGGGAAAAATGTAGCTAGAGTGAGGCCGGCGGTTGTCATGGAGATTGAGATCAAAAGATTGGAACAGGGGACTGCCATTTTGCAGGTTGTGAAATTGAGAGTTAAGTGTAGGGCTGAGTGGATGAGTGTGCTTTGCAGCAGGTGAGATGTGTGGAAGGGAGATAAGTGAGTGCTTTGATTGCTGAGTGGGTCAAAAGCGGTGAGTTGTGTCTCTCTGATAGGTTGAGTGTGGTCTTGCGAGTTAAGTTTTTATGGAAGAGTGGGTGAAACAAATTGATTGTTGTAATTGAGTCCATTGTCGAATTCTTATGTTTATTGACTTTTGAAGGATATTAACTTTGGTAAAAAATATCCCTTCGAAGAATTGCTGTCTTGAGGAAAGTAGTATTTTTCTTCTGAATTGTAGAGATGAATCTTTATATGAAGCTAACCTTACCAAAAAAAAAAAAAAATCTTTATATGAAGCTAATCTCCTAACCATTAATTATAAAATAACTCTCTCTCCCTCTGTGCTGAGTTAGTGATATTTTCTCAACATTTTGGAATATCTTGCTGTACAGTAATTGTTGCTGATGGAACACGCATCCTTTGGAGATCAACCGAATGCCACATTTTCTCTTACTGAGGAGGATCATACGCTTGCAAATGCCCTCAGATTTACCTTGAATCAAGAGTGAGTACTACATTACTGTACTTGGTGCTATTTGTCAGATCTTTACATTGTAGGATCATCTATTCATTAATCATTTTGGTCAGTATCAGCATGTAAGTGTTAAACATCAGGAGCAGGGATGCTATTAAGCAGTAAACTTACTGACAGGAAGAATTTTAATTGGATAGTTATTACATATTAGTTTTTACCCATCATTATCACATACTAATGTTCTTTTTTCCCTCATTTTTCCCTCAAAATGAAGGTTGCTTCTTACTTTTGCTTTTCATTGGGTGAAATCAGCGAATGAAGCCTGAGTTATTTGTCTTGTTGGAGAGCAATGAATCTAGAAAAATGTTATGATGAACTACTAACTGGAACATTTTCTGTTATACCTTTCCTTTTCTCCTTGGTATAGAAGTTAGCAGGATCTTCTAGTATACTTCAATCTTCTCCATATTTTCTGTTCTATCTATTGCACAATTTGTCTTTATTTGGTAAGTTTAGATCCCATGTAGTTTTAATGCATGTTGTGTCTATTCTGCAGTCCGCAGGTAATATTTTGTGGTTATAGCATTCCTCATCCTTCGGAAGCGCGGGTTAATGTTAGAGTTCAAACGACAGGTATTATGTGCTCTCATCATTCTCAAGCCTAAGAGATGTGATGTGCTTTGGATGCTTTGCTTTGCTTCTAAATCACATTATAGCGTGAAATTGTGGTTGGTTATGTATTTTTTTTTATAGATGGGTAGACCAGGAAATAAGGATGAAGTGTTGCTGGATTTTGTCAAAAAATGGTTGACGAGCTCATGTATTCCTCACAGCACATCATAAAATCTTAAATACATGTTGCCATACCCAGCACTGTTAAGTCATTCAAAATTGTACCAACTCTCTGTTTTAACTTTGCACTGTAACGCTACGAAACTTCTTCCACAGAACAGTGGAGAGGATTGCCCTGGTTAGTAGAGGCCTCCCTTTCCCAGGCATTAGGCCTAGCTTTTGTGTCTCACATTCATCTTCCCCCACCTTTTGTAACCAATGGAGCTGTTGGTCATCTGACGATTCTTCTCAGGTGATCTCCAGAGTGGCTTTTCATGTATTCTACTCTGTTTGAATCTTTTACATGGTGTTTCTCAGATGATCCAGCAAGAGAGGTATTGAAAGACGCTTGCCAAGATCTGATGCTGATGTGTCAACACATAAGGGGCACATTCGATAAAGCTGTCAACGATTTTAGAACTAAAAATCCTCCTGATAATCATCCTTCTGAGGACATGGACTCAGATTGAAGGTGAAATTATTGTAGCAGATTTCGATATATTAGGCCTTCTCAATCTACGGTCACGCGACCTTTTTGAAGAATGGCCTTTATCAAGTTCTTGTTTGCAGAAGAATGTTGCACTGACATTTTTAAGTAAACTGTTTGTGAGTATTTAGGAAGCCATTGAGCATCATTAGATTGATCAGTTATGAAGATCTACTCAGTGTCAATGGCAGAATTAAAGATGAGGTTATCGTTGTCGGGGTCATACTTCTTATCTATATGGTTTTTGGGAAGACAAATCATTCTTTTCTACATAACTGTTCCTTTTTTTTTTTTTTGGCTTCTGCTCATTCATTTACGACATTTACATCAACTTGTTTGTCGAGAATACCCATGTAGGGCATGCCAGTGGGGCTCATGCTAGCTTTCATGGAACCGGTTCTTTGTCAACATGCATTGGTTCAACCCATTTCCTCATTCTCTGGCCAAAGTCTGTCTCATTTTCCAAACTTGATAATTAATACAGTAGTATTTCTTGATATCCTCTTTTCTTTCATTTTACTGGGAATCATCTCTCCTTGTGTCAATATGCTTCAAGATTACATGAGCCACAAGTTTAGGATTACAGTTTTGCAGTAGTCACAGCAAACTATCCATGGAGGTGTCTACCCAAACCAATCCTAAACATTTCGCATATTTTGCAGGTGATCTTAAATTTCTACATGCCCTTAATATAGCAATCCTTTGTATTTGTACCATGCAACTATGCCGACATACAATAAGATGGTCATGATGGTGCAAGCGCCGTTGGTCCATACGAAGTCTTCGTGGGACTGATTTGGGGGATGCCAAAGTGTGATGGTGATGTTCATGCCCATCACGCCGGCGACGACTATGTACAAGCTGATCACCAGAATAGCGGTTGTCATCAGCACTCCCATCTGCAGTAGATTGTTTTGTTTGTCGTCCAACATTATGTTCACGTAGTCCTCCGTGTTGTCAACGTACTCCCTCAGCTTTAAGATCAGAAAAAACAAGAAGAGAACTAACGAGTTGAGCTATTAATTTTCAGCGAAAAGGTTGTTCAGTGTCTCTTTTTGGGTTTGTGCTTTCATAAGGAAATTTAATTTGTCATCAGAGAGAAAGTATGAGATTCATACTGTAGAGAGCTTGTTAAGTGTGCCATCAACTTGCACGAAGTATGCCTCTAGGAGCATCTCTAATTCCGCCACGTGGACATGCCTGGCTGGGGCGGCGCCGCGAGAATTGCTGCTCTTGGCCGTTTCTATTTCATCATTCAGCAAGCCATGCAGAGGAGTCAAGTCGTCATAGGGTGAGATATCGGGATCTCCACTGTTATGCCTGTATAAATTTGGCGATAAGACAATAGTAACAGGATTGAAGTTAAACAGAAAGCATGAGATTCAGTATGTGCCCGTCATTGGTGAGTTCATGAACTTCTTCCTCCTCGACGGCAGCAGAGGAAGAAAATGAGTTGTCATCTTCTTCTTGCAGCAGTTTGCTGGTCAGGTACATCCCCGCCATGTCTCCATCATCTTGGAGAAGATGCTCGAGCTCATCCCTCACCTATAGAGACATGGAAAAGGCCCATGCTATAAATTGTAGCCACTTGAGATGTCTTTAATGCAAGCAATGTTAATATGTATGGTAAATGCAACCATATGTTAGTGTACTATTGTTTTTTTTTTATAACCCATGGGCATGTGCACGGAGACAAAAGGGCTACCTAGAGGCCAATAAATCACAATATCCGGTGTAATATAACGCAAAAGATAATGGATCTTGTAATACTTAACGCAGGAAGGAGAAAATTATCATAGAAATCAATGAGGAACAATAAATAACATTAGAAATTAACGTGGTTTGATCCGAATTTTGGTAACTACTTCAGCCAACTGCAAGGATTCTACTACGAATATAGAGAATACATGATTTACAATTGCCCAAGTATTTCCCAACTCTAGATTACACCCAAAGCAAATTCTTAAGTATTATTCCACAATCTTTCACAGAGTAACTCACTCAGAAAACTCATAGAGATGTTTGCTCTGGTGTGTATGATATCGAAGTAGAATTTAATATTATACATATAATATAATATTTACATCCAAAATAGGAAACTTCATTTAGGCAACCTACTTAGACTAGGAAATCTACTTAAACTCGAGACATAACATCAACAATCTCCACATTGGATTGACGCTTGAGCCAAATCATAGTGCTTATTATCAATATTGGCTCTTGCAAAGCCTCGACCGGCACTCAATCATCACAAACGTTTATCAATTTCAAGCTAAGGTTAGGCTTTGTTTAAGAATGAACTCGATCAACAGGTTCCCAAAAATCTCTACCACAAGGAACTTCTTCAAGGTCACATCGTCCCTTCACATTTAAATTTGATGCTGTAATTTTGCTTACAGATGAACTTGATTCTCCAATGGTGTCTCTGACTTTTACTGAACACTGCATTGTACCATGTCAACATTACAAACCAAGTCATTAGACCCCGCCGCCTCTTTAGCTCTTTCCATTGTTACCATGTTTCCAAGCCTCAGTCATCGATGAAATTATTGTGTCTCTCAACAACGCCTTCCAATTCACAATACAAGCAACAAAAGTAAAGGCACAACTGCTTATAAATTGACCATCCTTCAAAAACCTTGTATGACCCAGGTTCTCAAACTCAATTACAGACACACTACATGAATTGCATCCTCTGAAACATAACCCAATGTCTATCATCACAAACAAAATCAGGAGTATACATTTCACAACATCACAACACCTGGATTATCTGCATATATTCTCCTAGATGCATGTGATAGAGCAAACCTAGTACTATTAACAATATAAACTCAAATATCCAACAGTACTAGCATGTGAAACCTGAGACAAGTGCTCCACCTCCATCCAAGTACAGAGTGGCACACTAGACAATTTATAATATGCAACAAATGGGGTATTTACAAAATTTTTTAAATGCATGTTGAATCGCCTTGATGCTTTCCCAACATAAGTCCTTTGAGTCACTCGCAACATTTCAGCAGTCTTCACTCTCTACACACAACTATTGCTCTATCTCATCCACTTTGTTGATCACCTTGAAGTTTCATTAACTATGATCTCGAAACAACTATTAACTACTATAGAGATTGACAAGTCTGCAGGCACTACCACGTATACCACACTTCGAATATCTTTAGGCTCTCCTTGAAACTCTACATACTTCTGAACACCATCTAGATCTTTCTCTGCAATCAATCCCTTGCTCCTCTTATGAAACATACTAGATTCCTTAAAGGTAACCTAGTTGCTAAACATAAAAGTGGATGAATCTTCATCAGTGTACTACAGACTGTATCCCTTCATCCCACGTGACAGGATAGGAATGTACACTCCCTAGCCCCCTGGCTCCAGAACGCTGTCACTCATACGAGTATAAGCAACACAACCATAAAGTCTAGTCCGGTGTAGTCAATAGACTTACCTGACCACATTTTCTCAAGAATTTTCCAATCAATTTTTGGTGATTGTAATCTATTCACTACTAACGAGAGGTATTCACTGTTTCGACCACAATATCTTCACCTAATCTAGCATTAGATAGTAAAGAGCAAGCTCTCTTCAATATAATTTAGTTAATTAGTTATGCGACTACATTCAATTGTAGTGTGTCAGTAATAGTGCGATGTTTTGCTATGCCTTCCTTTGCGCAAAACTAGCTAAGCTCCTTCCAACTACGTTATATTGTAGTGTGTCGGTAATAGTGCGATGTTTTACTATGCCTTCCTTTGCACAAAACTGGCTAAGCTCCTTCCAATCTTTAATAGTTCTCGGGCACATGATCTTCCTTCCTATTTGCTTTTTGATTATCGTCTTCCACAACTTGAATTGACAAAGCACCTCACTCTTGTGCTTAAGAAAATAAATCCAAACTTTTCTCGAAACATCATCAATAAAGGATAACATATACCTAACACCACCCTTGAATGGAACTTGAGAGGGTCCCCATAAGTGTGAGTGTACGTAGCCTATAATCTCCGAAGTCCGGTGATTTGTTGTACTAAACTTCACTCTTCGCTGATTACCCTTGTCGCAGTTTTCACAGAAGGTTAGCTTCTCAATCGGTGACCTTTGTTAGACTCCTTTGACTCAGAATTCATCTCCCTCTCACTCAAGTATCCAAGTCTCATCTGCCACGATTGTGTTGTGTCTTGACTTGAAACCTTATAGAATTTAGCTAAAGAGCTAATCATTATCACTCCATGGAGGACATACAACCTGCAATCCATCTTCCCCCACATCACAATAAGCACATCTTGAGAGGCCATCAAAGCTTGACCTTTAGCGGAGATTTGGTATTAGAAGCCGTCAAGAGTAATTAGCAAGATAAGGTTCTTCTTCAATTTCGAAAAATGCATTACATTGGTCAATGTGCTCACCACTTCATTATGCATCTTAATCTGAACTATTTTGATCCCTACTACTTTACAAGTAGCATCGTTTCCCATAAACCCCTCACCACCATCTGTGTATTGATAGGTAGTAAACTAGCGTCTATGAGAACTTATAAGATAAGAATATCTAGACTCAAGCATCCAATCATCACCTCATGAATTCAGGGTGACTGTTAACATATCATCGACATCACTAGAAGTATAATCTTTTTGTGATAACAATATTACCATCGCCTGCATACTCAACCTAAACTCATTTACCCTTGTACTTTGGACAATCTCTCTTGTAGTCTCTTGTAGTGTCCTCCCTCATAGCACTGCTAACATTGATGGTTCCAAACAATGAACCTTGATGTAGAACAACTCTTCCATATGCTATTTCCAAACTCTTTTCAATCGACTCTACCCACAAATAATCAAATCTTGTGCCATATTCTACACTAAGTTATCGTTTTGTAACTTCTTTTGCCATTCTTTTGAAAACAAGGTAGACTTTATCTCTTTCGAAGTAATCGTAGTGTGCCTTTATGGTAGTGAATCAGTAAAGTGCTAAAAAAATCCAGAGACGCCAACGACATAATGCCTTGTTTCTCATCATGGAAGGCCTCTTTGACATTCTTCAAGTCCATCATGAGTTTATTAAACTCATCCAAATGGGATTTCATAGATGTACTTTCAACCACCTAGAACTTAAACATCATTTTCAATATATATAAGTGATTGTTCAAACCCTTCATAAAATCAAGTGCTTGAAGTTTTGCCTACAATAATATGACATCCTTCTCTTTGGCCACTTCAGTTAATACCTCCCCGATAGATTCAACAAGATTATGGTTTTCGCATTCTCTATGAACTCTACTTTATCGACCTCTTTCATCGGTTTTGGCAATTTATCCTTGCCATCTAATACCTTCGCCAAAACTAAGGTTGTCAATAGCACATGCATCTTAATACTCTACAATCCAAAGTCATTCCTCCTGTTGAACTTCTCAATCTCTACTCTTGTTTCAAACATAATTGCAATAATAGAATTTCCAGACAACAATCAAATGAGGAAAAGCCCTAAATGAACTCTAGATACTCTAATCTTAACTCTAATACCAATTATTGTAATATAACGCATAAGCTAACGGATCTTGCAATTTATGCTTAACGCAAAAAGGAAGAAATATCAAAGAAATACATTAGGAACAATAACAAAAAAAACCAGAGAATGTGGTTCATTCTAAGTATCAATACATACTCCACGGAAAGAGTCAGCCGCAAAAATTCTACTATGAATTCAGAGAATACAAAGTTTACAATAGCTCAAGCATGTCACATTCCTGGATTACACCCAAAGCAAAATGCAAGTAATCATGATCCAAAGCAATTTGTATGCAGTTGATGGGATTTGAACGAGAGCTCCAATTGTGCTAGAAATTCCCCCATGTCCTAACCAATTGTGCCAACCCTTGGGTATTAATCTGTTCGAGCATTTCAACAAAAACCAACCTGTGTCTACAAGCTTATTGAGATTCGTCACCGATTGACTTGACTATTGGATGCCGAACCAATTTCAAGTATGAGGAAAACATAGATTAAGGATAGATTGAGAAGAAGAGTCTCAAACCTTTTGAACGCGTTGAGTCAATGCAACCAAACGGCCCTTAATTTGACAAACCCTTTCGAGGTAGAAGCTACTAATCTCCGAAGTTAGCTTATCCAAAGCGGGATAAGCCTCTTGCTCTAATGCTTTTGTCTGCAATTTCACATAAATTGATTAGTTATATGAGCATTAAGTACTGACTAATTTAATAAAGAAACACTAATAACATAGAGACTGTGTACCTCGTCGTCCAAACAGGAGCAAGCAGCTTCAAGGCATGCCTCTAAAGCAACAAACTCGAAAGGAAGAGTGTGATCTGTCTTGTTGTTCCTTCAACACTTGACTGTGTTCCACACTCTCTTGTGAGCCTTGAAAGATTTTTGCTAGCACCGCCGCAGTTCGCTTATCGCCGCCATTTCCGTGAATCTAATCAGAAAAGCACAAGGTCAGTCGTGGGTTCGAACTGTCCTACGTTTGTGGAAAGATGACAGGAACCCATAAAGAGTTATAATGACTGTAAAGATCTAAAGTAGCGCACTCAATCCAGTCTTCGCACGAAAGAAGTGGGGCTCTGAAAGAGCCTCAAATCTGGCTCGCTCAAGCGCTTTGACACTCACGTCAACCGTTGAGGACCCGCATGACAATAAAGTTAGTGAAATATGGGGTGACATATATATATATATATATATATATATATATATTTATCACCATCAATAAATACGCCTTCACTATGGAAGGATATGTAGTCAACTATATATTGTAAAACAGTTTCCATTAACGTGATAAATGCATTATTCAATCCAAAATGAACACAACACTAATTCAACTAAATATAAAACATCTATTCTGAATCAAGGAAAGATTGAAAACCTTCGCTGCTTTGGCTTCATGATAATGCAAGAATCGTCGCTTGAGCTCCTCCACGAATGGAACCACCGCTGGGTCCCTGTAGTTCAGCAGCAAAACATTATGCGCGGTGATTATCCCCTTGATGTGCTCCAGCTTGATCACAATGGCTCTCTCGCGGCCTGTGATGGACAATGGGTACGAGAGAAACGGGTCGAGGATCCGTAGGTCGTGGGCCGAGAGCCCTGTGCGGCGCATGATGGACTGCTTCCCGGCATCTATCTGCTGGATCCGGCCAGTCGAGTCGATGACAAGCCAGGTCTTGACCCGTACTGCCTTCTTCCAGTGCCGATGATCCTTTGTGTTTCCTGTGTCGATTGGGGCCGGGTGCACCGCCGGGTCATCTCGGGGCATCATGGAAAGATGATCGCTGGACCCGGCCATTGAGTGAAGATTGCTTTGTGAGCATTCATTAATGGAGCAGGTCTATTTAACTCTCGGATGAATAAACTATAGAGCATGATTGTTTGGTCTTATGTATGGGGTGGACTGTGCTTAACGAGCCAGGTGATATGCAGTGACGGCCCTCACTGGGTTATCCACGCACTGTCCCAGGTTGCACTGTGGGGTCACTTATTTAGGTGCAAAAAAGCACGCACTATCAAGGTCATTCTATGGAATTATTTTACAAGAGATTTGACAGAAATTACTTATAATTTTGCTTATGAAAATTATTTCAAAAGTCTTAAACTTATCGTATTTTACCAATTTAAACCTAAAAATTTGAATTATACCAACTGAGTTCTAAATCTTTTCATATTTTATCAATTGAGTCCATCCAGCCAATTTTACTCGGAAATCGCTGACGTGGACAAAAGTCGTCATACGTGACATGACCGGCGCTGACGTAGATATTTTTAATAAAATTTTAATATTTTTCAATATTTTATTTTTCTTTTATTTTTCATTTTTTTTCTTTTCTTCTTTTTTCATTCTTTACTTTCTTTTCTTTTTCCCTCCACCGGCCATCACTTGGCCTCATCGATGGCAGGCGGAGGTCGACGACCTTGGGTGAGGGCTGCCTTTGCCTAGGTTAGCAAGAGCTATACTTGTCAGCCCCTGGCGAGGGCAACTCTTGCCTTGGTGAAATTTGGTGAGGGCAAGGGTCGCCCAAGCAAGGGCTGCCCTCACAAGGCCAAGCACGGAAATCCCTCACCCAAGGTCGACGACCTCTGCGGGCCATCAACGAAGCCCAACAATGGCCAGTGGAGGGAAAAAGTGAAAAAAAGAAGAAGAAAAAAGTAAAGAACGAAAAGAGAAGAAATTCAAAAAAGGAAAAAAAATGAAAATTGAAAAAATAAATAAAAATTCAAAAACCACGTTAGTGCCGGCTATCTTACGCCGGCCATGCCACGTAAGACGGCTGGTGTTCAGGTCATCGACTTCTAGCCAAAATTGGCCGAATTGACTCAATTGACAAAACGTGAAAATGTTTAGAACTCAACTAGTAAAAGCATAACAAGTTTAAAACCTTTCGGACAATTTTCCCATTATGTTGTAACAATGCGACAATATTTACATGATACAATATGGATCTCTTGCGGATTGTTAATATGCAATTGATATGATTGAACCAAATCAAAATGATACTTCTGTAAATCACGATCTTAGCTTGTTTATTCACTTTCATTCTCTTTTATTTTATGGTTGATGCAGAACATATTCATTTCATGACCCGAACCCTTCGGGTCAACCCGTGTTAAGCACCATATACACATTAGAAGTAAGGCTGGGCAAGGAACCTTGGGACAAGGGCTGGTATTGTAGGGTCTAATATATTTTTCTAATACAATAATTAATCAAACTAAGTAAAAACCTGTCTATATAAGAAGAATTATGCCAATTGACAACCTAATTTATATATATTTATATATTACAAATGGATGATTATACAAATGGATGTCCTTCAATGGCCCGCAGGTTTCAGCTTTTGAGGTTAACTACAGTCGTGGAAGAACGGGCACGGCGTGCTTTGACTTCCCTTAAATGCCTGTTCATCAAATTGCTAAAAAATTCATTATCAAAGGTTAAAAAAAATGCTAAATAATTCAATCTGAAATGTGTTAAAAAAGAAAGAAAGAGAGAGCCACCCATGTCAGGTAATCACCATAATACAATGGACAAACATTGCATAAACTAACTTAATAGATCAAGTCAATCATATTTCAAGAATCTATGGAACTCATATTGGATCCTCAAAAAAAGACATGTTCCGATTTTTCTTTTTGCCAACTCTTATTTGGCCCGGAACTACCGATTGTTCTAGTGATTTGCCCTCTTAAGTTGAAGTATACCCCCGTTCACGTGACAATACCAATTTGAGTTATTAACCAATTTTTTTGTTGATGAAACCATCGACTAGTTTAACATTACTTGCTTTTATTTGAGCCACTCACCAAATTCTATTTGATCGATTCAAAATTGTTATTAACTGCTCTAAAAATTTACCAATTCTTGTTGAAGTGACCAACTTTTGATAAAGTTGTGACATTTCGAAATTTCCGCCAATTGGAATTTATTAAATAATTGAGTTTTATAAGGTGTGCTCGTAGTAAATTTCTCACCCGGAACTGATCATTCCTAGGAATGCTAACCGTTAGGGAAAGGCTAATAGAGGAATTAAATTCGCGCGACTAAAGAAAATTCGATCGTGAATAGATTTCGACCATTAAATAGCGTAAGTGATATTTTGAGCCACTATTGGCCGATCCAAGGATAGTTAGGGGTCAGTTCGCCATTGTCCTAGTAATGGATCGCGGGTGATTCCGTTGGACCACAAAACGACTTGACGAATGATTCCGAAATTATACCAAACGATCGTACCCCTCGGATCAAGTGATTGATCTTCGCGATTTTAATGATTCACGCACCGGACGGACTTGCATGTGACTCGATTTAGTATCAGTCATGAGTCGATTTCGCGAATTTCCGCAGTAAGCCGCCTGTTAACTCGAGAAACGCTCGAGTTGCGTTTAATAGAATTTAATTATTGAAATTATGCCTAAATTGGACACCGAAAAGTTAGGAAGTCACGACGGAACGCTAGGACGACGTTGCACGTGACACGTGTCAATTTTTGGTGTGCTTAAATCCTTCGGAAAAACTCGATTTGGACAAAAAACGGAGAAAGTGACCAAAATACCCCTAAGATTTAATAAAGGGCATGTTTTAAGGGCAAAGGGCATTTTGGTAATTTTGCCCTAAAATTTTGATTTGGACAATTTTTCCCTTGGATATTTTGGAAATTACAAGAATATCTTTGGATATTTTTGTGCAAGAATCGATCTCGGCCGTTGGATCAAGATAAGATTGAATCGGGACCGTCGGATTAAAAATAAGAAAAAGGGGTATTATGGTCATTTCCACCTTGGTCAAGTGAGCACTATTTGAGTCAAGAGTGTTGTCTTCTCTCTCTCCATTCTTCTTCACCTTCACAATCAACCCCTCCCCCATTTGGTTTTCTTTTTTATTCCTTTGCCGTGAGCTCCAATTGGCCGCCGGATCTTCCACTGCCGGCTCCGCCGCTCGCCGCCGCGCCGAACCGCACGCCAACCCGACACCTAGTCGCCGTACCAACCCCAAACCACCACCACCACCAGCCACCATTTCTCTCTCTTTTCCTCTTTTTCTCTTGGCTGTGAGCCCCTAATCGCTGCCCAAGCCGCATCGTCGCCACCCAAGCCGATTACCGCCACTTGGGAGCCATACGCCGTCGCCGCCGTTCCCGATTAAGGGCCGCCGCTTTCCGTTCTAGCTGCGAAAGTCTAGAACGCTAATAAGTCGCGCCTAAACCTAATTTAGGACTTCGGGTATCGACGGGTAATTTTCGGACAAAATCAGTATGGAATTAGGTGCGGAATTGTATGAATAGGGAGTGGAAATTTTATGGCGGGCCTTAGGAATTAATTTGGGTAATATTTATTTGAAATTCAGAAAAATATGGGCTGCGAATTACTGTTCATATGCTGCGAATCACTGTTCACAAGCTGTGGATTACTGTTTACGGGGCTGTAATGGTCCGATCGAGACGCAAGTTGAATTTTTGGAACCTAGAAATTATGGCGAGAAAGTCCCGTGAAGGATCGGAATTAATCCGATATCATGTAGTTGGAGAAAAATGGGAATTTACGTGTTGGATGCATATTTAATTATAAATAAATTGTGGTGATCAAATTGAGCATATTGTTGTGCAATTGGGTGATTGTATATGCTTGTTGGATGCACATGTGAGTCAGATTAAAATTAATTATTGATATTGCCATGTCCAATGCTGAATGAGCATGAATTGTGTGTTAAATGGTGCGTGTGTGGGCCGCGCGTAAAGGGCCAGTGGATTGTGGTAAATGCGTATTGAGCATGTACTTGAGAAAGAAAGAATGGTGTGTGGCATGGTATGAGAAATTGTGGAAAATTGTGCCGTCCTGAGGCGTGTACGTTTACGCGGGACGATGCCCGGTATTACCGGAAGACTGTCAGCCTAAGGCGTGAACTTCTACGCGGGTTGTGCAGTAGGTGGTAGATGTTGAGCCTAAGGCGTGTATGTTTACGCGGGCAAGAAACATGGCCTGAGGCGTGTGCATTTACGGGGACCTGAAAGTGTTGTGGAAAAGGAATGATCGCAGTGTGCCTGAGGCGTGTACTTCAACGCGGGTCACTGGCGAGTGAAAGTGGAAAGTGGATGATCGCAATGTGCCTGAGGCGTGTACTTCAACGCGGGTCACTAGCGAGTGAAAGTGGAAAGTGGATGATCGCAGCGTGCCTGAGCCGTGTACTTTAACGTGGGTCACTGGCGAGTGAAAGTGGAAAGTGGATGATCGCAGTGTGCTTGAGCACGTGTACTTCAACGCGGGTCACTAGCGAGTGGATGTGAAAGTGAAAATGAGAATGGAAGGAATAGTGGGATGAGAACGATACATGCACGTGTTTACATATGATGTGATTGTGATTGAGTATTGGTGTGCATATGTTTGGGTTTGACTATATTATTTGATGTGCTTGAAATGTAAAAGTTTGATGTGTACGAATGCACGTGCGTCTATGTGATTGTCTAGAGGTACGTGATAGCCTAGGTTGGGTTTAGGGGTGAACTTACTGAGAAGTGTTCTCACGGTTATTTCAACCAATAATTTCAAAATCCTGACAGGACCCATAAATCCTCCACCGCCACCACCCCCAGTACGTTCTGGAGTTCCAGTGTATACAGAGTATGAGACAGCTGAGTGTCAAATAGGAGACGGGATGAGGTGGAGTTAGATTTTGAGTGGACGCCAAGCAAGGGATGTTAAAGGTTGTTACGGGTTGGATGGCAGGTCATCGGTTTTTGTTTTTACTCTTGAAGGGTTAGTAATGTGTGCACTAGTAAACTAAGGTTTGTATTTTGTAAATATGGTGGTACAAGTTTGATCGAGTAATGGAAATGTATACATTCTCCCAATTCTCCCAAGTTTTATTTGTTCGGGTGTTTCATGGTTTCCGTTTGCGAAATGAAATCTCTAATGACTATTCGAGGTCGGCGACATTCCTGGGACGTCACGCAAATAAATCGACTAGAGGAGGATGTCGCGAGCTTGATAGGATACATGGCGTGACATCCACGTTTGAATTGGTATCAGAGCATGGTCAGCTCGATCTAAGATTGGTCGAATTTGAGTGATAAGGAACAGAGATTTTAGGGTAGGAATTTTGGGAGACTTTAGTGAGCCATAGATATACCTAGTGCTACACGTATTCCAGACCATCTGTTATGATTGATTGCTTGAATTGAATGTTGTGTTGAGTTGAATGCCTACTGAGTGAATTCCTGTGTTAATTCACTGTTTAGAACTAGATTGATCTAGTTGGTTTATATCACTAATTCCTGAGTAGAATTACAGCAGGTAGTAGAGTGGTAGAATTGAGACGATGAGCAGTGAAGGAAGAGGCGTAGAAAGAGTCCCAAGAAGGGGCGTAGGAAGAGGAACGAGAGGTCGAGGTCGTGCTCGAGCTAGGGCTGTCGAGGACCTCGGAATTGGTGCTAGAGCAGTAGAGAATCCTAGAGTGAATATTGGTGCTGCAGTGGACCCTAGAGTGGAAGTTAGACCCGTTGAGAATCCTCGAATGGAAGTCGTTATAAGGACGTTGGAACGAATTGAAAATCTGTTAGAACAGTAGACTCGGGAAAGAGCTGCTCTGATTGCCCAAGCTGCCGAGGCCGTTGTTGTTGCTAATAATGATGAGAATCAAGGGCAAGGACAAGTGGTTACTAATAGACCTATGCATCAGTTGGTAGAGCAATTTATTAAGCTGAAACCACTTAAGTTTTCTGGGAAAGGTGACTCGGAGGCTGCACCTAGATGGGTAGAGGAACTGGAGAAGGCTTTTGAGGTGTTAAAGTGTAATGATCATGAGAAAATGACTTTGGCAATATATCGGTTGCAGGATAACGCGAACAATTGGTGGAAAGCCACCAGGGATAGGATTTTTCCGGAAGGTACAACCAAGACTTGGGCTATTTTCACTGCGCATTTTTATGAGAAATAATTTTCAGCTAGTGCTAGAGAAAGAAAACTCGCGGAATTTATGAGACTCCGCCAGGGCCAGATGACAGTAGATCAGTATGAGGCGAAATTCGCAAGATTGTCTAAGTTCGCACCGAGAATGGTCGAACATCCTGAGGATAAAGCGCGAAGGTTTTAGGATGGATTGTGGGCTGATATCCGCAGTCAGTTGTTATTGGTAAATTTGGGGACATACGAACAGATCTTTAATAGAGCTCAGGTCCTAGAACAGGATCAGATGGATAAAGCTGCCACATCTGGATTGAGGTTTGTCCAGGGATGGAATAATAGTAATCCTGGAAAGAGGCCGATGGTAGATAATAGGCGTTTCACTCCACCAGCAAAAAGGAATATTGGAAAGCCAATTCGGATTGGGAATGGTCCGTGTAGGATGGTAGGGGTGGAGCGTGCTTTAAATGTGGAAAATTTGGGCATTACATAAGGAATTGCCCCAATCCCAGGCAAAATAAGCCGTCTGCTTTGCCACCACCTCGGATTGAGAATCAGACCGGAGCGGCCGAAACAGCGAATTTGAATCAGAATAGGCCTCAAATGCAAGGACAAGTATATACGATGGCTAGACGAGAGGCTGAGAACGCACCAGGGGTTATCATAGGAACGATTTCTCTGTGCAGCCATGCTGCTATGCTTTATTTGATCCTAGAGCGTCGCATTTCTTTATATCGAAACAATTTGTGGAGTTAGTGGGAATAGAACTGCAATTGCTTGATGTTATGCTATGTGTGACGACTCCCTTGAATGATAGAATGTTGATTTCGTTGGGATGTCCAAATTGTAAGATCGTGATTGGGAATAGGGAGGAATTGATTGATCTAGCGATTCTATATATGTATGATTTTGATGTGATAGTAGGAATGGATTGGCTGTCTAAGCAGAGAGCTGTAATGGATTGTAATAGCAGGGTGATCCAATTTAACCATGTTGGACATCCGACATTTAGATTTGTGGGAAGTTGAGGAGGACCCTCAATTCCATTGATATCGTCAGTAGAAGTAATGAAATTGTTGAACGAAGGGTGTCAAGGATTTCTAATTGCAGTAGTTGATTTAACGGCTGAGGAGCCAAGGCTTGAGGATATAGCGGTAGTGTGTGAATATCCCGATATGTTTCCTCAAGAATTGTCGGGATTATCACCTGAAAGAAAAGTAGAATTTGTAATCGAGATGGTACCTGGAACTGAGCCAATCTCGAAAGCACCTTACATAATGTCGTTGTCGAAATTAAAGGAATTAAAGGTACAGATGCAAGAGTTGTTAGACAAGGGATTTATCCGTCCCGGTGCGTCTTCGTGGGGAGCACTAGTTCTATTTGTAAGGAAGAAAGATGGATCATTGAGATTGTGTATAGATTACAGGCAGCTGAATTAGATGACAGTTAAAAATAAGTATCCCTTGCCGAGGATTAATGATTTGTTTGATCAGTTACAAGAGGTTTCAGTATTCTCAAAAATTGGTTTAAGAATGGGGTATCATCAATTGAGAATTAGGAAGGAGGATGTACCAAAGACGGCATTTAGGACGAGATACGGGCATTATGAATTTACAGTGATGCCGTTCGGGTTGACGAACGCCCCTACTGCCTTTATGGATTGATGAATAGGGTGCTTAAAGAATTTTTAGATCAGTTTGTGATTGTGTTTATCGATGATATACTGGTGCACTCGAAAAGCCTGGAGGAGGACGAATTTCATTTGCATCAAGTATTACGAACTTTGAGGGAGAACACACTCTATGCTAAGTTTAGCAAGTGTGAGTTTTAGCTTAGTCGAGTAGCATTTCTCGGTCATGTAATTTCGGGAGAAGGAATTTCTGTGGATCCAGCGAAGATAGATGCTGTAACAAAGTGGCCTAGACCGATAACGGTGACAGAAGTTTGAAGTTTTCTGGGTCTGGCCGGATATTACCGTCGCTTTGTGGAAGGATTTTTGTTGATAGCAATGCTATTGACCCAATTAATGAAAAAGGAGAATAGATTTGAATGGACAAATCAGTGTGAAGAAAGTTTCCAGAAGTTGAAGCATAAGTTGACAACGGTACCAGTATTGACGATTCCATCAGGACTTGGAGGGTATGAGATTTATAGTGACGCGTCGTTGAAGGGATTAGAGTGTGTGTTGATGCAACATGGGCGAGTGGTAGCCTATGTATCCAGGCAGTTGAGGCCACATGAATTGAATTATTCGACGCATGACTTAGAATTAGCCACAATAGTGTTCGCCCTGAAGATTTGGCGACATTATTTATGTGGAGAGAGATTCCAAATTTATACTGACTATCAAAGCCTCAAGTATTTATTTTCGCAGAAAGAGTTGAATATGAGACAACGACGCTGAATGGAATTATTGAAAGATTATGATTGTGATATTTTGTATCACCCCGGAAAGGCAAACCGAGTAGCGGACGCGTTGAGTCGGAAGTCAAGTATCACGTATTTAATGGTCATAGAGTGGATCCTATTGGAGAATGTGCGAGACTCGAAATTCAAATTTGAAGTAAGTCAAGTCTCGAGTTTCTTAGCTACGTTAAGAATTAAGTTGGAGATCCAGGTTAAAGTTAAAACTTTGCAGTTTACGGACCCAAAGATACAAAAGGTCTTTGGGATGGACGTTGCTAGGAGGAAGCCAGATTTTCAGGTATCTGAGGACAGTGTATTGAAATTTCGTGAAAGGTTATATGTGCCAGATGATGCGGGAGTTAAGGAAGAAATTTTATCTGAAGCGCATCGTAGTCAGTACAATATATACCTAGGCAATACCAAAATGTACAGGAATTTGAGACAATTTTATTGGTAGAATGGTATGAAGTCAGATATAGCTAAACACGTGGCTAAATATCTAACGTGTCAATAGGTGAAAGCGCAACATTGCAAGCTTGGAGGATTGTTGCGACCGTTGAAAATCTCAGAATGGAAATGGGAGCATATAACCATAGATTTTGTATCGGGATTACCAAGAAGTTAAAGAGGTCATGACACCATCTGGGTGATTGTCGACAGATTAACTAAGTCGGCACACTTTTTGGTAGTGCGAAAGGATTTCGCGCTAGAACGGTATGCAGAGTTGTACGTGCAACGGATAGTTCGCCTGCATGGGGTACTAGTGTTTATAATATCGGATCGTGATCCTAGGTTTACCTCTAATTTTTTGGAAAAGTCTGCAGACGGCGTTAGGATCCAAGTTGCAGTTTAGTACAGTTTATCATCCTCAGACAGATGGCCAGTCTGAGAGGATGATTCAGACGCTAGAGGATATGCTCAGGGTATGTGTGCTGGATTTTTAGGGTAAATGGGAAGAACAACTGCCTTTAGTGGAATTTGCTTATAATAACAGTTTCCAGCAAAGTATTGGAATGGCGCCCTTCGAAGCGCTATATGGCCGTGCTTGTAGAACGCCTGTGTGTTGGGACGAAGTGGGAGAACAAGCTGTAACAGGACCAGAGTTAGTGGAACAATCGATTGAGGCAGTAAAGATCATTCGCGAAAGACTGAAGATAGCGCAGAGCCGTCAAAAGAATTATACAGACAAAAAGCGAAGACCTCTGGAATTCCAAGTAAGGGATCACGTGTTTTTAAAAGTATCGCCTATGCGAGGATTGTCCGATTTGGTAAGAAGGGCAAATTGAGTCCGAGGTACGTGGGACCCTTCGAAGTACTAGAAAGGATTGGAGACTTAGCATATTGCCTTGCGTTACCGCCAAATTTATCGCAAGTGCACAACGTGTTCCACGTATCAATGTTAAGGAAGTACGAACCGGACACTGCGCACGTACTGAATTTCGAAGAAATAGAAATAGATGACAAAATGTTATATGTTGAAAGACCGGTAAGAATTGAAGATAAAAAAGAGCGGGTTTTGAGGAACAAGACAATCTCGATGGTCAAGGTTATCTGGGAGCATCATGGGACTGAGGGCGCAACCTGGGAAAGCGAAGAAATGATGCAATGTCAGTACCCCCAGTTGTTTGAGTAGCAGTAATAGTTGTAATTCTTAAGTAGTAGTGAGACTGTAAATTTCGAGGACGAAATTTTATAAGGGGGGAAGATTGTGACATTCCGAAATTTCCGCCAATTGGAATTTATTAATTAATTGAGTTTTATGAGGTGTGCTCGTAGTAAATTTCTCGTCCGGAACTAATTATTCCTAGGAATGCTAACAGTTAGGGAAAGGCTAATAGAGAAATTAAATTCGCGCTACTAAAGAAAATTCGATCGTGAATAGATTTCGACCATTAAATCGCGTAAGTGATATTTTGAGCCACTGTTAGCCGATCCAAGGATAGTTAGGGGTCAGTTCGCCATTGTCCTAGTAGTGGATCGCGGGTGATTCCGTTGGACCACGAAACGACTTGACGAATGATTCTGAAATTATACCAAACGATCGTACCCCTCGGATCAAGTGATTGATCTTCGCGATTTTAATGACAATCGATGTTGTCACGCACCAGACGGACTTGCACGTGACTCGATTTAGTATCAGTCATGAGTCGATTTCACGAATTTCCGCAGTGTGCCGCCTGTTGACTCGAGAAACGCTCGAGTTGTGTTTAATAGAATTTAATTATTGAAATTATGCCTAAATTGGACACCGAAAAGTTAGGAAGTCACGACGGAACACTAGGACGACGTTGCACGTGACACGTGTCAATTTTTGGTGTGCTTAAATCCTTCGGAAAAACTCGATTTGGACAAAAAACGGAGAAAGTGACCAAAATACCCCTAAGATTTAATAAAGGGTATGTTTTAAGGGCAAAGGGCATTTTGGTAATTTTTCCCTAAATTTTTGATTTGGATAATTTTGCCCTTGGATATTTTGAAAATTACAAGAATACCCTTGGATATTTTTGTGCAAGAATCGATCTCGGCCGTTGGATCAAGATAAGATCGAATCGGGACCGTCGGATTAAAAATAAGAAAAAGGGGTATTATGGTCATTTCCACCTTGGTCAAGTGAGCACTATTTGAGTCAAGAGTGTTGTCTTCTCTCTCTCCATTCTTCTTCACCTTCACGATCAGCCCCTCCCCCATTTGATTTTCTTTTTTTTCCTTTGCCGTGAGCTCATTTGGCCACCGGATCTTCTACCGCCGGCTCCACCGCTCTCTGCCGCGCTGGACCGCATGCCAAGCCACCGCCTAGTCGCCGTATCAGCCCCAAACCACCACCACCAGCTACAGTTTCTCTCTTTTCCTCTTTTTCTCTTGGCCGTGAGCCCCCAATCGCCGCCCAAGCCGCGTCGTCGCCACCCAAGCTGATTGTCGCCACTTGGGAGCCATACGCCATCGCAGCCGTTCCCGATTAAGGGCTACCGCTTTCCGTTCTAGCCGCGAAAGTCTAGAACGCGGGTAAGTCGCGCCTAAACCTAATTTAGGACTTCGGATATCGACGGGTAATTTTCGGATAAAATCAGTATGGAATTAGGTGTGGAATTGTATAAATAGGGAGTGGAAATTTTATGGCGGGTCTTAGAAATTAATTCGGGTAATATTTATTGGAAATTCAGAAAAATGGGGGCTGCGAATTACTGTTCATATGCTGCGAATCACTATTCACAAGCTGTGGATTACTGTTCATGGGGCTGTGATGGTCCGATCGAGACGCAAGTTGAATTTTTGGAACCTAGAAATTATGGCGAGAAAATCCCGTGAAGGATCGGAATTAATCCGACATCATTTAGTTAGAGAAAAATGGGAATTTACGTGTTGTATGCATATTTAATTATAAATAAATTGTGGTGATCAAATTGAGCATGTTGTTGTGCAATTGGATAATTGTATATACTTGTTGGATGCACATATGAGTCAGATTAAAATTAATTATTGATATTGCCATGTCCAATGCTGAATGAGCATGAATTGTGTGTTAAATGGTGCGTGTGCGGGCCGCGTGTAATGGGCCAGTGGATTGTGGTAAATGCGTATTAAGTGTATACTTGAGAAAGAAAGAATTGTGTGTGGCATGGTATGAGAAATTGTGAAAAAATGTGCCGTCCTGAGGCGTGTACGTTTACGCGGGACGATGCCCGGTATTACCGAAAGACTGCCAGCCTAAGGCGTGAACTTCTACACGGGTTGTGCAGTAGGTGGTAGATGTTGAGCTTGAGGCGTGTACGTTTACGCGGGCAAAAAACATGGCCTGGGGCATGTTCGTTTACGCGGGCCTGAAAGTGTTATGGAAAAGGAATGATCGCAGTGTGCCTGAGGCGTGTACTTCAACGCGGGTCACTGGCGAGTGAAAGTGGAAAGTGGATGATCGCAGTGTACCTGAGGCGTGTACTTCAACGCGAGTCACTGACGAGTGAAAAGTGGAAAGTGGATGATCGCAGTGTACCTGAGGCGTGTACTTCAACGTGAATCACTGGCGAGTAAAAGAGGAAAATGAATGATCGCAGTGTACCTGAGGCGTATACTTCAACGTGGGTCACTAGTGAGTGGATGTGAAAGTGAAAATGAGAATGGAAGGAATAGTGAACGATACATGCATGTGTTTGCATACGATGTGATTGTGATTGAGTATTAGTGTGTGTATGTTTGGGTTTGATTATATTATTTGATGTACTTGAAATGTAAAAGTTTGATGTGTACGAATACACGTGTGTCTATGTGATTGTCTGGAGGTACGTGATAGCCTGGGTTGGGTTTAGGGATGAACTTACTGAGAAATGTTCTCACGGTTGTTTCAACCAACAATTTCAGAACCCCGACAGGACCCATGAATCCTCCACCGCCACCACCTCCAGTACGTTCTGGAGTTCAATGCATACAGAGTATGAGACAGCTGAGTTTCAAATGGGAGACGGGATGAGGTGGAGTTAGATTTTGAGTGGACGCCTAGCAAGGTGTAACAGCCCGAATTTCGATGTAATTTCCGGGATCAATAAAACTGATATTAATTCGCATTTCATTTTAGTAAGTTTCGCCTAGAGTTGATCACTCTCGGGATACTAACCAATGGGGTATGGCTAACTAGAAAAGGGTACGTGGACCGGGACCCCTATCGTGAAACGGACACCGATCACGAGAGACGCTGAGGGAATATTCTGGATCAACGTGGGCTGATCGTAGGAAAGGGTAATGGATTGGGTTTGACCAAGGCCAACGATGTATAATAGGGACATAGGTGATTATGCAAGACCGAAAGTACACGTGGCCAACCAGTCCTGAACCGGAACCGAACGATCGTGACATCTAGAACTAGTAATAATTTCTTATTCTCTCAATGATCGAGACCATTACGACACGAGTAGCCCTAGGTCGATACGCGTAACTTCTAAATAGTCATCTGTTAGTGAGAGACCTTGAAACTGAAATTTTAGCGAGTTTTATTCACGAAATTGAGCCCGGATTTCGATGTCGATTTTCGAAGGCTTAAGAGACCATTTTTGGAAATCTGACGTCATATTATGCTGGCCACGTACATTTGGGGCTAATCTAGCCAAAGATTGAAATTTTGACGAAAATTGAGGAAAATTACGATTTTGCCCCTAAGGGTGCCGGTGCTGGATTTTGAGGCCATTTGAAGTTATTTTTCGAGGCCGACACCATTTTTGAGTTGCCACGTATACTGGGAGTCGTT
This sequence comes from Syzygium syzygioides, assembly GCA_031216285.1. Lineage (NCBI taxonomy): Eukaryota > Viridiplantae > Streptophyta > Magnoliopsida > Myrtales > Myrtaceae > Syzygium > Syzygium syzygioides. The sequence goes on from CM062248.1 coordinate 14,401,277, forward strand.
ACGAACAAAAATTAGAATTTCGACAAAAATTTTAAAAATAATATTATTTTATTCCCGAAATTTCACAGTCGATTTTCAAGGGCTTAAAAAGTGAATTTTTCGATTCCGACGCCATATTAGGTTGGCCATGCATATATGAAACGCGTATGTGCGAAAATTGAAATCTCGCCCCGGGATCGGAAAATTACAAAAATGCCCCTAGGCTATTTTTGATTAATTCCGAAAATTTAATTTTATTTTGGGATTAACCAAAGTGAGTTAGCTTAACTCTGGTCTGGTCAGCCCTTGGTTAGGGGCAAATGACCATTTTGCTCCTAAATTATTGGATTTGGATGAATATTAGCCCTTTGATCAAGGGCAAAAATATCAAATAGCCCTAAATATTGACACTTGGACTCCACTAATCAACCTTTGGCCCTTTTGACCAGATACATATCTCTCTCTCTCACATGCAGAAGCACTCAGCCATTTTTACCCAGAATTTTCTCTATTTCTTTGCTATTTTCTGTTTCTGCAATTTCGGTACTGTTCACAGAACCAGTTTCAGTCAAAACAGAATCAAAACCAGCATTTTCTCTCTTTTTTTCTCTTTCCCAGTCCGTAAACAGTGACGTCGGAGCTTCGCCAGAGCTCCGATCGCCGCACCATCACCACCCGGACGTCCGGCATCTCCATACGTCGCCGTCTAGCCTAGTCTGTACAGTGTCTGTACTGATTTTACTGTTCACGTCGTACGGATTACTGTTCATACCTTCGGAACACGTATCGGCCGTCGCCAGCCATCGTTTTTCGATCTGTCCGTACAGTCCCCCTGTACGGAAGTACTGTTCACCGGTACTATTCCCCTCGGTACTATTCACGTCGGTCCATACAGTTTACTGTTCGCTGTCTCGGGAATTCCGCCGCCAATTGCACTGTTAACCAGTGATCGGCCGCCATTCCCCGTTGTCGTGACTTCGGATTACGTGAGTAAAATTCCTAAACCGGATTAGGACTAATATTGCTTATTTCTGGACTGGTTTAGGTATTATCAGTATATTGTGGACTGGCTTAGATAATAGCCGTGTGTATTTTAGACTGGGTTGAGAATTGACTGGTAGAAATTATTGTCGGGAAAATTGTGGTAAATCATTGAGAAATTATTGGGAAGAGAAATTGAATTAATTGATCAATTTAGGAGCTCGTTGGTGAAATTGCCGGGTATGCCCGGATCGACTGATTGTATGTTAATTGTGCCTAATTGTAGTTGATTTCGTGCTTTTATGTCGTATATGGTGTGGCTATTTTTATGTGGTGTCCCATGATATCAAAGATTACGGGGAAATGCATAGACGAGCGCAGATCATGGAACGGGATCAGCAGGAAAGGGCAGCCGCTTCAGGATTGCGGTTTGCTCAAAATAGAGATAATCGCCGTTTGGGAAAGAGGCCTATGACTAGAAATAGGCTATTTGTTCTGCCAGCTAGACGGAACATTATGAAACCGAATCCCCCGTTGGGTAGATATGGGGCATGTTTTAAATGTGGGAGTATGGAGCATCAAATTCGTAGTTGCCCTCAGATGCAACCATCAGGACTGTCCAGGGTGCAGCCACCACGAGTTGGAAATCAAGCCGGACCTCCCCCATCGGTTAATCAGGGACGACCACCAGCTCAAGAAAGGATTTATGCAATGGCGCGCAAAGAAGCTGAGAATGCGCCGAGCGTGGTCACAGGTACGATTTCTTTGTGTGATCATGCCGCGTATGCACTGTTTGATCCAGGGCAACCCATTCGTTCGTTTTAGAGCAATTTATTGAGTTGGTTGGTATGAAACCAGTGCTGCTTGAGCATATGCTTTGTGTGACGACACCTGTGAATGATAAGTTGCTAGTTTCTTTTGGATGTCCTAATTGTAAAATAATTATTAGAGGTAGGGAAGAGAGTATCGACTTGGCAGTAATAGCCATGTTCGATTTTGATGTGATTATTGGAATGGACCGGTTAGTCCGACAGAAAGCTGTAGTGTATTACAGCGATAAGACGATCCAATTTAATCCGGATGGAGGCCCTAGTTTTGTATTTTAGGGAAATCGAGGGGGAACCTCGATCCCTTGGATTTCCTCACTTGAGGTGAGTAAGCTGTTGGATGAAGAGTGTGAAGGATATTTGGTGAATGTTGTGGATCCAACAGTTGTAGAACCTAAATTGGAAGATATACATGTAGTAAGTAATTTTCCTGATGTGTTTCCTGAGGAATTGCTGGGTTTACCGCCCAAGCGAGAGGTGGAATCTGTGATTGAGTTAGCACCAGGAACAGAGCCGATTTCAAAAGCGCCGTATAGGATGTCCTTATCAGAATTGAAAGAGTTAAAGGTTCAAATACAGGAGTTACTTGACAAAGGTTTTATTCGCCCTAGTGCGTCCCTATGGGGAGCGTTAGTCCTATTTGTTAAGAAAAAAGATGGAATTCTGAGGTTATGTATAGATTATTGACAGTTGAACCAAGTGACAGTAAAGAATAAGTATCCGCTGCCGAGAATTGATGATCTGTTTGATCAGTTGCAAGGGGCCTCAGTGTTTTCTAAGATAGATTTGAGGACCGGGTACTATCAGCTAAGAATCAGAAATGCGGACATTTCCAAAACTACTTTCAAGACTCGATACGAGCATTATGAATTTACGGTTATGCCCTTCAGATTGATGAATGCCCCAGCCACTTTCATGGATTTGATGAATCATGTGTTCAAGGAATTCTTGGACCAGTTTGTGATAGTTTTCATTGACAATATACTAGTGTACTCTAGGAGCCCCGAGGAGCATGAGGTACACTTGACTGAGGTGCTACGAACCTTGAGAGATCATGCATTGTATGCTAAGTTCAGCAAGTGTGAGTTCTGACTCAGTAGAGTAGGATTTCTTGGACATATCGTTTCTGGGTATGGGATTTCTGTAGATCCAGTTAAGATTGAAACAGTTACCAAGTGGCCTAGACCGACGTCAGTAACTGAGATTCGAAGTTTTCTAGGATTGGCTTGTTATTATAGGCGATTCGTAGAAAGATTTTCGTCAATAGCCATACCAATGACAAGGCTACTTAAGAAGGACGTGAAGTTTGAGTGGGATGACAAGTGTGAAAGGACCTTTCAGGAATTGAAACACCGGTTAACGACTGCTCTTGTATTGACCATTCCGTCGTGCCTAGGAGGATTTGAGATTTATAGCGATGCTTCGCTAAGAGGATTGGATTGTGTGCTGATGCAGCATGGAAAAGTAGTAGCATATGCGTCGCGTCAGTTAAGGCCGCATGAGATGAATTACCTGACGCATGATTTGGAATTAGCTGCTATTGTGTTTGCACTTAAGATCTGAAGGCACTACTTGTGTGGAGAGAAGTTCCAGATTTATACTGATCATCAAAGCCTCAAGTATCTATTTTCACAGAAAAGAGTTGAACATAAGGCAGCGCCGATGGATAGAGCTTCTGAAGGATTATGATTGTGACATCTTGTATCATCTTGGGAAAGCCAATCGAGTGGCAGATGCCTTGAGTCGAAAGTCTAGTTTGACGCATTTAATGGTCAAGGAGTGGACCTGTTAGAAAGACTCAGGGATTCCGAGTTCAAGTTCGAGATGAGTCGAGTGTCGAATTTACTAGCCGCCTTGAGGATTGAACCAGAAATTCAAGTCAAGATTAATGAACTACAGGCTACGGATCGAGAAATCCAAAAGATTATTGAGATGGATGCAGCTAATAGGAAATCGGACTTTCAATTATCCGAGGATGGAATTCTAAAGTTTAGAAGGCGACTTTGTGTACCATATGATGTAAAGCTAAAGGAAGAAATATTATCGGAGGCTCATAGGAGCAACTACAGTATCCACCCAGAAAGTACGAAGATGTATCAGAATTTAAGACAACACTATTGGTGGAATGGAATAGAAGTGGATGTGGCCAGGCATGTAGCTAAATGTTTGACGTGCCAACAAGTGAAGACACAGCATTGTAAGCTTGGAGGATTATTGAGACCATTAGAAATCCCAGAGTGGAAATGGGAACATATTACGATGGATTTCGTGACGGGACTGCCAAGAAGCCAGAGAGGACATCATCAATCTGGGTAATAGTGGATAAACTGACTAAGTCAGCGCACTTTCTAGCAGTACGGAAAGACTTTGAGTTAGAAAGATATGCAGACTTGTATGTGAGGCAGATCGTGAGATTGCATGGAGTACCAGTAACGATCACTTCGGACCGTGATCCAAGATTTACAGCCAACTTTTGGAAAAGTTTGCAAACGGCCTTAGGAAGAAGTTACAGTTCAATACGGCATACCATCCACAGACAGACGGTCAGTCTGAAAGGACCATTCAAATCTTGGAGGACATGCTGAGAGCTTGTGTGATAGATTTTCAAGGTAAATGGGAGGAACAGTTACATTTGGTGGATTTTGCTTATAACAATAATTATCAGCAAAGCATTCAGATGGCACCGTTTGAAGCTTTATACGGCAGAGCATGCAGGACGCCAGTGTGTTGGGATGAGGTGGATGAACGGAGTATCACAGGTCCAGAGTTGATACAGCAGACCGTTGAGGCAGTTGAGGTCATTTTAGACAGACTCAAAACGGCGCAGAGTCGTCAGAAAAGTTATGCCGATCGGAGACGACGACCTTTAGAGTTTCATGTTGGAGATCACGTGTTTCTTAAGGTGTCGCCTATGAAGGGATTATCTAGATTCGGTAAGAAGGGAAAACTGAGTCCTAGATATGTCGGGCCATTTGAGATTTTAGAAAAGATTGGAGATATGGCTTATCGACTTGCTTTGCCGCCTAATCTGTCTCAAGTACATAATGTTTTCCACGTGTCGATGTTGAGGAAGTATGAGCCAGACCCGACCCACATTCTGAGGTATGAAGAAGTAGAAGTAGACGATAAAGCGTCGTATGTGGAAAGACCAGTTAGGATCGAGGATAGAAAAAAACGGGTGCTGAGGAACAAGACGATCCCGATGGTCAAAGTTGTCTAGGAACACCATGGAACAGAAGGTGCCACGTGGGAAAGCGAAGAAGCTATGAGACGTCAACACTCCCAGTTATTTGAGTAGACAAGGGTAGATTGCAAATTTCGAGGACGAAATTTTTGTAAGGGGGGAAGAATTGTAACATCCCGAATTTCGATGTAATTTCCGGGATCAATAAAACCGATATTAATTCGCATTTCATTTTAGTAAGTCTCGCCCAGAGTTGATCACTCTCGGGATACTAACCAATGGGGTATGGCTAACTAGAAAAGGGTACGTGGACCGGGGCCCCTATCGTGAAACGGACACCGATCACGAGAGACGCTGAGGGAATATTCTGGGTCAATGTGGGCTGATCGTAGGAAAGGGTAATGGATTGGGTTTGGCCAAGGCCAACGATGTATAATAGGGACGCAGGTGATTCTGCAAGACCGAAAGTACACGTGGCCAACCAGTCCTGAACCGGAACCGAACGATCGTGACCTCTGGAACTAGTAATAATTTCTTATTCTCTCAATGATTGAGACCATTACAACACGGGTAGCTCTAGGTCGATACGCGTAACTTCTAAATTGCCGTCCGTTAGTGAGAGACCCTGAAATTGAAAGTTTAGCGAGTTTTATTCACGAAATTGGGCCCGGATTTCGATGTCGATTTTCGAAGGCTTAAGAGACCATTTTTGGAAATCTGACGTCATATTATGCTGGCCACGCACATTTGGGGCTAATCTAGCCAAAGATTGAAATTTTGACAAAAAGTGAGGAAAATTACGATTTTGCCCCTAAGGGTGCCGGTGCTGGATTTTGAGGCCATTTGAAGTTATTTTTCGAGGCCGACACCATTTTTGAGTTGCCACGTATACCGGGAGTCGTTACGGACAAAAATTAGAATTTCGACAAAAATTGAAAAAATAATATTATTTTATTCTCGAAATTTCACAGTCGATTTTCGATGGCTTAAAAAGTGAATTTTTCGATTCCGACGCCATATTAGGTTGGCCACGCATATATGGAACGCGTATGTGCGAAAATTGAAATCTCGCCCCGGGATCGGAAAATTACAAAAATGCCCCTAGGCTATTTTTGATTAATTCCGAAAATTTAATTTTATTTTGGGATTAACCAAAGTGAGTTAGCTTAACTCAGGTCTGGTCAGCCCTTGGTTAGGGGCAAATGACCATTTTAGCCCTAAATTATTGGATTTGGATGAATGTTAGCCCTTTGATCAAGGGCAAAAATGTTAAATAGCCCTAAATATTGACACTTAGACTCTACTAATCAGCCTTTGACCCTTTTGACCGGATACATATCTCTCTCTCTCTCACGTGCAGAAGCATTCAGCCATTTTTACCCAGAATTTTCTCTGTTTCTTTGCTGTTTTCTGGTTCTGCAGCCTCCGTTTCTGCAATTTTGGTACTATTCACGCCAGAACAGTACCCGCCGGAGTTGTCCCCGCCAAACCAGCACCACCAGCAACTATTTCCATCTTTGTGCAGCCACCATAGAACCAGTTTCAGTCAAAACAGAATCAAAACCAGCATTTTCTCTCTTTTTTTCTCTTTTCCGGTCCGCAAATAGTGACGCCGGAGCTTCGCCGGAGCTCCGATCGCCGCGCCGTCAACACCCGGACGTCCGGCATCTCGATACGTCGCCGTCCAACCTAGTCAGTACAGTGTCCGTACGGATTACTGTTTATACCGTCGAAATACGTATCGACCGTCGTCGGCCATTGTTTTTCGGTCTGTCTGTACAGTCCCCCTGTACGGAAGTACTGTTCATCGGTACTGTTCACGTCGGTCCGTATAGTTTACTGTTCTCTGTCCGTACGCGTCGCCGGCCTGGGAATTCCGTCGCTGATTGCACTGTTCATCAGTGATCAGCCGCCATTCCCCATCGTCGTGACTTCGAATTAGGTGAGTAAAATTCCTAAACCTGGATTAGGACTAATAATGCGTATTTCTGGACTGGTTTAGGTATTATCAGTATATTGTGGACTGGCTTAAATAATAGCCGTGTGTATTTTAGACTGGGTTGAGAATTGACTAGTAGAAATTATTGTCGGAAAAATTGTGTTAAATCATTGAGAAATTATTGGGAAGAGAAATTGAATTAATTGATCAATTTAGGAGCTCGTTGGTGAAATTGCCGGGTATGCCCGGGTCGACTGATTGTATGTCAATTGTGCCTAATTGTAGTTGATTTCGTGCTGTTATGTTGTATGTGGTGTGGCTATTTTTATGGAGTGCGACTGGCCATTGTTCGGTTTACAATGAATTACTGATTTGTGAAACGCACGTTAGGCCACACGGTATTAATTGGGCCAATTAAGCACGTGTTCTGACAATGGGTGTCTGAATTTCATTAGTGCTTATGGTGCATTGCATTGCATAACATGGACACGGATTATGTATGCCTAGAGTGTGGCATGTTGTGAAATTGTGCGAGAATGCGTGTTTGCCATGAGTGCGTGATCACCTAAATTACCCTGAAGCGTCATATGCTGGGTTCAGATAATAATGAGTTGTGTGATCACCCATGGACCTACGGGTCGTGACCTTCGGGTCGATACCGTCCTCATGCACTTTGAAGCAGGACGATACCCGGTACGTCCGGAAGGCGACCATCCTCATGCACTTTGGAGCAGGCTCTGGTTCGCAAGAAGAACAGTGTTGCGCCTCATGCACTTTGAAGCAGGCTAGAGACGCAGGGCCAGATCGGTTGCTGCACTTCATGCACTTTGAAGCAGGCTAGACGCACCGGGCCGTGAAAAATTGAGGACTCGAGTCATAATAATAATTAATTGGGCAGTTTGCTAGTGTGCCAGTGTGGGCCAGTGGGCTGGGAATTGCACGTGTCTAGTCCATGACATTGCATACATGAACATACATAGACTGGCATGCGAGAATGTGAGAATCGGTGCATAAGCATGTGATTGGCATATATGTGATTATGAGTGTCACGTATGTACTGTGATTATTATATATTGATCTGTCTAACCTGCTGGGTCTAAGAATGATTTGTTATTGTTGATTTGTGATTTAAATATCTATTTTCCGATCAGGAGATTGCATGTTAGCCTAGTCTAGGTTTAGGGGTTGAACTCATTGAGATTCGTCTCACGGTTGTGTAAACCGAAACATTTTCAGACCCCCAGCAGTAGGATGCCGAGGTTACCACCTCTTTTTGGAATACCGCATTTTATCCCACGGTCGTCGAGCATGCACCCCGGTGGAGACGGAGCATAACGGAGAAGTGGCTATTTCGTTATTCCCAGATGTTGGTGTTTTCCTTTTTGGTTGGAGTTAACACTGTAAAAAGAATTTTAAAATAGTAATATAAGTATGTACATATTTTCTGCGTTGATTGTTGTTTGGCTATCCTTGGCTCATATGGTAGTTGTCTGGATTTGTTTATTTAATGCTTCCGCTTGTGCTTGATTTTTGTTTTGGGCGTGGGTCGGCGACACTTCCTGGGAGCGTTGCACCAAAATCGACCGTGACGGGATATTGCGTTCCGGTGGGGTACGGGGCGTGACACAAGGGATGTTAAATGTTGTTACAGGTTGGATGGCAGGTCATCAGTTTTTGTTTTTACTCTTGAAGGGTTAGTAATGTGTGCACCGGTAAACTAAGGTTTACATTTTGTAAATATGGTCGTACAAGTTTGATCGAGTAATGGAACTGTATACATTCTCCCAATTCTCCCAAGTTTTATTTGTTCGGGTATTTCATGATTTCCGTTTACAAAATGAAATTTCTGATGACTATTCGAGGTCAGCAACATTCTTGGGACGTCGTGCAAATAAATCGACCAAAAGAGGATGTCGCGAGCTCGATAGGGTACGGGGCGTGACAAAAGTAGTAAATATAATTTTATTATGTTGGGTGACTCAAAATAAAGTGGCAATGTCGTAATAAGAGTTGATAAATTCAATAGGAGTTCGTAAATTATTTGAAAAATTGGTAATTCCGAAACAACTTAGTCAACATTAATAAGTGGCTCAAAATCAATAACCTAAAAAGCTAGTAACTGAGAAAAAAAATAGCAATAAATACTTAAATACAGTTGATAGTTTGACATAAGAGTTGGTAAAATCAATAGAAGTTCGCACTTATTAGAAAAGTCGTAACTCAAAACGAACTGATCAATGTCTATTAATGGCTCAAATAAAAGTCGTAACTAGTTGATAAGTCACTCACATAAAGTTGATAATCAGATATAAAATTTGGTAACTTCAATAAAAATTCTTATATTATTAGAAAAGGCCGTAATTCATAATTGACCGAATAAATATTGATACATTACTCAAATAAGTGTTGGACACCTAAAGATAAAAACATATTGTAAAAGCACAAGCTTTTCCTTTAACTATTCCACTCATACTGTCTATATCTATGTTTATACACAAAACATTCTCCGAGCGATGTTGATCTTGACCTACTAGCTATATAAATTGTTTATGCTTGTACCATGCTATTGCAATAGTATACAAGACAATCGTCTCGACCGTGCATCTGCTTGCTTTCCAAAGGAAATTGTTGATTGTTGGATTTGGAGGGTGGAAGAATGTGATTCTGATGTTCATGCTGAATATTCTGGTCACGACGATGAACATGGTGATGAATAGTGTCACTGTCGATGTCACCACTCCCATTCGCAGCAGATTGTTTTGCTTGTCATCCAACATTATGTTCACATTGTCCTCCGTGTCTTGAATGTATTCCCTTAGCTTTCAACAGAGACAAGATGAAAATGTTTGTAAGGAATCAAATGATATTTGTTGTTGTCGAATTCTTATGTTTATTTACTTTTGAAGGATATTAACTTTGGTAAAAAATATCCCTTCGAAGAATTGCTGTCTTGAGGAAAGTAGTATTTTTCTTCTGGATTGGGGAGGTGAATCTTTGTATGAAGCTAATCTACTATCCATAAATTATGAAATAACTCTCTCTCTGTATATGGCACGCCTCTGTGCATAATTAGTGATATTTTTTCTCAACATTTCCGAATATCTTGCTTGTACAGTAGTTGTTGCTGATGGAACAGGCATCCTTTGGAGATCAACGGAATGCCACATTTTCTCTTGCTGAGGAGGATCATACACTTGCAAATGCCCTCAGATTTACCTTGAATCAAGAGTCAGCACTACATTACTGTGCTTGGTGCTATTTGTCAGATCTTTACATAGTAGGATCATCCATCCATTAATCGTTTTGGTCAGTATCTGTGACATCTCGAATTTCGGCCCATTTTTGAGATTTGTAAAACGCGTAATTTGTCAGTGTGCTTATAGTAAAATCTCGCCCGGGAACTGATTACTCCTTGTTATCATTTTAAATTAGAGATTTCGCTAGAATCGCACTCGATCAAATTTGGCCGTTATTTGGACCCCGAACTTAGCAATCGATTTTCGGGAGTTTCAGGACGAAATAAATTGGATAGTGTCAATATTATGGTAGCCAATGTTGAGATTTTCAGGAATGATGAAAAAAGGGGAGTTTTTGACCAGGTGCGAATTTGGACTAGTAGACCTTCCTCGTTATAATTTGGTCTAATTAATTTGGCTTTTGTCCCTTTTTATATACGAGGCTTATTTTGGACCGGTAGATCGTTTTCAGTTTTAAATTTGGACCATCGGTTTGCAAATAATATTTGAATGTTCAAATTATTTCTTATTCTATTTCTCTCTCTCTCTTCCCTCTGACCGCGCGCATCTCCCCCCCCCTTCGGTCACGTCTCCCCCTCTACATGTCCGACCCATACACCTACTCCCTCTCTCTCCTTCTTTTTCTTTTTTCTTTGTTCTTCTCTCTCCTCTCTCTTCTCTTTCTTCTTTCTCCGAGCCCGACTGGTCTTGTTTCTGCTTCTTCCTCCGCTTGATCGTGCCTCGCCGACCGCCTCGCGCCGTTGTCGCTCCGACCGAGCTGCACCGCCGCTCGCCAACCGCCAGCAGCGCCGTCAGCAGCCCCGTCGCCTCGTCGTTCCCTTCTCTCCCCCGACGCCCATAGACCTCCGCAACTCCTCCCTGTCTCCGTAGCTGCCGTTCGACTATCCCCCGCCTCCGCCTGACGCCACCCCACCAGCCACCGGCGCCGCCGTCCTCCTCACCCTGCCGTCGTGCCGCTGTGTCGCCCGGCAGCTCTACCCCGGCTCGGCTTTCTTCTCCTCCCGAGCACGCGAGCTAGGCTCGCTGCTACTGTTCACAAGCTCGCCGCGCCGCCTCGTCGCCGCCGCGAGGTCGCCGGTGCCGCCGCCGTTCCGCACCCCCTCAGCCTCCATCTCCCTCTCCCTCTCCCTCTTGCCGCATCTTCCTTTCCTCTGCCCCTCTCCTTCCCCTATTTTTCTCCCTCATGCCACCGTCGCCGCTCGCCGGAGGAGCTCCACCGCCGCCGGAGCTGTTCCGCCGCCACCACCATCTCGCCCAGCCTCGCCCAGCCGCCCTACTCCTCTCTCTTTTCCTCCCGACTACCACGACCAACCGCCTCTCCGTGTGACATCCCGGATTTTGACTCAATTTTGGGATTTAATAAACGTGTAATTTGTCAGTGTGCTTCTTTCCAAACGTGTAATTCTTCAGGAACAAGGCTATCTTCCTTCCGGGAATTCGCAAGCACATCATCAAGGCGGTGAAGGATAAATCCACATCCTTAGGAAAAATTGCTGACACCCCGAGAAATAGAAGACTCCAGAGGAATTGGGAGCTCTCACCTTCCATCTTTTCCAACTTGGACACTTAGCACCCTGTTATGCTCAGAGCGTTGCTGTTTTCCCCCTCTCTTGTTTGGCTGCGGGCTGTTTAGGTTTTATCTTTCTATTTTCGTTGTCCTAGGGTTCCTGCCATGTCTTGGGATTCCATCCAGCTCCGGTTGGTTTGGTTCTTTCATTTTGGCCCAGTTGTTCTTCTTTAGTTGGCTGTTTGGCCTTTTGTACCTAGTATATTGCTAGACCTCTCTTGACCTCGTTTGGACACCTTTGTGTCCTAATATGGTCAAGAGTAGGTTTGAGCTTAGCTTGTATTGGTGTTTTTGAAAAGTTATACAAACATTACCTTTACCAAAAAAAAAAAATAATTTGTCAGTGTGCTTATAGTAAAATCTTGTCTGGGAACTGATCACTCCCGGTTATTGTTTTAAATTTTGAGATTTCGCTAGAATCGCACTCGATCGAATTTGGTCGTTATTTAGACCCCGAACTTGGCAGTCGATTTCCGGGAGTTTCGGGACAAAATAAATTGGACGGTATCGATATTATTGTGACCAGCATCGAGAGTATCAGGAATAGTGAGGAAGTGGATTTTTGGATCGGGTGCAGATTTGGACTAGTAGACCTCCCTCGTAGTATGTCTTGGGTTATTTTGTTTTGGCCAATTGCCCTAAATTATTATTTGAGATTTTTTGTGGACTGTTAGACCTTTTTCTTAATTTAAATCGGGACCGTTAGGTCGATTTTTAGTTTGGACTGTGTCCGTTGGATCGCAATTGAAATTAAAATTTAAACTTTCTCTCTCTCTCTCTCTCTCTCTCTCTCTCTCCCTTTCCCCTCTGCCGCACGTCCCCTCCCCCGCTTCCTCCCCATGCAAACTTCTTCTCTCTCCCTCACGTCTCCCTCTGCACGCCTGACAACCCCCCTCCCTTCTCTGTCTTCCTTTTTCCCCTTCTTCTTGCTCTTCTCTTCTTCTTCTTCGTTCTTCTTCCATTGGCCCGACGGTGCTGCTTGTTCTGGTTTCGCTTGCCGACCACCGCCCGAGCTCGCCGGTCATCGTGCGCCGCCGTCGCTAGCTCGACCGCCGCGCCGCGCCGCTCGACCAGCCCCGCCGCCGTCGCGTCGCCCGCCCTGGCTGCCCCTTCCTCCCTTCCCGCGCGCTCGACAGCGAGCTTGTCGTCGCTGCTCGTCGCGCCTGGAGCCGGCCCAGCCCGCCGGCACATTGTTCGGTTGCCACCTCCGCCCTATCACAGTCGCTGCCTCCCTCTGTAGCCGCCTTCCCCCTCCCGGCCAGCCGCCCCATCGAGCCGCCTCCCCGTCGAGCCGAGCCAGCGACCTCGCCGCTCGCCGGTCGGCTCGTCTGGCCTCGCACCGCCGCCGTACCGCGCCGTGGCGCCCCGCCGGCCAGCTCACCGCCGCGCCCCTCAACCCTCCCTCTCCCTTCCTCTCTCCCCCTCACCTCTCGGCCAGCCCCCCTGGTTCAGCCGTCACCGCCGGCCAGCCCAGCCAGCCAACCGGCCAGCCAAGCCCGTAACCCACGCGCACAAGCCGCGCGCCCGTTGCCGTACCCGTGCCCGCGCCGTGCCTGTGCCCGCGCCCGCGCCCGTAGCCCAGGCGTATTGCCCGTTCAGTCGACCCGTCGCCCGGGTGCGTTGCCCATCCGCTGGCCCGTGCGCCCTGGGCACACCGCGCGTTCACCGTGCCCGCGTGCCAGGCACGCCGATCGGCCATTGTGCCCACTTTGGCCGGTCAACGCGCCCGTGTGGCCTACGCCCGCGCTGAGTTTGAACTTCTCACCCGGGCGATTTTGGGCCCTAGCCGACTTTCTCCGGATCAAAACTTGGTAAGTGACTCTCTAAACCTTACTTAGTACATTGGATATTATTAGACTTGTCTAGAGAATAATTAGTACCGGTTTAGGGGCTTCATGCGGATTGTGGGCAATTTTAGTACGTGCATTATTAATAGATTAAATTGGGAGAATTGTGGGGCTCATTGATAATATTGTTGTGGCATTCGTGGGTGGGCTTGAGGTTAATATGTGATAGGCGTGAATGACGAATTTGTGGGCAAGTGAGATGGGCTCTGATGTGAATTGAATTCGTGCGTGAGTACTTATTAACTAGTCTCGGGCTAGAACGGCTAGGACGTGCATTAAATTAGTGATTTTATGATTTAATTGTGCAATTTGAATTGGATTAAATAGTATGCTCGATTTGGAATATTGTGTGTGACCGACTTGAACGTCGGGTTTGTGGTTGAAGTGGCGATTTGTGGATTGGAACGAATTTGTGAATTTGAGCTGTTTGATGCAATTTGGCGTGAATGTGATTGAATTGAATGTCGTGTGCATGCCTGTCGATTTTAAGCCTGGATCGATTGAAGGGCTACGGACTTGGGACGTGTTGACGGCGGTCCGTGTGAAGGCATGAATGGCCGATGTGCCAATTGGATGCGGCTTGAGACGTGTTGACGGTGGCCCGTTAAAGGTGTGACTGGACCGGGACGTGTTTACGTCGGTCATTGGAATTGTTTGAATATCGTGGCTTGGGACGTGTTGACGGCGGCCATTGGGATTGATCGAATTGTGTGGCTTGTGAGCCAGTGAGAATGGACCTGAGGCGCAGTGGCGCGGGTCTTGAGAAAGATGTTCGGTCACGCATGTGATTTGAGTGTGATTGAATTGGCTAGTTGAGCGTGTGATTGAAATGGCTGGTTGAGTGTGACTGAATTGGCTGGTTGAGCGTGTGATTGAAATGGCTGGTTGAGTGTGACTAAGTTGGCTGGTTGAGCGTGTGATTGAAATGGCTGGTTGAGTGTGACTGAATTGGCTGGTTGAGCGTGTGATTGAATTGGCTAGTTGGATAAGTTGTCGAATTAGTAAGAGGAATTGCGTGCAAATATGGTTGGCGTTTGAGCAATTGCAATGTGCTATTTAGTTACTATTACTGCATTACCATGTTATGATTAACGTGCAAAGTCGGCATGGGTTTGATGGCGAGGTAAGTATAATGATGCGAATTTTTTATATGTTACGGGGTAGATTGCATGTACGACTTGTCTGGGTACGCATTGGCCTAAGTGGGGTTTAGGGGGTTGCTTATTGAGACTCGTTCTCATGGTTATTATATAACCATTTCAGATCCGCGACCATGAGTGATCGGACACGTAGCAAGGGTATCTTGGAGATCAAGGACGGGTCAAGTACCCGGCATTTTGAGTTTTCCCTTTTTGTAGAGGAGTTAAGTTTGTGACAATTGTCTCTCCCCCTTCGATATTTGTGGTTCTGCTGTTATGGTTTAACTTCGGGATTGTCCTTGTGAACGTCGTATGTGTTTGTCAGGTATATGAATTGCAGTTATTGTTTCAGGCTATCGCTATCCCCCTGTCATTATTAATTGTCTGGGTTGTTCCTATTTATTTCCGCGCGTGCTTAATCTCTGATATTTGGGTTGGGTCAGCGATGTATCTGGGACGTCGCATTCAATGTTCGACCATCAAGGGATGATCGCGCGCTCATAGGGTGTGGGGCGTGACACTCCGCCTAAGCTCTCGTCGTTCGCCAGAGCCGCTGCCGCCGTTACTGTTCCGGCGAAGGACCACCACTGCCCAGCCGCCATCGCCACATGTTTGGCTTGGTTTGAAGCTTAGGACACCCGGTGAGTTTGACCCTAAACCCTAATTAGGATTATTTGCATTTCTAGACAAGTTTAGAGGTTAAATTAGGGTAATTTATGGGGTTATCGTGCAAAGGATGGTAGGGGTTGATGTTGCGGCTGATTTGGTGAATTATAGTGACCGTTTGATGAGGTTTCGCGGCTATGTAAGTGCCAAGAGATGGCTGGTCAGGTTTGGAATGGAATAGCCCAAGTTTGGGGAAATTCGGGTCTAGAATGCGGATACTAGTGCGCGCCTTAATTGGCATTATGGTGGTTGATTAAAATGGTATCTTGGGGAGTCTAATGGGACATTTTGAGATTATTAAATGGCCCGGCGCGATCGATTTAGTGGCTGTCCATATCGGGTTTGAATCGGACAAGGCGCGATCAATTTGGGGGTTAGTTTGTGGAAGCCGTTAAGAGCGGATGTTGTGGCGTATTTGGTGGCTTAGCGTAATGTTCTAATCGAGGTTTAGTGGTCTGTGGTGTGTTGAATAGCGGCTAAGCTTAGGAGCCTTGACTTAGGCGAAATTGTGGATTTGGCGGATGTGATTTGTAGGCCGAGTAGTAGTTGTTTTCGTAGCAAATTGGGGAGCCTAATGTGATGAATTGAAAGTGAATTGAGCGCCTAAGACGGACCATTCATGGCTGGTTTAATACCGGGAGGATTCGGGCCATAATTGTTTATTTGAGGTTTTAGGGTGAACGGCTTAGGGAACGATAATCACCCAAGAGGATACGAAATTAAATGTGGCTTGAATGTGGTTGTATGATGCCATGTCGTATGTCTAGCGGAACTAGGAATGGATTAGCTTGGCGGGCCTAGGATGCGCGAGTAAAAATCCCTAAACCCCGAACTAGTCTATTTATGCGATTTAGGGGTAAATTTAGGGTTAATTAAGCTAAATTATAGCTTAATTAGGTGTATATGTGTGTGGGCTGATTATGGGACTTAATTGAGGCTTAATAAGATTATTTAGGTGTGATTTAGGGCTGGAAAATGCATGCCGTCCAACACTGTTCACAAGGATCCGAATTTGCACTAAATTGCCTAAATTGAGCATTAAATGGACTAATGAGTAATGGCTTGAAATTGGGCAATTTAGAGACTATTTAGAGTTTGTATATATCTTCAGGGGTGTCTCTATGTTCGAGGACTAATTGGTCAAGTTTGATTGGTCATGGCGGACCTTAGGCACAATGAATTGGATCGATGTGAGTGCGTGGTACAAAAGCCGGACTAATTAGGCTTGAATGGGACTAAACTGAACATGCCAGTAACGTATTAAATTTTTGCCTAAATTATGGTAGATTGTGCTTGGCATGTTGATATTGATAACTGATTTTAGATTCCTGAGTATGTGAATATTTGCGGGCCTACGGGTCGTTTTAAATGGTGGCCTTCAGGTTGGGCTTTCGGGTTGGGATAAACTATGGCCTTCGGGTCGGGCTTTCGGGTCGGGATAAACTGTGACCTTCGAGTCGGGCCTTCGAGTCGGGACAAACTGTGACCTTCGAGTCGTGGCCTTCGGGTCAGCTTAACTGTTGTTGGCCTCAGGGTCGTGGCCTTCGGGTCGATTTAATCGCATATGTTTTATAATGATATTAAAAGTCTAACCTGCATGGCGGAGTAGTGAATTGGACTATGGGCCCGGGTGAACTTATATTGATTGTTATACTGGTTCATTGATTTATGTGTTTTATTTATCCTCTGGAGGTGCACGTTAGCCTAATTTAGATTTAGGGAATTACTCACTCAGATTATTCTCATTGTTGTTTAAACCACATTTTCAGACCCCCAGCCTTGAGGATGGCAGGCGTACCGAAGTGTTTTGGGAGGAGCCCCCGGCTAGTTGTAGTGGCCTTGAACTGCTTTTGATTTTTTAGCATGGCCTGTAATTTAATATTGTGTCTGGTGCCCAGTATCAACGCAAGTGTAATTGTTTATGTTGTTTGCTGAGTGGCTATCCTTGGTCATTTGGTTCAAAACTGTTTGGGTATTGTATTGCTTTCGCGTGTGCTTTAATCTTTGTGTTGGGCGTTGGGTCGGTGACGTGTCCTGGGACGTCGCACTTGTAATCGACCTTAGAGGAATGTTTGCGCGCCGTAGGATTTGAGGTGTGACAGTATCAGCATGTAAGTGTTAAACATCAGGAGCAGGGATGTTATTAAGCAGTAAACTTACTAGCGGGAAGAATTTTAATTGGATAGGTATTGTGTATGAGCTTTCGCCTATCGTTATCACACAATGAATGTTCTTTTTTCCCTCAAAATGAAGGTTACTTCTTACTTTCGCTTTTCATTGGGTGAAACCATCGAATGAAGCCTGAATTACTCGTATAGTTGGAGAGTAATGAATATGGAAAAATGTTACAATGAAATACTAACTGGTGCATTTTCTGTTATACTTTCCCTTTTCTCCTTGGTATAGAAGTTAACCTTTTAGTATACTTCAATCTTCTCCATGTTTTCTGTTCCTGCTATTGCACAGTTTGTCTTTTTTTGGTAAGTTTAGATTCCATAGAGTTTTAATGCTTGTTGTGTCTATTCTGCAGTCAAGGGGTAATATTTTGTGGTTACAGCATTCCTCATCCTTCGGAAGCCCGGGTTAATGTTAGAGTTCAAACGACAGGTATTATATGCTCTCATCAATCTCAAGCCTAAGAGATGTGATGTATGTTGGATGCTTTGCTTGGCTTCTAAACTTCATGTTATAGGGTGAAATTGTAGATGGTTATGTTTTTTTTTTTTTTAATAGATGGGTAGACCAGGAAATACGATTAAGTGTTGCTGGATTTTGTCAAAATATGGTGGACGAACTCATGGAATCCGCACAGCACATCACCAAATCTTTAATACATGTTGCCATACCCAGCATTGTTAAGTCATTCAAAATTGTACCTACTCTCTGTTTTAACGTTGCACCTTAGAGCCTTGAAACTTCTTCCACAGAAGATTGGAGAGGATTGCCCTGGTTAGTAGCGGCCTCCCTTTCCCAGGCATTAGGCCTAGCTTTCATGTCTCGCATTCATCTTCCCCCACCTTGTGTAACCAATGGAGCTGTTGGTCATCTGGCATTTTCTTCTCTGGTGATCTGCAGAGTGGCTTTTCATGTATTTTACTCTGTTTGAATCTTTTACGTGGTGTTTGTCAGATGAGCCAGCAAGAGAGGTATTGAAAGACGCTTGCCAAGATCTGATGCTGATGTGTCAACACATAAGGGGCACATTCGATAAAGCTGTCAACGATTTTAGAACGAAAAATCCTCCTGATAATCATCCTTCCGAGTACATGGACGCAGACTGAAGGTGAAATTATTGTAGCAGATTTCGATATATTAGGCCTCCTCAATCTACGGTCATGCGACCTTTTTGAAGAATGGCCTCTATCAAGTTCTTGTCTGCAGAAGAATGTTGCACTGATATTTTTAAGTAAACTGTTTGTGAGTATTTGGGAAGCCATTGAGCATCATTATATTGATTATCTATGAAGACCTACTCAGTGTAAATGGCAGATTAAAGACGGGGTTATCGATGTCGGGGTCATACTTCTTATCTATATGGTATTTTGGAAGACAAATCATTCTTTTCTACGTCAATGTTTTTTTTCTTTTTTGTTAATAACCACAAAAGCCCCCCAAATCGATACACGTGCCAAATTTATCACAAACTAATTTTTTTATTACCAAAAATTCTAAACTAGTACACTTGTGATAAATTTATTTTAAACTAATTCTTTTATCACAAAAAACCTCAAACTGTATTGGTGATAGATTTACTTTTCGTTAATTTCCATTAAATTTGATTAATGCCACGAAAAATCATGAATTGGTATACTTGTGACAAATTGAGGGTTAAATTCTAAATCGGTTCACCTGTTAATTGTCACGTTATCCAACTCACTAATTTGACGATAAAATTTAACAGAAATTACTATAGGGTAAATTTATTATAAGTATATCGGTTTGGTTTTTTTGTTGTTAAAAAATTGGTTTAGGGTAAATTTATCATAGATGTACTAGTTTGAGATTTTTTATGATATTAATCTTTTTTTTTTTTTGCTTCTGCTCGTTCTTTTACGACATTTCCATCAAGTTGTCCGTCGAGAATACCTATGTCGGGCATGCCAGTGGGGCTCATACTAGCTTCCATGGAACCGGTTCTTTGTCAA
This sequence comes from Syzygium syzygioides, assembly GCA_031216285.1. Lineage (NCBI taxonomy): Eukaryota > Viridiplantae > Streptophyta > Magnoliopsida > Myrtales > Myrtaceae > Syzygium > Syzygium syzygioides. The sequence continues at coordinate 14,420,808 of CM062248.1, forward strand.
CATGCATTGGTTCAACCCATTTCGTCATTCTCTGGCTGAAGTCTGTCTCATTTTCCAAACTTGATAATTAATACAGTAGTATTTCTTGATATCCTCTTTTCTTTCATTTTACTGGGAATCATCTCTCCTTGTGTCCATATGCTTCAAGATTACATAAGCCACAAGTTCAGAATTACAGTCTGCAGTAGTCATAGCTAACTATCCATGGAGGGTGTCTACCTCAACCGATCCTAAACATTTCGCTTATTTTGCGGGTGATCTTAAATTTCTACATGCCCTTAATAGACCAATCCTTTGTATTTGTACCATGCAACTATGCCAACATACAATAAGATGGTCATGACGGTGCAAGCGACATTGGTCCATACAAAGTCTTCGTGGGACTGATTTGTGGAATGCCAAAGTGTGATGACGATGTTAATGCCCATCACGCTGGCGAGGACTATATACCTGCTGATCACCAGAATAGCAGTTGTTATCAGTACTCCCATCTGCAGAAGATTGTTTTGTTTGTCATCCAACATGATGTTAACGTAGTCCTCCGTGTCGTCGATGTACTCCCTCAGCTTTAAGATCAGGAAAAATAAGAAGAGGACTAACGAGTTTAGCTATTAATGCACAGCGAAAAGGTTGTTCAGTGTCTCTTTTTGGGTATGTGCTTTCATAAGGAAATTCAAGTTGTCATCAGAGGGAAATTATGAGATTCATACTGTAGAGAGCTTGTTAAGTGTGCCATCAACTTGCACGAAGTATGCCTCTAGAAGCATCTCTAATTCCGTCACGTGGACATGCCTGGCTGTGGCAGCGCTGCGAGAATCGCTGCTCTTGGCCGTTTCTATTTCATCATTCAGCAAGCCACGCAGAGGAGTCAAGCCGTCATCCGGTGAGATATCGGGATCTCCACTGTCATGCCCGTATAAATTTGGCGATAAGACAATAGTAACAGGATTGAGGTTAAACAGAAAGCAAGAGATTCAGTATGTGCCCGTCATTGTTGAGTTCATGAACTTCTTCTTCCTCCTCGACGGCAGCTGAGGAAGAAGAAGAGTTGTCATCTTCTTCTTGAAGCAGTTTGCTGGTCAGGTACATACCCGCCATGTCTCCATCATCTTGGAGAATATGCTCGAGCTCATCCCTCACCTATAGATACATGGAAAAGGCCCATGCTATAAAATGTGGCCCCTTGAGATGTCTTTATTGCAAGTAATGTTAATATGTATGGTAAATGCAATCATGTGTTGGTGTAGTGTTGATTTTTTTATTTTATTTGGATAACCCATAGGCACGTCAGGGAGACAAGGGCTACCTAGAGGCCCATAAAGCACAATATCTAGTCTAATATAAAGCGAAAAATAATGGATCTTGCAATACTTAATGGATAAAAGGAGAAAATGATTGTAGAAATTAATAAGAAACAATTAAAAACAACACCAAAAATCTACGTGGTTCGATTTAATTATCGGTAATAGAGATTCGATATTTGAATCCGTCAAGAACACGTAACGAGATAAGGTTCTTCCTCAACTCCGGAATATGTCTTACGTTAGTCAATGTTTGCCACTTCATCATGCATTTTAATTCGAACTGTTCCGATCCCTACTACTTCAGAAGTAGCATCATTTCCCATAAAAACCTTACCACCATCCGTATGCTGATAGATAGTAGACCAATGTCAATGAACAGTTATAAGATAAGAACATTTAGGGTGTATTTATTTAAGGGAAAGCGTTTTGCGGACTTTCACCCGTTTGGCTCGTCGAAAATGATTAGTCAATTGAAAACAATTTCCGATCAAAGAAAACATTCATGTATAAAAGTTAGGAAAGTGAATTCCCTAATCTAAGAAGGTGAAAACACTTTTCGGAATTGCTTTCCTTGACTTTTTTAATATTTTATTCTTTTCTTTCTTTTCTTTCTTTTTTTCTTTTTCTTTTTTATTTTAAAATAAAAATATTAAAAATTCGAAGTTATTTTTTTGCCTAAGATAAAATCATGAGATTAAAATCATTTTTCAAATGAGATCCAAACATTAGAAAACGTTTTCGATCACACATCACCAAACAAAGGAAAACTAACGATTTTCCTAAAAAATGATTTTACGGAAAACATTTTCCAAAAACGTTATGTTTTCCGTGAAACAAACGAACCCTTAAAGTCAAGCACCCAATCATCCTCTTATGAAGTCGTGGTAATTGTTAACACATGGTCGACATCGCTAAAATTATAATTTTTTGTGGTAACAATATTACCATCACCTGCCTGTAGGCTCCACCTAAACTCATTTACCCATGTACTTTGAACGTAGAGACTCTGTACCTCGTCGTCCAAACAGGAGCAGGCAGCTTCAAGGCATGCCTCTGAAGCAACAAACTCGGAAGGAAGAGTCTGCAATCTGTCTTGTTGTTCCTTCAACACTTGACTGTGTTCCACACTCTCTTGCGAGCCTTGAAAGATTTTTGCTAGCTCCGCTACAGTTCGCTCATCGCCGCCATTTCCACGAATCTAATTAGAAAAGCACAAGGTCAACATTTTCTTACTAGCCAATCGTGGGTTCGAACTGTCCTATGTTTGTGGAAAGATAAAAAGAACCTATGAAGATTTATAGTCGCTGTGAAGATCTACAGTGGCGCACTTAATCCAGTCTTCCCAACGAAAGAGGAGGGGCTCTGAAAGTGCCTCGCATCTAGCTCGTTCAGGCGCTTTCATAATCACGTCAACCGTTAAGGACCCGCTTGACAATAAAGTTAGCGTAGTATGGGGTGACGTAGTACCCATTCGACACAAGATACAATATATATTTAGCGACAAATCCATAGGTTTTAGGACAATGTATTAATCACCGTGAATAAATATGTCTACCTATGGAAGGATATGTAGTCAACTTTACAGTGTAAAACAGTTTCCATTAACGTAGTAAATGCCATATTCAATCCATGATGAACACCATACTAATTATGGATGAACGGTCCTAGCACTACAAAAAAACACAGATTTTGCGACGGACCTTTGCGACGATTTTCCGTCGCAAATTTGCGACGAAATTTGTGACGTAGTATATTTTGCGACGGAAAATTTTTCCGTCGCAAATTTCCGACAAATAATACGACTGTCGCAAATTTGCGACGGCATTGTCAGTCCGTCGCAAATTTGCGACGAAAACACCCGTCCGTCGCAAATTCGTACTTTATCAACCCGTGCTAACTCTCTCTCGCTCACTCTTGCTGTCTCTCGCTCTCTCTTGCTGTGTCTCACTCTCTCTCGGTCTCTATCGCTTTTCCCCCGCTTTCATATATCTGAAATCAGCAAAATCCGTGCACGCACGTATTAATCTCGGTGAAGCTTTTGTACCGGTAAGTGCAAAATTGCTAACTTTATAACTATTCATGGTTGCATTGTAATTTTTATTTTAATATATGTTTATGTTTAATTTTTTTCGTATCTGCATCACCGGTGTAATGACCGGTGACCGGTGAGACCTCGCTGGCCTTCGGATGAGCAGAATGGCCACGCCGTTTTGCGATGGAACCGTTTTTCCGTCGCAAATTTGCGACGAAATTGTTTTTCCGTCGCAATTTTGCGACGGATAATTGAAAAGTGCGTCGCAAATTTGCGACGGATATCTGTTTCCGTCGCAAATTTGCGACGGAACCGTTTTTATCCGTCGCAAATTTGCGACGGAACCGTTTTATCCGTCGCAAATTTGCGACGGATATGCGTTTCCGTCGCAAATTTGCGACGGAGTGAGGTTTCCGTCGCAAATTTGCGACAGAGATCCGTTTCCGTCGCAAATTTGCGACGGAGTGAGGTGTCCGTCGCAAATTTGCGACGGAGAGTGTTTCCGTCGCAAAAACCGCTCTCCGTCGCAAATTTTGCGACGGAGCACAATTTGCGGCCTATCCTATTTTCCGTCACAAATTTACGACGGGATTTTCATTTATTCGTCGCAAATTTGTGAGGGATGAATTCCGTTTCCATCGTTCATTAAAAATTAATAAAAAATATAGATTCTTATGTGATTAATCTTTTCTGGGTTTGTACCTAATTGAAAGTCTCGCAATCCAAGTGGACTTTGCAATTCTCATCAAATTGATCACTTTGTCCTACCAATATTTCAGTCAAATATTTAGGTAAGTCTTCTTTACATTGTAATTTTTTCTATTTTTGCAATTTCATATTAATTGTTGCGTGACTAAAAAAATTTATAATTTCCAAAATTTAATAGTTTTAATTAAGAACAATAGATATGATATTTTAATTATTTTACCAGAATTTTATATTTTAATACAGACACAATGCAAAGAGAAAGGGCTTGGATGTATAATAAGAACTTACCTGGACGTCAAGGATTAACATATGAGTTTCGTACTGGGTTGGAACTATATTTAGACTTTGCTAGTACTAAATATGAGTTTATGGATGGAAATAAGTTAAGGTGTCCGTGCAAAAAGTGCGGTAATGGTAAATTTCTTGTGTGTGATCAAGTTAGAGAACACCTTACTAGATTTGGGTTTACTCCGAACTATTATAATTGGACTTCCCATGGTGAACCATTTATATCTGATGAAGGATATGGAAGAAGTGAGCAATTTTCAGTTAGGGAAGAATGTGGCTATTATGAGCAATTGAACCCATACGAGAGGATGGTGATTGATGCAGCTAGTTATAATTTTATCCCAGAATCAAATCATGCAAGTACTAGTTTTACTCCTACACGTGAACAAGCGAGTACTAGTCATGCTTCACAATTGGAAGATATAGGAGTAACGGGTTTTGAGGAAAATGTGGATAATGAAACTTTTCAATCTAATCAGTTCTGGGATGTGTTGAAAGCAGCAGATGAACCTCTATGGGCAGGTTGTGAGGACCACACTAAGTTATCGGTGACAGGCCGACTATTAAATATCAAGGCAGAGCATAATGTGTCTGTGGATTGCTTCAACTCTTTTGTTGAAGTAATGCGGGAATCATTGCCTCATGATAACAATATGCCAAGTGATTTTTATGATATGAAAAAACTAGTGGAAATCTTAGGCCTTCCGGTTGTAAGAATTGATGTATGTAGTAGGGGTTGTATGCTATATTGGAGAGATGATGAAAATGCAGAATCTTGCAAATTCTGTAGCCAACCTAGGTACAAGATTAACAGGAGGCTGGGTCGTAATCAGAAGCGTAGACCATGCAAGCAAATGTTTTATCTACCATTAATCCCTAGATTGCAAAGGCTTTATGCGTCTAAAGCCACTGCTGAACACATGACTTGGCATGCAAATCATGAAACAGAAGAAGGTCTAATGTGTCATCCTTCAGATGCGGAGGCATGGCAACATTTTGATAGAACATACCCTGAGTTTGCAATGGAACCTCGGAACATCAGGTTAGGTTTATGTGCCGATGGATTTGCTCCATTTGGGAAAACAGGAAAAAGTTATTCATGCTGGCCAGTTATCTTAACGCCGTACAATCTTCCACCAGGTATGTGCATGAAGACACCTTATATGTTTTTGACATTGATCGTGACAGGGCCGCAAAATCCGAAGAAGTTGATAGATATTTATATGCAACCATTGATTGAGGAGTTACAACGACTATGGGTTGAAGGTGTCCCGACGTATGACGTTTCTACCGATCAAATGTTTGTAATGAAGGCTGCCCTTCTTTGGACGATAAATGACTTTCCAGCTTATGGAATGTTATCTGGATGGAGTACAGCTGGGATCTTAGGATGTCCGATATGGTTGGAGAGGTCAAAGTCATTTAGATTAAAACATGGAAAGAAGCCTTGCTATTTTGACTGTCACAGACAATTTTTGCCGCCAAGTCATCCTTTCAGAAGGAATAAGAAAGAGTTCATCAAGAATAGGACTGAAAGAACGCGTCCACCATTGAGGTTGACCGGCGATCAAATTTGGGAGCGTGTGCAGGACTTTCCAACCGTTGTTGAGAACCCGCATGGCACAACTTTTGCGTACGGAAGTTCACATAAGTGGACAAAACGCAGTATATTTTGGGATCTACCATATTGGAAGACGCATCTTATTCATCATAATCTTGACGTCATGCACATAGAAAAGAATGTTTTCGACAATGTCATAAATACTGTGATGGATGTCGCTGGAAAAACAAAAGACAACTTGAATGCAAGAAAAGATATGACAGTTATTTGCGATCGGCCAATACTAGCTGTGCATGCAAGCAGCAGGGGACCAAAACCGAAAGCAGTTTATACATTGGATAAGGAGCAGAGGCGAGTTGTTTGTCAATGGTTGAAATCTGTGCGGTTTCCTGATGGATATGCTTCGAATCTCGGGAGATGTATTGATTTGAATGAATGCAAGTTGACAGGTTTGAAGAGTCATGATTGTCACATTCTGATGGAAAGACTAATTCCAATAGCTTTGAAGGAAGTTCTACCGAATTTTGTATGGGGCGCAATTACAGAATTAAGTAATTTCCTCCATGATATTTGCTCGACAGTGTTAAAAGCATCGCACATGGAGAAACTAGAGAGAGATATTCCAATTATTCTTTGCAACTTAGAAAGGATATTTCCTCCAGCGTTTTTTGATTCGATGGAGCATCTGTTAGTTCACTTGCCTTATGAGGCCAAAGTTGCAGGTCCCGTCCAATTTCGATGGATGTATCCATTTGAGAGGTAATATATTTTTTTAAAATACAGTTCAAATTAGTTTATTATATAATATGTTCCGATAAGCTTCTTTCTATTTCAACTAGATTCTTATATCATTTGAAGAAAAAAGTGAAGAATAAGGCACGTGTTGAAGCTTCAATTTGTAATGCATATATTGTAGAAGAAGTGACAACATTTGCATCATACTATTTTGAGCCGCACGTTCAGTGCAAGAGCCGGAGAGCAGGCAGAAATGATGAGGGCCCCATTGATCCTAATTGCATTGTATTCTCTATTTTCAATTATCTGGGTCGACCATGCGGCGCATGTCGAGCCAGATACTTATCAGGCAAAAAATTTCATGCAGCCGATACTTATATTTTACTGAACTGCCCAGAAGTCGAGCCATACTTCAAGTAAGTGTAAATTTGCAAATATATGTTTTGCGTGTCAAATATTTTCTAATAATAATATGATTTTTAATATTAGGATTTTCCAAACTTCAATGGCTGGACTACAACCAAATGAGTTTGACCGTTTGTGCGATGAACAATTTGCAGCATGGTTCAAGACATATGTAAGTTGCCTATGGATCAAAACCAAGTTATTAAAATTATATACATTATACATCATTTAGTAAAATATATATTATTGACTTTATATGTGTAACTCTAGGTTCACAGTAATTATGATGAATTTGGAGGGCAAGGATTGCTATATTATCTATCATGGGGTCTACATTTTAAAGTTCGAAGTTGGCCAGCATATTTCATAAATGGATATAATTTTCATACTCAAGAATACGGAATGGGAAAATCCACAATGAATAGTGGTGTATCTGTTCGGTCATCCAATGGTGATAGTTGGAAAGATGATTTTTATAGCTTGTTGGATGAAATCATAGAGATAGAGTATCCTGGACCATTAATGATGCGGGTTGTGTTATTTAAGTGCACGTGGTTCGATCCCATCAAAGGAATGAAGGTGCATACGAAGTTCAATTTGATTGAAATAAATCACAAGAAAAGGTATATGAAGTATGAACCATTTGTCTTGGCACAACAAGCAATTCAAGTATGTTATGCATCATTTCCTAGTTTGAAACGTGACAAAGCTGATTGGTGGGCTGTATGTAAAATCAAAGCACGGAGGAAAATCGAGGAACACTGGAAGGATAGAGCCTACCAACAAGAGGAAGTGTGTAACACGGTTGAAATTGAGGAATATAACATACCAACTTTACGAGATCCGTGTGGAGCAATGATAGATGTGGATCCAACTGAAATTTGCGAATTAAATGTACAAGAATGTTCAGAATCTGATTTTCAGACAGATTCAGAAGACGAGGACGAAGACGAGGACGAAGACGAAGATGAAGATTAAAATGTTTGTCACAACACACTGCAGATGTGTAATTATTAATGCTACAAGTGCTATTTTTTTATGTTGTCATCATTATTGTTATTGTGCTTTTTTATTATTGTTATTGTCGATTATTCTTTATATTTTAATTTATCGTCGGAAATTTTGTCCCTAAATGCCGACAAGTCCAATATTATTCACGTGCCGTAACATTTCCGATATTTCAATTTCCATTGCAAAATTTGAGATGTCAAAATTTTGGACTGAAAAAAAGACGTAGCAAATTTAGGACCCTAATCAATGAGACGCTAAAATTTTTGACAGAAAAAGACGTCACAAATTTACAAAGATCATTTAGTCTGTGCAAAATTGCGACGCACTCGCAACCTGTCCGTCACAAATTTTGTTAGGGAATATTTACCGGTAAAAATTTACGCTGGACTCAGATTTGTCAATTGCAAATTTTGAAAATTTTTAACCGTCGCAACAATTATACTTGACTATCGCAAATTTGCGACGGACTTTGTGTGTCCGTCGCAGATTTGCGACGGAAATGCACACATCCGTCGCAAATTTGCGACGGAAATACATACATCCGTCGCAAATTTGCGACGGAAATACATACATCCGTCGCAAATTTGCGACGGACGTGTTTAGTTCCGTCGCAAATTTTGCGACGGACATATAGACGTCCGTCGCAAAATTGCGACGGACATATAGACGTCCGTCGCAAAATTGCGACGGACAGAACGACGTCCGTCGCAAATTTGCGACCTTCGAAAATTTGCGCGGGAATTTAAACCGTGCGAAATTTGCGACGGAGAATACAAGGCCGTCGCAAATTTGCGACGGACATGAGGAGTCCGTCGCACATTTGCGACGGACATGAGGTGTCCGTCGCAAATTTACGACGGACATGCAGGTGTCGTCGCAAATTTGCGACGGATACCCATTGTCCGTCGCAAATTTAACGAGGAAATTTTCCCGCGGATTTGTAATTTCCATCTAAATGTTTTTTATAGAAAATTTGCGACGGACCTATCATGTCCGTCGCAAATTTGTGACGGACATGCGTGGTTCGTCGCAAATATTTGTCGGTGAAATATTTGCGACGGACACGCAAAGTCCGTCGCAAATTTGCGACGGACAACGGTCTGCTGTCGCAAATTTGCGACGGACGAGTATTTCCGTCGCAAATTTGCGACGGACACGCGAAGTCCGTCGCAAATTGTCGCGATTTATCTCCCCGACTCAGATCTGGTTTTTGCTTTCGCACCCGACTCTCGCCCACCCGACTCTCGTCCGTCGCCGTCGCAGTCGCCGCCCAGCCGTCCCGCCTCGCCGCCGCCGTCGCAGCTCCGCCGCCCTTCGCCGCCCTCGCCCTCTCGCCCGTCGCCGGTGTCTCTCGCGCCGCCCCCCGCCCAGCCCCGCCCCGCAGCCCCCCCCCCCCCCCCCGCCTGTCGCCCGCCCCTCGCCGGTCGCGCCGTCGCCCCCGCTCCCTCGTCGCCCCCGCCCCCGCCCCGCTGTCTCCCCTCGCCCTTGTCGCCTCCGCCCCCGGCCCCGCCGTCTCCCCTCGCCCTCGTCGCCCCCGCCCCCGCCGTCGCTGTCGCCCCCGCACTCGCCCCCTTTGCCCTCGCCGCCGGCCAGCAGCCGCTGCCGCCGCCCCCGTCCCCGGCCCGCGCCCCGGCCCCGCCGTGTCCCGTCGCCCGAGCCCCCGCCCCTCCTCACCCCCGCCCTCGCCCCCGCCCCCGTCGCCCTCGCCGCCGGCCAGCCGCCTCCGCCGCCGCCGCCGTCGTCACCACCGCCCCGCCGGGAAGCCCCCGCCGCCGCCGTCGTCACCACCGCCCCGCCGGCCGGCCGCCGCCGTCGCCGCCGTCGTCACCACCGCCCCGCCGGCAAGCCGCCGCCGCCGCCATCGTCACCACCGCCCCGCCAGCCAGCCGCCTCCGCCACCGCTGCCGCCGTCACCATCCCTGCCCCCGCCCTCGCCGTCACCCACGCCCGTGCCGGGACCGCCACTATCCAGAAGACAAGGTTTTGTTGTTCTTAAACTAAATAGGTTTATTTTCTAATCCGTAGTTAGTATATTTAGGTAATTAGTCGGATTTGGTTATGGATTATTTAGGATTACTTTTGATTGACTAAATTACGGGTCGATTTTAGGATTGCATATGACTTTGAGCGATGGTCGACTGGTTAATTTGTTTATTATGTGGATGATTAAGCGTTAAATGACGATAGGATAATTGATTAAACGTTTTCGCAGAAAATACTTGAAAATTAAATAATTTTATAAAAAATTATGGAAAATTAAAAAAACGGTAAATACTGACAACATATATGAAATTTGACCATAAAAGTTTTTTAAACTTTTTAACAAACTAAAATTTCATCATATCACAAAATTGCAAAAATTAATAGTGCCAACCCATTTTCAATGAAATTTACATTTTTTAACGTTCCGGCGAAAAAATTATTAAAAAATTTAAAATTTTCATAACATGATACCATGGCTTAACATAAATGTGATTACCCATTATGAGGGAAATTTTTTTTTGTGAAGAAAAAGTAAAAAAATTTAAAATTTAAAAAATGCACCAAATTGCCTAGAAAATATATGGCCATCAACTTGCGATTAAATTTAAATTTCTTTAGATGGCAAAAAAAATTAGAATTTAAAAATTTCCAAAATTTCACGAAATGGTTTATAATACCTGTGGCCACCCACTTTTAGTTATATTTAATTTTTGTAACGTGCCTTAAAAATTGTAAAAATAAAGAATGAATAAAATTTGGAAAACTTTACCTAATAGTTTAGACGACTTGTGGCCACCCAATTTTAGTATGGAATTTTTTTTTCACAAGAAAAAATTTATATTAAAATTAATAATATAAAAATTCTTAAAATTCTTAAAATTTCAAAACTTTACAGAATGTCTTAGAATATCGGTGGCTACCAACTTTTAGTAAAATTTTTTTTACCTCAAAAAAAATTTTAAGAATAACAATAATAATTTATTTCTTACAAAACTTTATAGAATGATTTAGAATATTTGTGGTCACCCACTTTCAGTGAAATATAAATTTTTGTACGTGGTAAAAAAAATTAATGAAAATGCATGCGATTCATATAGTGATGTTTGATACCTGTGGCCACCCATATCGTGCTCATACATTGATATTTCATATGAAAATGAATGGGATTCATAGTGTATTTATTTGTAGGAAATTACACGTCATAAGCACTCGACATTGGCTCATTTGAAGGAAACATTTTCTCAGTCTTTTCATCAAAATGGTAAGTTTCGTCATGTACATCATTATGTGTTTGTAATACGTGTCAATAGTTCTTTACATATTCGTATAACCTTCCTACTTGTCAGTTTAAACGTGGAGGATTTATGTCTAGAAGACAAGGCTCTTCCTCGTCCTCGTCCCCATCCCTTTCCTCTTCTCATGTCCCGGCATTGAACCCTCAACCATGGTCCGTCACAATATGAGCACGTTGGCCCTTCCTCCCACAATCAACAACATGTTACAGGACTTCACCACATGCCAACTTAACATTCTCCAGTTCAATCTCTTGTAGCTCCCCCTCCTTCCGTTCCACCCCAATATTCGGCGGAACAATCGAATATTGACGGAAACAGAGGGCAAGAAGATAACCGATTCTTTATAAGTCCATATGGAGATTCGTAAGTACTTCATTTTTATTTTAGTATATGTCATATTTAGGGCTTTAAATATTGATGTTAACTGAATTATCCATGTTGCACAATATTTGTATAAATGCAGATTCACGGATGCTACGTCTGTTGTAAGAAAATTGAACAAAATAGTCAGAAACTTCTGGATGGGAGAGTATCTTAATTACAGAAGTGTTCCACAAGAAGTAAAAGAAATGTGGTGGAATGAGTTCAAGGTAAGTTGTACATATTTTATTTTCTCAGAAATTAAGTTTGGTGTAGTATATTGATGGTCAAGAATGATGTAAAGGGACCAGAACAACTTTGTAGTTTTCGATATCTAAAGGATCAGATATTTTTCCCGACATGAACTTTACAAAATCTATCTATATGTGTTTGGTGCATGGTTATGGATATGTGATCATCATAATAATTTTCAATTTGTGTTTTTATTTATTGCAGCGGAAGTTCACGTGGGACGAAACGGAAGACAATGAAGTGAGACAAATTTTCGATAAAAAAATAAGTGATTTTATGCGAAATGTTATGAATAGAGCGAAGAGCAAGCAAGCGAAGCCGTCTTTTTTTACAGCTGACAATTGGATGGCAATTAACACATTTTGGGCATCTTCACAGAGTCGGCAACTCTGTGAGCAGAATAAGAAGAACCGATCTTCTAGTTCTAGTGGTGGGTCATCCACATATGCTAGGGGCTCTATCAACATTGCGGAGCATCGCAAACGACTGGTAAGTCTGTTAAATGACTTATAAGTTAATTTAATTCAGTTACTCAAGTTTACATTTTGTAGGCACATGAATTGGGGACGGAACCGACATTTGCAGCTACATTTGAACGCACATTCCAAAAGAAAGATAAGACATGGACTGGCGAGCGAGCAAAAGCTGTTAAGGTATGTAAGGTTATACTTTGACTTATATGTAAACTATAATGCAAAACCGTTAATGCTATATATATATATAGTGATTTTATTTTCATCTACATTGTTAATGTAGGAAAAATATGATGATCTGTTAATTGGTGCAAGTGGTAGTGCTAGTGGTAGTGATGATTGTCCTGAGTTCCGGCCATCAGTTGATAATATGGCATTATGGATGGAGGCATCGGGTGGGCCGAAAAAAGGGAAAATATTTGGGCTGGGATCGTTGTCAAAGATGTACATGCCGAATAATCCTGGAAGTTCATCAGCCGCTGGGACTGGTCGAAGGAAGTCACGAGTGGAGGAGCAATTGAACCAAGAAGTGGATCGTCTGAATAATTTACTTTTTAAGAAGGATGAACGAATATATAACTTGGAAAATCAAGTGAGAGTGATTATGGAACACCTTAACCTCCAACGCAATGCCGGGCCTCCTGTACCTCCGGCCAATCCAATAGGTGATGACCAACACATTAATGTCGAGAATGCTGATGCTGATGATGATGGTGATGATGATGATGATTTTCTCCAGTCTCCCTAGTTAAAATTTTGGGTAAGCTTGCTTCATAATCTTGGTTTTTCATAATTTCACTCATATTCATATGTAAGAACATTTATGTTCATCCTGAAACGTATTTTTGTTATTTTTGTTATATTCCGGACTGATTTTTGTATCGACATTTCCTCAGGTCTTGACGAAGGTGACTACTTTTGGTGTCCTGCCAGCGTACCAAAGCCGCCTCTTCTTCTGTATGGTTTTTTTGCGTCTTCTATGGTTGTCCTGTCTCTTAGTTCATGTTTTGAATGTATTGTAATATTGGATATCAAATAGCATCATGTCAAACTTTATAATTTTCGTTATGTTATTTATTTCAATTATATGTCATTGTGGCTGATTTGTCAGAATTTATGGTTTGTTCGTTTTTCTGTTTCAATTATATGTCATTGTCTCTTTTGATTGATATGAACAATAATTTGTGGTCGAAATGATGTAAAAATAACGACAAATATTTTAAGCCAAATTTTGCTATTATTAAAGTTTTTCGCTAACTTGCGACGAAATTCGCGACGAATTTTCCGACGAAATTTGCGACGAATTTCCCGACGAAATTCGCGACAAATTTTCCGATGATTTTGCGACCAATTTTGTATAGAAATAAATTAGCGACGGATCGTGTCCATCGCAAATTTGCGACGAAATTTGGGACACACGTCCGTCGCAATTTTGCGACGGACCTTCACACGTCCGTCGCAAATTTTGCGACGGATTTTTGCGACGAATTTTTTCCGTCGCAAATTTGCGACGGATTTGTTAATTTTCCGTCGCAAAATTTTGCGACGCCCGATTAGCGACGGAATTTTTCCCGTCGCAAAATCCGTCGCAAATTCGATTTGCGACGAATTTTTGCGAAATTTTCGTCGCAAATTCTGTCGCAAAAAACAAGTTTTTTTGTAGTGTAGGTTCCTTATAAGTTCACTTAGAACCTGGAACCTATCCTCGGACACAGGTTCCTCATTTTTTGGAACCTGAAACTTACTCATTGGAATTTGAAACCAAGTTTCAGGGTAGGTTTCAGGGTCTAACATGTTCATTTTTATTTTATTTTATTGTGAAAATGAACACAGCAATACTGAACAAACTTGTTATTTCCTAAAGAGAATACAAAAGACTAGTTTTCCTAGCATTACGATTCAAATAAATACAATTAAAATGAAAAGTCATTACGTAAATCGATATTAGGAGTGAGCAATTCCATGTTTCGTATAGGTTCCACCTAAAATCTACTCATGATAATAGATTCCTCATTTTTTAAAACCTATAACCTACCATATCACAGGTTTAAGAGTCAGTTCCAAGGTCTATCCAAGTTGCCACCTGTATTATTAATTGAACAATTACAGTAAATTATTACCTTTAATGACCACCACTTACTTTTATGATTCACTTATCACAATATATATTTAAACACACGAAAAATATGAAATATTAACAAGTCATAAAATGAAAGTTCAGACTAGTGATTGTAGATAATACACTCATCATCTAATACCATGAAACACTGCAGGATTACGCAAAAATATTCCAGGTTCCATCTATCTAGAACTTGGAACGTACCTATTGAAACAAGTTATCTAGCTTTTAGAATCTGGAACCTACCTTGCATACCTTGAAACTTAGAACTTACAAGTTCCCACCGATCAGTTTCTCAGGTTCTAGGTTCTACCTTGGAACCATGCTCACCCCTAATACTAATTCAACTAAATATAAAACATCTTTTTCGAATCAAGGAAAAATTGAAAACCTTCACTCTTTTGGATTCATGATAATGCAAGAACCGTCGCTTGAGCTCCTCCACAAAAGGAACCACCGCTGGGTCCTTAGAGTTCAGCAGCAAAACATTATGTGCACTGATGACCCCCTTGATGTGCTCCAGCTTGATCACAATGGCTCTCTCGCGGCCCGTGATGGACGACGGGTACAAGAGAAACGGGTCAAGGATCCGGAGGTTGCGGGCCAAGAGCCCCGTGCTGCGCATGATGGATTGCTTCCGGGCATCGATCTGCTAGATCCGGCTAGTTGAGTTGATGACAAGTCAGGACTTGAGCCGTACCGCCTTCTTCCAATGCCAATGATCCTTTGTGTTTGCTGTGTCGATTGGGGTCGGGTGCACCGCCAGGTCATCTCGGGGCATCGTTGAAAGATGATCGCTGGACCCGGCCATTGAGTGAAGATTGCTTTGTGAGCCTACATTAATGAAGCAGGGTCTAATTAACTCTCGGATTAATAAACTATAGAGCATGATTGTTGGGTGTTACGTATCCGGTGGACTGTGCTTAACGAGCCAGGTGATATGCAGTGACGGCCAACACTGGGTTATCCATAAACGCTGTCCTAGATTGTCCTTTTTAATCACTTTTTTTGGTACAGAAAGGACGCACTATCAATGTCATTCTTTTTTTACCAAAAAAGAAAAGAAAAGGT
Organism: Syzygium syzygioides; assembly: GCA_031216285.1. NCBI lineage: Eukaryota > Viridiplantae > Streptophyta > Magnoliopsida > Myrtales > Myrtaceae > Syzygium > Syzygium syzygioides. The sequence continues at coordinate 14,436,405 of CM062248.1, forward strand.
CATTCTATAGAATTATTTTACAAGAGATTTGGCAGAAATAATTTATCATTTTATTAGGAAAAATTATCCTAGACGAAACCTTTTACACTTTTACCAATTCAGTCTTAAATCTTTTGACCGGAAATTTTTGACAATGACGCCGACTGTGCCATTCAGCCGACGTGATATGGACATTTTTAATAATATTTTAATATTTTTAAAAATTATTTATTTCTTTTTCTTGTTCTTCTCTTTTCCTTATTTACTTTTTTCTTTTTATTAATGTTTCCGCCGGCCATCACTGGGCCTTGGCAATGGCCGATAATGGTCGCTTGGCTTAGGCGAGGGATGCCCTCGCCAACCTCTCCTAGCTTAGGCGAGGATCGCCCTCGCCAGCCTTGGGCTAGGGACACCTGTGCCTAACCTAGCAAGGGTTGCCCTCACCCTTGCTCTCGCCTGATTTGGCGAGGGCAACCCTCACTATCACCAATCCAAGTGTGGGAGTCCCTTGACTAAGTTTGGTGGAGGGAAAATAGGGAAAATTTAAAAAAAAAAAGAACAAAAAAAGAAGAGAAAAGGAAAAACAAAAGAAAAAAAAATCAAAGAAGGAAATGAGAAGAAAAGAAAAAAGAAAGAAAATCAAAATATTATTAAAAATATCAACGTTAATGCCGGTTGTGTCATGTAGGACAGCCGTCATCCACGTCAGCGATTTCCGATCAAAATTTACTAAATGGACTCAATTGATAAAACGCGAAAAGGTTTAATACTCAATCTATACAATTAAAAAGTTTAGTATTGAATTGGAAAAACGCAATAGATTTATGACTTTTTGGACAATTTTTCTATTCTCTTGTAAACAATGCGACAATATTTAGATGATATAGTATGGATTTCTCACGAATTGTTAATACGTGATTGATTTGATTGAACCGAATCAAAATGATTCTCATCTAAACCACAATCTTGGTTCATTTATTCACTTTCATTCTCTTCTATTATATGGTTGATGCACAACGTTCAATTCATGACCCGAACGCATCGGGTCGATCCATGTCAAGCACTCTAAGCTACACACATTACAAGCAAGGCTGGACAAGAGCTGGTATTGCAAGGTCTAATATATTTTTTTTCTGGTACACATTTTTTTTCTGTATATACAAGAAGAATTATGCCAATTGACAACCTAATAAATACATATATGATACGAAGTTGGCTTGAGGGAGTTTTACTTGCAAAAAGGAAGTGAATGCCAGTTTCACATGATGACAATGTCGACGATTGTACAAATGGATGTCCTTCAAAATGGCCCGCAGGTTTCAGCTTTTGACTTCCCTTAATGCCTGTTCATCAAATTGCTAAAATATTCACCATCAAAGATTCTAAAAAAAATGCTAAAATATTCGATCTGAAATGCGTTGAAAAAAATAAATAAGAGCGAGCCACACATGTCGGGTAAACACCACAATACGCGGAGCAACTATTGCATAAAGTAATTTAATAGATCAAGTCAATCATATTTTAAGAATCTAAGAAATTCATATCGAGCCAGCGAAGAAAGACAAGTTCCGATTTTTCTTTTCACCATCTTATTTGGACCGGAAGTAATTTACCATCTTAAGTTGAAGTATACCCCCATTTACTTGAAAACACCAATTTGAGTTATTAACCATTTTTTTGTTAATGAAGCCATCGACTTGTTAAATATTACTTGCTTTTATTTGAGCCACTCACTAAATTTTATTTAATCCATTCAAAATTATTAACTGCTCTAATAATTTACCAATTCTTGTTGAAGTGACCAACTTTTGATAAAGTATTAAATATAATTTTATTATGCTAGCTGACTCAAAATAAAGTGGTAATTTCATATAAGAGTTGATAATTCAATAGGAGTTGGTAAATTATTTGAAAAATTGGTAATTCAGAAAAAACTTAGTCAGCATTAATAAGTGGCTCAAAAAAGATTTAATAACCTGAAACTAATTAGCAACTTTTTTAAAAACGCCAATAAATACTTAGATATAGTTGATAATTTGTTACAAGAGTTGGTAATTTCAACAAAAGTTAGTACTTATTACAAAAGTTGCAACTCAAAACGAACTTCTCAACGTCTGTTAGTGGCTCAAATAAGAGTCGTAACTAGTTGATAAGTAATTCACATAAAGTTGATAATCAGATATAAAATTCGGTAACTTCAATAAAATTCTTATATTATTAGAAAAGATCGTAATTCATAATTGACCGAATAAATATTGATACATTGCTCAAATAAGTGTTGGAAACCCAGAGATAAACACATATTGTAAAAGCATAAGCTTTTCCTTTAATTATTCGGCGCATAGTGTCCGTATATGTGTTTCCACACAAAACATTCTCCGAGCAATGTTGATCTTGACCTACTAGCTATATAAATTGTTTATGCTCGTACCATGCTATTGCAATAGCATACAAGACAATCGTTCTGACCGTGCATCTGCCTGCCGTCCAGAGGAAATTGTTGATTGTTGGGTTTGGAGGGTGGAAGAGTACGATTCTAATGTTCATGCCGAATATTCTGGTCACGACAATGAACATGGTGATGAATAGTGTCACCGTCGATATCACCACTCCCATTTGCAGCAGATTGTTTTGCTTGTCATCCAACATTATGTTCACATAGTCCTCCGTGTCGTGAATGTATTCCCTTAGCTTTCAACAGAGACAAGATGAAAATGTTTGTAAGGAATCAAATGTTTCAACAGAGACAAGACGAAAATGTTTGTAAGGAATCGAATAAGATTTGTCGTTGTCGAATTCTTATGTTTATTTACTTTTGAAGGATATTAACTTTGGTAAAAAAAAATCCCTTCGAAGAATTGCTGTCCTAAGGACACTAGTATTTTTCTTCTGGATTGGGGAGATGAATCTTTGTATGGAGCTCCTTACCCAAAAAAAAAAAAATCTTTGTATGGAGCAAATCTACTATCCATAAATTATAAAATAACTCTATCTCTCTCTCTCTGTGGCACGCCTCTGTGCATGGTCAGTGATATTTTTTCTCAACATTTCGGAATTTCTTGCTTGTACAGTAGTTGTTGCTGATGGAACACGCATCCTTTGGAGATCAACGGAATGCCACATTTTCTCTTGCTGAGGAGGATAATACACTTGCAAATGCCCTCAGTTTTACCCTGAATCAAGAGTCAGTACTACAATACTGTACTTGGTGCTATTTGTCAGATCTTTCAATAGTAGGATCATCCATCCATTAATCGTTTTGGTCAGTATCAACATGTAAGTGTTAAACATCAGGAGCAGAGATGTTATTAAGCAGTAAACTTACTAACGGGAAGAATTTTGATTGGATAGTTATTAGGTATGAGTTTTCGCCTATCATTATCACATACTGAATGTTCTTTTTTCCGTCAAAATGAAGGTTTCTTCTTACTTTCGCTTTTCATTGGGTGAAACCATCGAATGAAGCCTGAGTTACTCATCTCGTTGGAGAGTAATGAATATGGAAAAATGTTACGATGAAATGCTAACTGGAACATTTTCTGTTATACTTTCCCTTTCTCCTTGGCATAGAAGTTAACCTTCTAGTATACTTCAATCTTCTCCATATTTTCTGTTCTTGCTATTGCACGGTTTGTCTGTTTTTGGTAAGTTTAGATTCCATAGAGTTTTAATGCTTGTTGTGTCTGTTCTGCAGTCCACAGGTAATATTTTGTGGTTACAGCATTCCTCATCCTTCGGAAGCCCAGGTTAATGTTAGAGTTCAAACGACAGGTATTATATGCTCTCATCAATCTCAAGCCTAAGAGATGTGATGTACTTAGGATGCTTTGCTTTGCTTCTAAACATCATGTTATAATGTGAAATTGTAGTTGGTTATGTTTTTTTTTTTTTATAGATGGGTAGACCAGGAAATACGATTTAAGTGTCAATGGATTTTGTCAAAAATTGGTTTGACAAGCTCATGGAATCCGCACAGCACATCACGGAATCTTTAATACATGTTGCCATACCCAGCATTGTTAAGTCATTCAAAATTGTACCAACTCTCTGTTTTAACTTTGCACCTTAAGGCCATGAAACTTCTTCCACACAACATTGGAGAGGATTGCCCTGGTTAGAAGAGGCCTCCCTTTCACAGGCATTAGGCCTAGCTTTCATGTCTCGCATCCATCTTCCCCCACCTTCTGTAACCAATGGAGCTGTTGGTCGTCTAGCATTTTCTTCTCTGGTGATCTCCATAATGGCTTTTCATGTATTCTACTCTGTTTGAATCTTTTTCGTGGTGTTTCTTAGATGAGCCAGCAAGAGAGGCATTGAAAGATGCATGCCAAGATCTGATGCTGATGTGTCAACACATAAGGGGCACATTCGATAAAGCTGTCAACGATATTAGAACGGAAAATCCTCCTGATAATCATCCTTCCCAGGACATTGACTCAGATTAAGGGTGAAATTATTGTAGCTGTCATGCCCCGAACTCCATCGAGCGCACGACATCCTCTACTAGTCGATTAATGCAACATCCCCGGGTATCGCCGACCTCACTTAACATGATCAGAGATTTTGAACTATCAGCGGAAATCACAAAATACCTGGACAATTAAAACTGGGGAAATCAAGGAGAATATATATATTCATTTCTGACTATCAAACTTATACAATATTCACAATTTACATCTGCCATTTACATATGCACACCATACTATAAACTACCGACAACAAAAAGAATCGATGACCTGGGTATTCTATCCTCAAAAATGGTACGCTTCCAAAAACCTATTTCCAACTCCTACGCTAGCCCCTACGCCCCTTGCTTGGCGTCCACTCTAAGTCTGATTCTTCGTCCTCCGACTGTCACGCCCCGTACCCCTCGAGACATGAACATCCGCGTATAGGTCGAGAAGAGTGCGACGCTCCCAGGATTGCGTCACAGAGACCCGAAAACCCAAATAAGAGAAAACAGGCACATGCAGAAACGACGTATATATATACACCCAGACATTTTAAAAGCAACCATGAATAGCAAGCGATAACAAATTACGATTTATTGAACCAAGATATACATTCTTTACAAACTTAAATACACTTTCCCCCTTATAAAACAAAAAGGTACAACAAAAGGACCACGAAGCAAAAAGGGATCGGTGGCCTAGGGGTATCAAACTATCTATCGGGAAGGGCTACAGTCAAAAAGTGGCGGCCCTCACTCCTAAGGCTGGGACCTAAACTAGGGCTCCCAGTTGGGGTCAGATCTAGACGTCTCAAAAGAACTCTCGGACTGCCTTGGCTCTTCCTCTGAGCTCATAGCCTCAGACTCTGTCTCGGGCTCAGGGTCCTGCTCTTCAGTCTCAAAATTCATGGCCGGGGATCTGAAATGTCGGTTTTACCACAACCATGAGAAAACTCAGCAAAGTAATAATCCCTAATCCTAAACTAGGCGAATGTGCACCTCCAGAGGGTAAATAAAACACATCAGACAATGAACCAATAAGTCAATATAATTTTCACCCGGCTTATAGCCCAATATGTCATCTCATCTCCCTGCAGGTTAGGCATTTATCAATAACATGATTCACATGCAATTCTATCGACCCGAAGGTCCACAGTTAATTATAACGACCCGTAGGCCCGACTCGAAGGCCACAATTGATAAAACAACCCGTAGGCCCGACCCGAAGGCCAACAGTTGATAAAACGACCCGTAGGCCCGACCCGAAGGCCAACAGTTGATAAAACGACCTGTAGGCCCGACCCCGACCCGGAGGCCAACAGTTGATAAAACGACCCGTAGGCTCGACTAAAAGGCCAACATTTACTCACAACAGACATGTGCGTCACTGTATTCAATCTCAACCATATCAAAACATAATATGTGAATTCACATGTCATGGGATTCAAATCAATTGTTATACCCCGACGTGCCCAGATCAATGAATCACATTTCCCACTCAAACGGCACGTTGTCGGCACGCCTAACTCATTTCATTTTAGCCCATTTACACCCAGCACTTAATACACAATTTAGCATTACGAATAACCCAATCCGTTTAGGACTCGATATGACCAACCAAACTCCACAATCAAATCCCGAATATGGTAACGCCCATTATGACCCCCAACAAGTCCTAAATTAACCGATACAATGCCCAAATTCATGTCATCACCTATTAAACTAATCAATTCCCAACTCGGACAAAACAACCCATTTTCGGTACTGGTATGAACAGTACCGGAACAGCCCTCAATTTGGCTCTAATTCACACCTACACAACCTTAATAAGTCCCAAATGGGTCCCCCAATCAGCCCCCATACATACACACTCAATTAGACCTCAATTTAGCTTAATTAACCCTAAAATTTACCCCTAAAATTGCACAATTAGGCTAATTTGGGGTTTAAGGAATTTACTCGCCTAATATTGTCTTGAGGCGACGGGAGCGGGCGGTCGATTACCGACGAGCGGTGAGAATCGACGGCGGCGCTCTGGGGGCAAGTCGGTGGTTACTACGGCGTCGGCAGGACTCACGTTCTCCTCGGCCAAAACGGAGGGCTGCTGTGGAAGGGGTTGTGGGCGGTGGAGAGGGGAACGGCGGGGGTAAGGCGGCCGGCGAGGGCGGCATGCAAGCGGAGGACGGCGGTGCGGCACCGGCTTGGCCGGCCGGTTGACTGGCCGGCCGGGCTGGGCTTGCTGGCCGGTCGACTGGGGCGGCGACTGGCGGCAGCAGCGATACGGTGGCGACGGCGACGTGGCGGCGACGAGCGGCGGCGAGGCTGGACGGTCGATCGGCGGGCGGCGGGGCGAGCGGTGGCGGGGTGGCACGGCCAGGCACAGCGGCGACGCGAGGCAGGACGAGGTGACCGGCGGGCGGCGGAGGCGAGTTGGCTCGGGTTCGTCGAAACCGAACAAAGAGGAGGCCGGAGAAGGAAGAGACAAAGGGGAGGGGGTGGCAACTGGTCTCGCGGCATCGATGGGGCGGAGATGGCGATCGGACGACGCGCCGGAGGGCTGGACCAGCTCCGGGCGCGACGGGCAGCGGCGATGAGCTCACTGCCACGTGTGCGAGAGAGAGGAAGGGGCGGCTGGACGCGACAGCGGCGGAGCAGGTCGGGCAGCGCGGCGCGGCGCGGCGGTCGGCTAGCGACGGTGGCACGCGATGGCCAGACGAGCTCGGGCGGCGGTCGGCTGGGCTGGCGTAACGGAAACGAAGCAGACCAGAGAAGCCGAAGAGCAAGAAGAAGAAGGAGAAGAGGAAGAGAAAAGGAGGAGAGAGGAGAGAGAAGAGAGATGTCAGGGGGTGGGTGTGCATGCAGAAGGGAGGGGACGTTCGTGGGGAACATGCACGGCAGCGGGGGAGGGAAAAGAGAGAGAGAGAGAGAAGAGAGAGAAGAGGGAGAAGGAGACGCGCGGGGAGGGGACAGCACAGCAGAGGAGAGAGAGGAGAGAGAAAGAGAGAGAAAATAAGGAAAAATGACTAATTAATATTTTATAAGCGCGATTCAATGGATACGGTTTAAACCAAAAATCGACCTAACAGTCCCGATTTAAATTCGAAAAATGGTCTAACGATCCTCTAAAAATCCCAAATAATAGTTTAGGACAAATGACCAAAATAAAATAATCTCCGACACACTACGAGGGAGGTCTACCAGTCCAAATTCGCACCCAGTCGAAAATGCACTTTTTCACTATCCCTGATAATTTCGACATTGGCCACAATAATACCGACACCGTCCAATTTATTTCGTCATGAAACTCCCGAAAATCGACTACCAAGTTCGGGGTCTAATTAACGGCCAAATTCGGTCGAGTACGATTCTAGCAAAATTTCTATTTTTAAAAACAAGAACCCGAGAGTGATCAGTTCCCGGGCGAAATTCTATTACAAGCGCACTGACGAATTACACGTTTTATAAATCTCAAAATTGGGTCGAAATTCGGAATGTTACACCGATTCTAAGTCCCCCTGTACAGTCCGCTCTTCCAAGGACTCTAGCTCAGCTCCGATCTCGATCGGGTTGTTTATATCGCCCCACTTAGCAGGAACCTCAACCTGTTCTTCCTCAGCCATCTCTTCAAACCAATCATCCTCAGGCACGAAATCAGGGGCCATCCAATACTCATATGGAGGAACGTACTCTGGTTCCTCCTCAATTTCAACGAGCTCAGCAGGTTCATTTTCGGGTTCCGCCTCAGGTTTTACTTCCTCTGGTTCTTCCTCGGGAATTGGCTCAAGATCCACGTCCATTAGATTGTCTCCTACTAGAGACTCTTCTGGCTCCTGTTCGTATTTAGCCCCTTAAGATCCTAGTGCTGCAGGCGCTGGATGCAGTCCAGACTGCGCCAAACTAGTTTCCGCACTAGTTAACTCGCTGTCAGGAGGGGGTATAGTAGCCGGATCCCAGTCCCCAACTAAATCAAAAGGGACGTCAAATTCTCGGATAAACCCGAACTCATCTACTCCATCCCTAAAGAATCAAGTGGTGTATGTATGGGGCTCCCACAAGGATAATCCTATATCTACAAAAACTACGGTAGTGTGTTTAATCCAGGTCATATGGTCAGCCATGGGAAACTCTAAAACTTCATGTTCGGTGTGCATTAGTACTTCAAAACGCTCAGGTGGCGGCGGCAGAGGAGAATTCATTGTTCCTGCCAGGGTTCTAAAATGTTTGGTTGAAATAACTGTAAGATTACATTTCAGTAAGTACACTCCTAAACCCCACTTAGGCTATCACGTACCTCCAGACCATTACAAAACACAATCACGCACCCAATATCACATAGCAAGCACATCATTTATTCTTATCTAGGCCTATCATGCGTGCTACTTGCATGTTAATCACAATCACATCATATCCAATCACATGCTCTTTTAAATCTCATTTTGCGTATTCGTTTTGGTCTAATCACATCTTTTCCACAACTCTCGCTAGTGACCCGCGTTATAGTACATGCCTCAGGTTCACTGCGATCAACTTATCATAACACTCCAGGGCCCGCATTACAATATATGCCTCAGGCCATGTCTCTTGTCTGCGTTACAGTACACACCTCGGGCTCAACATCTACCACCTACGGCATAACCCGCGTTGAAGTACACGCCTCAGGTTGACAGTCTTCCGGTAATACCGAGCATCGTCCCGCGTTAAAGTACATGCCTTAGGATGGAAATATTCCCACGATTGCACATGCCACACTACACACAATTTCTTGTTCATTCACACACTTAACACTCACTTTCCAATAAATTAGCTAATCACACGTGGCCTATACACGTCTCAATTCACACACAATTTCATGCTCAATAAGCATCCAATATGGCCAATTGACAGATAATTTAATTTGGCCCCGGGCGTGCACATAATCAAACATATTTCTAATCAATCAATTGCACCCAAATGCACACAATTTCATTACTACAATTCAACCACATCGTGAACACACAATCAACATACAATTTCTCATTTTTCCACCTTCAAACTTTGGCAAATCAATTCCGGCCCTTCACGACATTTTCTCACACTTCATTGCCGGACTTAATTATCCAATTTGCACACCGAACCCATCACCACAGCACTCAAATCAGCCACCCACAGCTTGCCTTTGGCCTATAATTTCCGCCAAAATTTCTCGAATTCATCTCTGAGGCCTGCCAATCAATTCCACTCCGAAAATTATACAAATCCACACCTAAATAAACTCGATTTCATTCCTCATTTTATCCGTCAATACCCGACGTCCTAAATGAGGGTTAGAGCACGACTTATCCGAAACTCTAAACTAACGTGGCTAGAGCGAAAAGCGGCGGTAAACGGCGGGGACAGCAGGGAGCGGTGGTACAGCTTGGCACGGCAATCGGTGGCGTGCGGCGGTCTCGACTTCCCTTGGTCATGACCCACGGCCACACAAAGGAGAGAGGGAGATGGACGGCGTGGGACAGTGGTGACGGTGCGATGCGACAGCGTGGGGCGGTGGCACGCGTAGGCGGTGAGCGGCGGCGCTGGCGTACGGCAAAGGGGGAGAAGGCGATTAGGAGGGGAAGAGAGAGATGGGGCTAAGAGTTAGAGAGAGAGAGAGTGAGGAGAGAGAGTGGTCTTGGGTCTTAAATTGGTCAAACCAATAATTGAAATGCCCAAAAGACAATTTTGCCTTTTACTCACAAACCAAACCGACGGCCCAGATTCAATCTTATCTTGAAATCGACGGCTGAGATCGAATCTTGTCTAAAATATCCAAGGGCAATTTGGAAATTTCATAAAATTCCAAGGGAAAAAATGTCCAATAAAAAAGTTAGGGTAAAATGATCAAAATGCCCCTCCCTCATAAAACATGCCCTTCATAAAGTGACCAAATGATCATTTTTCCATTTTCTTGCCAAAATTGAATTTTTTTGAAGGATTCAGGACATTTCAAAATTACACATTCCAATCACAACGTCGTCCTATCGTAACTTCATAATTTTTCGATGTCTAATTTTGGCTCAATTAAATAATTAAATTTTATTACACGCAACTCGAGCATTTCTCAAACTAACGGACGGCTTGCTAAGGAAATTCGCATATTCGACCCGTGACTAATAATAATTTGAGTCACGTGCAAGTTTATTCGGTTCGTGACGATTTCGGTTGTCATTTAAATCGCGAGGATCGATCACTAGATCCGAGGGACACGATCGTTCAGTATAGGTTCAGGATCATTCGTCAATTCATTTCGTGGTCGAACAAAATCACCCGCGATCCACTACTATGACAATGGTGAACTGACCCCTGGCTATCTTTGGATCAGTCAACAGTGACTCAAAATGTCACATCGGCCATTTTATGATCGAAAATCAATTCACAATCAAATTTTCTCTTAGTCGCACGAATTTAAATCCCTATTTAGCCTTTTTCTATTGGTTAGTATCACAGGAATGATCAATTCCGGGCGAGAACTAACTATGAGTGTGTTCATAAAACCAAATATTTCATAAATCCCAAAAGGGCAAATTTCAGGATGTCACAGTAGCAACTTTTGATTTATTAAGCCTCAATCTATGGTCATGTGGCCTTTTTGAAGAATGGCCTCTATCGAATTCTTGTCTGCAGAAGAATCTTGCACTGATATTTTAAGTAAACTGTTTGTGAGTAATTGGGAAGCCATTGAGCATCATTATATTGATCATCTATGAAGACCTAATCAGCATCAATGGAAGAATTATAGACAAGGATATCGATGTCGGGGTACTTCTTATCTATGTAGTATTTTGATAGACAAATCATTCTTTCTTTGTAACTGTTCTTTTTTTTATTTGGCTTCTGCTCATTCCTTTTACGATATTTCCATCAAGTTGTTCCTCAAGAATACCCATGCAGGGCTTGCCTGTGGGGTTCATGATAGCATCGATGGAACCGGTTCTTTGTCAACATGCATTGGTTCAACCCATTTCCTCATTCTCTGCCCGAAGTCTCTCTCATTTTACAAACTTGATAATTAATACAGTAGTATCTCTTTATATCCTCTTTTCTTTCATTTTACTGGAAATCATCTCTCCTTATGTCCATGTGCTTCAAGATTACATGAGCCACCCGTTCAGAATTACAGTTCTGAGTAGTCATAGCAAACTATACATGGAGGGTGTCTAACCTCAACCGATCCTAAACATTTTGCTTATTTTGCAGGTGATCTTAAATTTCTACGTGCCCTTAACAGAGCAATCCTTTGTATTTGTACCATGCAACTATGCCGACATACAATAAGATGGTAATGATGGCGCAAGCGACGTTGGTCCATATGTAGTCTTCCTGGGACTGATTCGTGGGATGCCAAAGTGTGATGGCTATGTTAATGCCCACCACGTCACCGAGGACTATGTACCCGCTGAGCACCAGAATAGCAGTTGTTATCAGCACTCCCATCTGCAGAAGATTGTTTTGTTTGTCATCCAACATAATGTTGACGTAGTTCTCCGTGTCATCGAAGTACTCCCTCAGCTTTAAGATCAGAAAAATAAGAAGAGAACTAACGAGTTTAGCTATTAATTCACAGCGAAAAGGTTGTTCAGTGTCTCTTTTTGGGTATGTGCTTCCATAAGGAAATTTAATTTGTCATCAGAGAGAAAGTATGAGATTCATACTGTAGAGAGCTTGTTAAGTGTGCCATCAACTTGCACGAAGTATGCCTCTAGGAGCATCTCTAATTCCGCCACCTGGACATGCCTGGCTGTGGCGGCACCACAAGAATTGCTGCTTTTGGCCGTTTCTATTTCATCGTTCAGCGAGCCACACGGAGGAGTCAAGCCGTCACCGGGTGAGATATCGGGATCTCCACTGTCATGCCTGTATAAATTTGGCGATAAGACAATAGTAACGGGATTGAGGTTAAACAGAAAGCAAGAGATTCAGTATGTGCCCGTCATTGTTGAGTTCGTGAACTTCTTCTTCCTCCTCCACGGCAGCTGAGGAAGAAGAAGAGTTGTCATCTTCTTCTTGAAGCAGTTTGCTGGTCAGGTACATACCCGCCATGTCTCCATCATCTTCGAGAATATTCTTGAGCTCATCCCTCACCAATAGATACACGGAAAAAGCCCATGCAATAAAATGTGGCCACTTGAGATACGTCTTTAATGCAAGTAATGTTAATATGTATGGTAAATTCAATCATGTGTTAGTGTAGTGTTGACTTTCTTTTTTTTTTATAACCCACGGCCACGTCATGGAGACAAGGGCTACCTATAGGCCCATAAAGCACAATATCTAGTGTAATATAACGCGAAAAATAACGGATCTTGCAATGCTTAACGCGTGATAGGAGAAGATTATCATAGAAATCAATGAGAAACAATAAACAACACCACTTCCTTACCAAAAAAAAAACAATAAACAACACCATAAACCTACATGGTTCAATCTAAGCATCGGTAGAAGAGATTCAATATTAGAATCAGTCAAGAGCACATAGCGAGATAAGGTTCTTCCTCAACTCCGGAACACGCCTTACGTTAGTCAATATTCTCGCCACTACATCATACATTTTAATTCGAACTGTTCCAATCCCTACTACTTCACAAGTAGCATCGTTTCCCATAAAAATCTTACCACAATCCGTGTACTGATAGGTAGTAAACCAATGTCAATGAAGAGTTATAAGACAAGAACATTTAGAGTCAAGCACCCAATCATCTTATGAACTTGTGGTAATTTTTAACACATCATTGACATTACTAAAATTATAATCTTTTGTGGTAACAATATTACCATCACCTGTGGACTCCACCTAAATTCATTTACCCTTGTACTTTGGACAATCTCTCTTGCAGTGTCCTACCTCACAGCACTATGAACATTGATGGTTCCAAACATTGAACCTCGATTTAATACAGCTCATCCATCTACTATTTCTAGACTCTTTACGATTGGCTCTACCCCAAATAATCAAACCTCATGCCATATTCTACGTTCAATTATTTTTTGTAACTTCTTTTGTTATTCTTTTAAAACAAGGTCGATTTTATATCTTTCAAGGTAATCGTAATGTGCTCTTGTAGTAGCGAATCAGTAAAGTGCTCAGAAAAACCCGATAGAGACGCTAACAACATATTGCCTTGTTTCTCATCATGAAAGGCCTCATTGACATTCTTTAAGTCCATCATGAGTTTATTAAACTCATCCAAATGGGCTTTGATAGATGTACTTTCAACCGCCTAGAACTTAAACATCATTTTCAGCATATATAAGAGATGGTTCAAACCCTTCATAAAATAAAGTGCTTGAAGTTTTGCCCACAATGCTCCGACATCTTTCTCTTTGGTCACTTCAGTCAATATGTCATCCGATAGATTCAATAGAATTATGCTTTTCACATTCTCTATCAACTATACTTTATCGGCCTCCTTCATCGTTTCTGACAATTTATTATTGTCATTGAATACCTTCGCCAAAACCAAGGTTATTTGTGACATCCCGAATTTCGGCTAATTTTTGGGATTTATAAAACACGTAATTTGTCAATGTGCTTATAGTAAAATCTCGCTCGGGAATTGATCACTCCTGGTTATCATTTTAAATTAGAGATTTCGCTAGAATCGCACTCGATCGAATTTGACCGTTATTTAGACCCCGGACTTGGCAGTCGATTTTCGGGATTTTGGAACAAAATAAATTGGACGGTGTCAATATTATGGTAGCCAACGTTGAGATTGTCAGGAATGATGGAAAAAGGGGAGTTTTTGACCAGTGCGAATTTGGACTAGTAGACCTCCCTCGTTATAATTTAGCCTTTATCCCTTTTTATATGCGAGGCTTATTTTGGACCAATAGATCATTTTCGATTTTGAATTTGGGCTATCAAATCGCATTTAATATTAGAATGAAGTTTATTTTCTTTTATTTCTCTCATCCTGTCTCTCTCTCTCTTTCCTCTCTCCTCCGCACGCACACTTCCGCCCCTTTTGACCGCGCACGTTCCCTCTCACTCTCTCTCTCTCTCTCCCCTTCTGACCGCACGCAACATCCCCATGCAGAAGTCCCCTCACGCCCATCTCCCCCCTCCTCTGACACCCTCTCTCCTCTCTCTCTTCTTCTTTCTTCTTCTTCTTTTTCTTCTTCTTCTTCTTCTTCTTTGTTGACTTTTCTCCACCCCAACTGGTTCCGCCCCGTCTCTGCTCCCCGCACGGCCGGCCTCCACTCAGCCACTTGCCGCGCCTGACCACCGCGCCGCGCACCACCCTGCCGCCGTGCATTTTCCCCAGCCATCGTCCGGCCGCCGCCCCCATCCTGTCGCCACCGCCCCCATCCTGTCGCCACCGCCACAGTCACCTCTCTCCCTCTCCTTCCCTCCTCTGTAGCCTCAGCCCGACCGCCGCTTGATTGCCCTCCGCCTCCGCTCGACCCCGCTCCATCACCAGCTCGCCGCCGCTACCACGGGTCACCGTCGCACAACCCAGCCGAGCTGTCGCGGACGTCGCCCCGGCCAGCAAGCTCGCGACGTGCTCGCAGCTCGTCGGTGCAGCTCGCCAGCCCGCCGGCTGGCCCCGCGTCGCTGTCGCCGCCTTATCTCTCCCCCCCAAGCAGCCGGTAGCCCTTCCTCCCCCTCACTCTCCCTCTCCCAATCTCTCTCTCTCTCCCTCACGCCATCACCGCCGCTCGCCGGAGGAGCTTCGCCGTCGCCAGAGCTGTTCCGCCGCCACCACCATCTCACCCAACTTCGCCCAGCCGCCCCACTCCTCTCTCTCTCTCCCTCCCGACCGCCGCAACCAGCCGTCCCTCTGCCTAAGCTCTCGCCGTTCGCTGGAGCCACCGCCGCCGTTACTGTTCCGGCGAAGGACCACCGCTGTCCAGCCGCCATCACCACGTGTTCGGCTCGATTTGAAGCTTAGGACACCTGGTGAGTTTGACCCTAAGCCCTAATTAGGACAATTTGCATTTCTAGATGGGTTTTAGGGTTTAATTAGGGTAATTTGGGAGTTAAATTGTGGAGGTGATTAGGGATTGTGATTGTGGTCGATTCAGTGGATTAGTATGATGAATTAATGGAGAATTAGTGGCCCGAGAGGCGCGATATATGGGCTGGACAGATTTGGGATTGAATCGGCCCGGGTTCGGGTTAATTCGGGTTCAATTGTGGATTATAGAGCACACCTAGTTTGGTCCTCATGGTGGCTAATTTGGGGGATATTTTGAGGAGACAATTGGAGCTTTTTGAGGAGATTTATTGGGCTAGAGAGGCCCGCATGGGGGCTGTCTATGCTGATACCGAATCGGGACAAGGCGTGAATGATTAGGGGTTAATGGTGTAATTGCCGGAGATGTTGGAGGAACTAAGTTAGTGGCTGAATTATCTTGGATTGCGAATGATATTGAGGCGCCGTGACATGTGCCTAGGATAATTAAGAATGGAATAGTTTAGTGGATCTTGATTGCGCGGGTTCATGCTAGTCCAACTGTGCTAGTTATATGTGTGATTTATGCACCGTGTAAGAGTGCCTTGAAGTGTTTTCATGGTTGTGCTTATGTGTTGGTTGGGCATGTTCAAATGTAGATTGGGCATAGTGTACTATTAATTGATTGAATGACGTTGTGCTATTGATTGCCCATTGTGGAATTTGCGAATGCCCAAGTGTGGATTTTATGACCACGAACGTGCATCTCATGCATAGGCAAGGCATATGTATATACGAGTGTGCCCGAGTGACATGTGCATTGTGATCACCTAAAATGCCCTGATGCGTTTTACGCGGGGTTCATATATAAATTGGTGCTTGTGAACGTGTGATCACAATAAACCCTAATGCGTTTTACGCGGGGTAGTGAACCCGTCCTGAGGCGTGTTACACGGGACGATGCCTGGTTTATTGGAAGATGACTAACCTGATGCGTTTTACGTGGGTAATGTGTCATGAGCCTGATGCGTTTTATGCGGGCCAGAGATCGATCTTGAAATGATAGACCTGATACGTTTTACACGGGTCGGACCTGATGCGTTTAACGTGGGTTGGAGGAGAAATTGGTAAATGATAGAGTGTTAGCATGCGAGTGTGCGTTACTGCATTGCTGGGGCATGACATGAGTGCGTATATGAGCACGTGCATTACATACATCGGAATTAAGTGATATGTGTATTCGTACTGCGACTTAAATGTTATGGTGCTGGTATAATTAAGTTTATAGATTGGCTAACCTGCAGGGTCAAGTATGAACTAGATTTAGGACCGAGAGCCTGAGTCAGTTATGTTTTGATTTATGCATAGTTTAGTACTCGTCAGAAGGTGCATGTTAGCCTAATTTAGGTTTAGGGAATTACTCGCTGAGATTTATTCTCAATGTTGTCGAAACCCAATTTTTTCAGACCTCCAACCTTGAGGATGTCAGGTGTACTGAAACGTTTTGGGAGGAGCCCCGGCTAGATATAGTGCTTGATCGCCGAGCCATGTACCCGCTTTTGATATTTTGAGTGTGGGATGTATATGAATATTATATATGTTTCCCGATGTCAAAGCAAGTGTATAATTATCCATGCCGGTTGTTGTATGGCTATCCTTGGTTAGGTGTATTTTAATGTACGAGTGGTTTTAATTACTTCCGCACGTGCTTTAAATCTCTGTGTTGGGTGTTGGGTCGACGACGCGTCTTGGGACATCGCACATGAATCGACCATGGCAGGGATGCTCGCGCGCCGTAGGGTTCGGGGCGTGACATTGTTAATAGAGCACACATTTTAATGCTCTACAACCCAAATCCGTTCCTTCCATTGAACTGCTCAATCTTCACTTTTATTTCGGACATAATTTCAACAGCAGAATTTCCAAATAGTGATCAAACAAGTAAAAGCCCTAAATCAACTCTAGAAACTTTAACCTTAACTCTAATAACAATTATTGTAATATAATGCAAAAACTAACGGATCACGCACTTAATGCTTAAGCGAGAAGGAAAAAAATTAGAGAAACCAATGGGGAACAATAAAAAAAAAACCAAAGAATATGGTTCGATCTAAGTATCGGTACATACTCCATAAAGAAAATCAGTCGTAAAAAATCTACCTTGAATTCGGAGAATACAGAGCTTACAATCGCTCAAGTATTTCAGAGACCTAAATTACACCCAAAGCAAAATGCAAGTGATCCTGATTCAAAGTAATTTGCATGCAGTCGGATTTAAATGGGTGAGCTTCAATTGAGCTGAAAATTCTCCAAAGTGCTAAACAACTGTGCCAACCCAAGGATGTTAATCCGTTCGTGCATATAAAAAAAAACCGACCAATTTCTACAAGCTTATTGAGATTCGTCACTGATTGACGTGACTATTAGATGTCGGACCCAATTTCAAGTATGAGGAAAACATAGATTAAGGATAGATAGAGAAGAGGCGTCACAAACCTTGTGAACGCGTTGAGTTAATGCAACCAAGCGGCCCTTAATTTGATGAACCCTTTCGAGGTAGAAGCTACTAATCTCCAATGTTAGCTTATCCAAAGCGGGATGAGCCTCTTGCTCTAATGCTTTTGTCTGAATGTTCACATAAGTTGATTAGCGTTATGAGCATTTGATGCACCGGCGGGACCCGTTATGCGACTGGACGAACCGACGGGCTTGAAGTCAACTATGTCCGATTGAGCTCAAATTTGGTCGGCTGAAGCGAAACGGCGTATTGATCAATACTCACTGCCTTGGGCTGTGACTAACGATGGATTTTAGCGATTCGAGATCGTTTAGATGGATTTTTCTATATTTTTTAGTATTTTTTTGGGATTAATTTAATAATTGGCAGTTTCCTAATTTACGTTTTGATGATTACGTTTCCTAATAGGGTTAGGTTTGGGCCTATATAAGCTTGTTTTAGGGTTTCCTTTCATTGGACTTTGAATATTTTTTTGATTTGATAATCATATTTGGAGGACGAATTGTTCTTCTATCGAACTTTCTTGTTCAGTCAAATTTTCTATCGTGTTTCGGCATCAATTGGTATCAGAGCACAGGTTGCTTGATTCAATGGCTGAACAAAATCGCGGTCGTGGACGGCGGGCTCGTGGTGGCCGGGTGCGTGGAGGCGTTCTTGAAGCAGACGACCAACCGCGTCTATGAGATCTGCGAGATGTAGAAATTGAAGAACAGAGAAGGCGAATCCCGGATTTGGAGCGACAACTTGCAGAGGCGAGATTGGGCGTTCAATCCGAAGAAGGAGCGGATTTGGAGGATTCATCCAATGATGAAGAAGAAGACGTAAACCCTTTTGGGGTTCTGAACCAGGGGCGGAATCGAGGAGTACGACCTGGAAATCAGCATTTTTCTCAAAATTTCGGAATGAAGATCGAAATTCCTGAGTTTAATGGTAAGGCTCATCCTGATGAGTTTATTGATTGGTTGCATACGGTAGAACGAATTTTTGATCTTAAGAATCTAACTGAGGGGCAAAAAGTGAAGTTAGTGGCTATTAGGCTGCGAAAACATGCTTCGATTTGGTGGAAACACGTAAAAAGGCAACACGCTAGAGAGGGCAAGCCGAAAGTAGATCGCTGGAAGAAGATGAAAAAGTTGTTGCAAAAAAAATTTTTGCCTACCCATTATAGGTAAGAGGTGTTCATTGAGTATCATAACGTTAAGAAAGGTGATAAAACAGTTGAAGAATTTACTGAAAAATTTGATCGTTTGCGGATGCGTTGTGATGTGGTGGAGGAAGACAAGCAGACGATTGCACGATATCTGGCAGGGCTGTGATATGAGATCTCTGATATTGTTCAATTACAACAGTATTGGACGTATGAGGATGTGTGCAGACTAGCCCTAAAGGTGGAGGGGCAAATTAAAAGAAAGAGCAGTAAGTCCAAGTGGTCTAACAGTGGATCTAAGTGGACAAGCAACAATTCCAAGTGGACAGTTAAAGAGTCCCGGGTGAAAGCAGGGAGTTCTTCGGCCCCAGCAGCAGTTAAGGGCGTTGGTTCAAAATCTGCAACAAAAGGTGAGCAAGGTAGTGCAGAATCTAGCAGGGGAGAAGCTGCAGGCAAGCGGTGTTTCAAGTGTCAAGGATTCAGGCATTTTGCTGCTGATTGGTCGAACCAACAGATTGTGACACTTGTTGATAATCCAGTTTTTTATGAAGGTCCAATTTACGATGAATCTGAAGGCGAAGAAGAGGATGCGGAACAGGAAGAGATTATCTATGCTGATTCTGGTGAGTCCCTAGTCGTTAGAAGAATATTAAATATTGCTGAGGTCGATGATGAATCGTGGCTTAGGCATAATATATTTCATACTAAGTGCACTAGTGGAGGAAATGTGTGTAGTATGATAATTGATGGGGGAAGTTGCGAGAATGTAATATCTACCCTTATGGTAGAAACGTTGGGGTTGAAAACTGTCGAACATCCTCAATCATATAAGCTGTCATGGCTTAAAAAGGGGAATGAGGTAAAAGTGAGCAAGAGATGTTTAGTGCAATTCTAAATTGGGAAGAAATATGTTGATGAAGTGTGGGGTAATGTAGTTCCAATGGATGCTTGTCATATCTTGTTAGGAAGACCTTGGCAATTTGACAGGAAAACACAGCATGATGGATTCAAAAATACATACTCCTTCAAGAAGGATGGCCGGACTATTGCTCTGGGTCCTTCAGATTTGAGAAAAGAAGGGAAAAGTAATTTGCTGTCCAAATCGGAATTCCAGGAGGAGGCGGCGAATGCTCCGGAGCTTTTTGCTGTCATAGTTATGGAGCAGAATATTGATAGTCTAGAAATTCCAACTCAAGTTCTGCCTATACATGAGGAGTTTGTTGATGTCGTGCCAGAGAAATTGCCACATGGATTGCCACCCATGAGGGACATACAGTATTGTATAGATCTTGTTCCAAGAGCTGCTATTCCTAATAAAGCAGCTTACAAAATGAATCCTAACGAGAATGAGGAGATGCAGAGGCAAGTGCAGGAATTATTAGAAAAAGGTGCAATTCGAGAGAGCATGAGTCCTTGTGCAGTGCCAGCTTTATTGGTTCCAAGAAAGACAGTTCGTGGAGAATGTGCGTGGATAGCAGAGCTGTTAACAAGATCACGATCAGGTATCGTTTTCCTATTCCGAGATTTGATGATTTAATTGATCAACTACATGGAGCGACTATCTTTTCGAAGATAGACTTGAGGAGTAGGTATCATCAAATCAGGGTGCGTCCCGGAGATGAGTGGAAGACCGCTTTTAAAACTCAAGATGGTCTGTATGAGTGGATGGTGATGCCTTTCGGGTTATTTAACGCACCGAGCACCTTTATGAGATTGATGAATCAGGTGTTTCGTCCTTTTATTGGTCAGTTTGTCGTCGTATATTTCGATGATATATTGGTTTATAGTGCATCAACTGATCAACACTTGTAGCATTTGAGAAGGGTGTTCGAGGCATTAAGGGAGCAAAAATTATATGCTAATACCAAGAAGTGTCACTTCTTGATTGATCGTGTGATCTTTTTGGGATATATAGTAACTAAGGAGGGCATTCATATGGACCCAGCTAAGGTTGAGGCTATTACAAATTGGGAGATTCCGAAAAATATTCATGAGGTACGTAGCTTTCATGGGCTTGCGTCTTTTTATCGGAGATTTATTCGGGATTTCAGTACTATTATTGCACCTCTGACGGATTGTTTGAAAGGAAGTAAATTTGTGTGGACTAAGGAGGCAAAAGCTGCCTTCCAATTATTAAAGAAGAAGGTAACTAAAGCACCTGTTCTCGTGCTTCCTGATTTTAATGAAATTTTCGAGGTGCATTGTGATGCTTCAGGTGTTGGTATTGGGGGTGTTCTAAGTCAAAAGAGTAAGCCTGTGGCATTCTTTAGTGAGAAGTTGAATGAGGTGAAAAGGAAATATTCAACTTATGATAAAGAATTTTATGCTATTGTGAGGAGTTTGGAGCATTTGAGGCATTATCTTATTTCGAAAGAATTTATCTTATTTTCTGATCATGAAGCCTTGAAATACATCAATGGGCAGCACAAATTGAATGCAAGGCATGCAAAGTGGGTGGAGTTCCTTCAAACTTTCAATTTTTCCATCAAGCATAAGGCGGGAGTGCTAAATAATGTGGCGGATGCATTGAACAGAAAATACTATTTGCTATCTACGATGCAGGTAAAGCTTCTAGGCTTTGACACTTTTAAAGAATTATATGTTGATGATCCTTATTTTGGGGATATCTGGAGGAAGTGCAAAACGGAGCCGTTTCAGCAATACCAAATCGTGAAAGATTACCTATTTAAAGGTAACAGATTGTGCATTCCTCAATGATCTTTGAGGGAATCTATTATTATTGAGGGGCATGTAGGCGGTTTAGCTGGGCATTTTGGCGTGGATAAGACGAAGGCCTTATTGAGTGAACATTTTTATTGGCCTCGGATGGAGCGTGACGTGACACGTTTTATAGAAAGGTGCAGGGTATGTCATGTGGTAAAGATCAAGAGTACTAATGCAGGATTGTATATGCCTCTACCTGTTCCAGTTGCATAGTGGGAGGATGTCAGTCTTGACTTTGTCTTAGGTTTGCCAAGAACACAGCGGAGTAAAGATTTAATAATGGTGGTTGTTGACAGGTTCTCGAAGATGGCCCACTTCGTCCCGTGTAGCAAGTCATATGATGCTTCACAGGTTGCTCAATTGTTTCTACAGGAAATTGTTAAGCTACATGGAATTCCTAAGTCCATAACCTCAGATCGTGATGTGAAGTTTGTGAGTCACTTCTGGCGCACTCTTTGGAGGTACATGGGTACAAGTTTGAAGTTTAGTTCATCTCATCATCCTCAGACAGATGGTCAAACTGAAGTTGTCAATCGAAGCTTAGAGAATTTGCTGCGAAGTTTGATTGGAGATAATCCACAACAATGGGACTTGGCATTGCCTCAGGCAGAATTTGCATATAACAGATCAGAAAACCGAACTACTGGCAAAACTCCTTTTGAAGTGGTTTATGGGCGTAATCCAATTACTCCATTAGATCTCACACCGATACCAGTTCTCAAGTAATTTAGTTCGGAAGCTGAAGAACATGCAAAACATATGAAAGAGCTGCATTCCAAGGTCCATAATCAGATCAACAGGCAGAATATGAAGTATAAGCAACGCGTGGATTTGCGCAAGAAAAGGGTCGTCTTCAAGGAAGGTGATCCAGTTTGGATTCACCTTAGGAATGAACGATTTCCAGCGGGTAGGTTTGGCAAGCTTCAACCTAAAGCCGATGGACCCTTTAGAGTTTTGGAGTGAATTAGTGACAATGCTTACAAAATCGAATTACCGGGTAAGTATAATGTATCCGAAACTTTTAATGTTGCAGATTTGTCACCTTACTACCCTGAAGAAGAAGAATGTCTTGAGGAGATTGATGACGACAACGAATGAGAAGCAGATTCAAGGACGAATCTTTTTCTAGCAGGGGAGGATGATGCACTGGCGGGACCCGTTATGCGACTGGATGAACCGGCGGGCTTGAAGTCAACTATGCCCGATGGATTTTAGCGATTCGAGATCGTTTAGATGGATTTTTCTATATTTTTTAGTATTTTTTTGGGATTAATTTAATAATTGGCAGTTTCCTAATTTACGTTTTGATGATTACGTTTCCTAATAGGGTTAGGTTTTGGTCTATATAAGCTTGTTTTAGGGTTTTCTTTCATCAGACTTTGAATATTTTTTTGATTTGATAATCATATTTGGAGGACGAATTGTTCTTCTATCGAACTTTCTTGTTCAGTCAAATTTTCTATCACGTTTCGGCATCAACATTAAGTACTGACTAATTAAATAAAGAAACACCAACAACATAGAGGCTCTGTACCTCGTCGTCCAAACAGGAGCAGGCAGCTTCAAGGCTTGTCTCTAAAGCAACAAACTCGAAAGGAAGAGTCTGCAATCTGTCTTGTTGTTCCTTCAACACTTGACTGTGCTCCACACTCTCTTGCGAGCCTTAGATGATTTTTGCTAGCTCCGCTGCAGTTTGCTCATCGCCGCCGTTTCCGCGAATCTAATTAGAAAAGCACAAGGTCAATATTTTCTTACTAGCCAATCGTGGGTTCGAACTGTCCTATGTTTGTGGAAAGATAAAAAGAACCTATATAGATTTATAGTCGCTGTGAAGACACACAGTAGCGCACTTAATCCAGTCTTCGCACGAAAGAAGAGGGGCTTTGAAAGAGCCTCGCATCTAGCTCGTTCAAGCGCTTTCACAATCACGTCAACCGGTAAGGACACGCATGACAATAAAGTTAGCGAAGTATGGGGTGACGTAGTACCCATTCTACATAAGATACAATATCATATATATATATATATATAGCGACAAATCCATAGGTTTTAGGACAATGTATTAATCACCGTGAATAAATATGTCTACCTGTGGAAGGATATGCAGTCAACTATATATTGTAAAACAGTTTCCATTAACGTAATAAATGCCTTATTCAATCCACGATGAACACAATGCTAATTAAGGGTAAGCGGTTTCAGATTCCTTATAGGTTTCACTTGAAACCTGAAATCTATTCTCGGGTACAGGTTCCTCATTTTTTGCAACCTGGAACTTACCCATTGGAATTTGGAACCAGGTTTGAGGGTAGATTCTAAGGTCTAACAATTCCATTTTTATTTTATTTCATTATGAAAATGACCGCAACAATACTAAACAAATTTGTCATTCATAAAAGAAAATACAAAAGACTAGTTCTCCTAGCATTACGGTTCAAATAAATACAATTAAAACAAGAAATCATTGCGTGAATCGATATTAGGAGTGAACAGTTCCATGTTCCGTACAGGTTCCACCTAGAACCTATCCATGATAATAGGTTTCTCATTTTTTAAAACCTGAAACCTATCATATCATTGGTTCGAGGGTCGATTTCAAGGTCTACCCAAGTTGCTACCTATAATATTAATTGAACAATTGTAGTAAATCATCACCTTTAATGACCATCATTGCTACTATGAGTCATTGACCACAACTTATATTTAGGGTGCGTTTGGCAACCATTTGGTGCTCGGGAACTGATTTTGCTCAAAAATTATTCTTTTTTATTCCGTGCTGGGGAACAATTTCTAAGCATTAGAAGACGTTTGGTAACTATACAAAATTTCTTTTTATTAATAATATTTTCAATATTTTAATATTTCCTTTTTATTTTTCCTTATTTTTTTTCTTCTTTTTTCTTCCTCTTCCCCTTCTTAGCACATGACGCTAGCGACAGGCCATAAGCCAAGGTCGGTGAGGGCTGGACCCTAGCCATCGCCCTCGCCACCGCGACCCATCTCCTCGCCTGGGTTGCAACAGTGAGACCAACCTCGCTATTGCAACCTAGGTGATGGCGAGGTTGGCCTCACCCAACTAAGGCGAGGTCGACCAGGGCGTCGCGACCCATCTCCCTCGCCTAGGTCACCACAGCAAGGTTGGCCTCGCCACGGCTAGGCGAGGCCTCGCCGTCGCTGCCACGAGCCGCCTTCACCCAAGCAGCGAGAGCTGCAATGCTCTCGGCGGGCCTGGCCTATGGCCGATCACTAGTGGCTGGCGGCTGGCCAGGAAGAAGAATACCAAGAAGAATCGAAAATTGAAAAACTGTTCCCAGAATTAAGAAGTTACTTTTTTTTGCTTTTTAATTCTGTTCCAAAACTGATTCTGGAAACAAAAGAATAGAAATTATCATTGTTTGGCAACTTGCCAAACAGGCCCTTAGACACACGAAGAATATAAAATATTAAAAAGTCATAAAATGAAAGCTCTGAATATTAGTTGCAGATTATACACTCATTATCTAACATCATGAAACACCGCAGGATTACGTAAAAACATAAATCAACAAAAAAACACAAAAAAAAAACTCTTTTGGTTTCAGGTTCCAAATTTTAGGTTCCACCTACCTAGAACTGACCTATCGAAATAGCTTATCCAATTTTTGGAACTTAGAACCTACCTTGAAACTTTGAACCTACAGATTTCTACCGGTCAGGTTCTCGGATTTCGGGTTCTACCATGGAACCATGCTTACCCTAATACTAAATCAACTAAATATAAAACATCTTTTTTGAATCAAGGAAAGATTGAAAACCTTCACTGCTTTTGCTTCATGATAATGCAAGAACCGTCGCTTGAGCTCCTCCACAAAAGGAACCACCGCTGGGTCCTTAGAGTTCAGCAGCAAAACATTATGTGCAATGATTATCCCCTTGATGTGCTCCAGCTTGATCACAATGGCTCTCTCGTGGCCCGTGATGGACGACAGGTACAAGAGAAACGGGTCGAGGATCCGGAGGTCTTGGGCCGAGAGCCCCATGCGGCGCATGATGGACTGCTTCCCAGCATCGATCTGCTGGATCTGGCTAGCCGAGTCGATGACAAGCCAGGACTTGAGCCGTACCGCCTTCTTCCAGTGCCAATGATCCTTTGTGTTTCCTGTGTCGATAGGGGTCGGGTGCATTGCCGGGTCAACTCGGGGCATCTTCGAAAGATTATCGCTGGACCCGGCCATTGAGTGAAGATTGCTTCGTGGGCATACATTAATGAAGCAGGGTCTATTTAACTCTCGGATGAATAACTATAGAGCATGATTGTTGGGTCTTATGTATTCGGTGGACTGTGCTTAACGAGCCAGGTGATATGCAGTGACGGCCATCACCGGGTTATCCATAAACACTGTCCTAAGTTGTCCTTTTTAATCACTTTTTTTGGTACAGAAAGGACGCACTATCAAGGTCATTTTGTTTTGAGCAAAAAGAAAAGAAAAGGTCATTCTATAGAATTATTTTACAAGAGATTTGGCAGAAATAATTTATCATTTTGTTATGAAAATTATCCTAAATGTCATAAACCTATTACATTTTTATCAATTCAGTCCTAAACTTTTTAATTTAATAATCGAGTCATAAACATTTTCACTTTTTATCAATTTTGACAGGAAATCGCTGACATGGACACCGGCCATGCCACTGGCCATGCCATCGGCCATGCCAACGCGATATGGACATTTTAATAATATTTTAATATTTTTAAAAATTATTTATTTCTTTTTTTCTATTCTTCTCCTTTCCTTGTTTACTTTTTTTCTTTTTTATTTTATTTTTTATAATATTTTCGCTAGCCAACACCAGGCCTTGGCAATGGCCGACAATAGTCGCTTGGCTTAGGCGAGGGCCACACTCACCAGCCTTAGGCGAGGGACGCCTGCACCAAGCCTAGCAAGGGCGGCCCTCACCTGATTTGGCAAGGGCGGCCCTCACCTAATTTGGCAAGGGCAACCCTCAATGTCGCCAATCCAAATGTGGGAATCCCTTGACTAAGTATGGCAGAGGGAAAATGGAAAAATGTTAAAAAAAAAAAGAAAAAAAGAAGAGAAAAGGAAAAAAAATTAAAAAAAGTAAAGAAGGAAATGAGAAGAAAAGAAAAAGAAAAAAAAATTAAAACATTATTAAAAATGTCAACGTTAGCGCCGGTCGTGTCATATAGAACAGTCGTCGTCCACGTCAGCAATTTCCAATCGAAATTGACCAAATGGATTCAATTGGCAAAACGTGAAAAAGTTTAAGACTCAATCGACACAATTAAAAAGTTTGGGACTGGATTGGAAAATCGCAATAAATTTATGACTTTTCGGACAATTTTCCCATTCTCTTGTAAACAGTGCAACAATATGTAGATGATACAGTATGGATTTCTCGCGGATTGAATATGTGATTGATTTGATTGAATTGAATCAAAATGATTCTCGTATAAACCACAATCTTGTTCGTTTATTCACTTTCATTCTCTTCTATTATATGGTTGATGCACAACATTCAATTCATGACCCAAACCCATCGGGTCGATCCGTGTCAAGCACTCTAAGCTACACACATTATAAGCAAGGCTGGACAAGAGCTGGTATTGCAGGGTCTAATATTTTTTTTTTCTGGTACACATTTTTTTATGTATATACAAGAAGAATTATGCCAATTGACAACCTAATAAATACATATATGATACGAAGTTGACTGGAGGGAGTTAACTTGCAAAAAAGGAAGTGAATGCCCGGTTTCACATGATGACAATGTCGACGATTGTACAAATGGATGTCCTTCAAAATGGCCCGCAGGTTTCAGCTTTTGACTTCCCTTAATGCCTGTTCATCAAATTACTAAAATATTCACTATCAAAGATTCTAAAAAAAATGCTAAAATATTCGATTTGATATGCGTTGAAAAATATAAATATGAGCGAGCCACACATGTCGGCTAAACACTACAATACGCGGAGCAACTATTGCATAAAGTAATTTAATAGATCAAGTCAATCATATTTTAAGAATCTAAGAAATTCATATCAAGCCCACGAAAAAAAACAAGTTTCGATTTTTCTTTTCACCATCTTATTTGGACAGGAAGTAATTTACCATCTTAAGTTGAAATATGCCCCCATTTACATGAAAATACCAATTTGAGTTATTAACCAATTTTTTTGTTAATGAAGCCATCGAGTAATCAAATATTACTTGCTTTTATTTGAGCCACTCACGAAATTTTATTTGATCAATTCAAAATTATTAATTGCTCTAATAATTTACCAATTCTTGTTGAAGTGACCAACTTTTGATAAAGTATTAAATATAATTTTATTATGCTAGCTGAGTCAAAATAAAGTGGTAATTTCATATAAGAGTTGATAAATTCAATAGGAGTTGGTAAATTATTTGAAAAATTGGTAATTCAGAGGCAACTTAGTCAGCACTAATAAGTGGTTCAAAAAAGATTTAATAACCTGAAACTAATTAGTATTTTTTTAAAACGCCAATAAATACTTAGATATAGTTGATAATTTGATATAAGAGTTGGTAATTTCAATAAAAGTTAGTACTTATTACAAAAGTCGTAACTCAAAATGAACTTATCAACGTCTATTAATGGCTCAAATAAGAGTCGTAACTAGTTGATAAGTAACTCACATAAAGTTGATAATGAGATATAAAAGTCGGTAACTTCAATAAAATTCTTATATTATTAGAAAAGGTCGTAATTCATAATCGACCGAAATATTGATATATTGCTCAAATAAGTGTTGGAAACCTAAAGACAAACACATATTGTAAAAGCATAAGCTTTTCCTTTATCTATGGCTTAAATCCAAAAAAAAAGACCAACTTTAGGTCAATGGACAATTCTAGCCCAAACTTTTTTTGTCCCATAAAAAAGCACGTACTTTAGGTCAAGGGATAATTCTACCCAGAACTTTTTTTATCTCGTAAAAAAACACCAACTTTAGGTCGATGGACAATTCTGTCCCGAACTTTTTTTTGTCCTGTAAAAATCACCAACTTTAGGTTGAATGACAATTCTGGCCCCAATTTTTTTTATCTCATTAAAAATCACCAACTTTTGTCATGATCCCAAATCTGGCCTCCTGTTGACTTTCAACATTATTTGAGAAAGAAGGTTATGGTGGTGAGCTTGGCAAATCTTGTCCATGGCATCTGTCGACAGACGGTGGTTAGCTTCGGATTACGTTTGGCTAGAGAAATTCAATTTGGAGATATTTTTTACTTGTCAGTGAAGTGAAGGAGACAAACAATTTTACCGTTATTCTTCAAATTATAGCTTAGAGAATAAAACAATGAATATTGCTTTAAATCCAGTCAGCAAGCCATGTGGATTTATTGTTAATGTGGAATAGTCAAGTTATATAATCAATGGTTCTGTAACATCCCGAATTTTTAATCCAATTTTTGGGGTTTATAAAATGCATAATTTGTCAGTGTGTTTATAGTAAAATCTCGCCCGAGAACTGATCACTCTCGGTTATTGTTTTCAACCAGAGATTTCGCTAGAATCGCACTCGATCGAATTTTTGTCGTTATTTAGACCCTGAACTTGGCAGTCGATTTTCGGGAGCTTCAGGACGAAATAAATTGGACGGTGTCGATATTCGTATAGCCGGTACTGAGATTACAGGAATAGTGGAAAAATTGTGAGTTTTGACCAGGTGCGAATTTGGACTAGTAGACCCCCCTCGAAGAAATTTAGTCGAGTTAATTTGGCCTTTGTCCCTTTTTAGTTGCGAGGTTCACTCGGGATTAGTGAGCAATTTTCGGTTTCGAAATTGGACCCCCGGTTTGCGTGTAATAATTAAATTAGTATAAATTTTTCAAATAATCTCTCTCTCTCTCTCTCTCTCTCTCTCTCTCTCTCTCTCTCTCTCTCCCTTGGGAACCCGCGCGCGTCCTATCCCCCACCTGCTCCCTGTTGATCTGCCGCTGCTCCTCTGCTCGCCCGACCGGAGCTCGCCGCCGCCCGAGCAGCCGCGTCGCCGTGCTACCGCGCGTCGCTGTCGCCAGCCGACCGCCGCCTCAGCCGGCTTCCTTCCTCCCCCTCTCCTCTCCTTCCCCTGTTCCCGCGACCTCTGGTCGCGCCGGGGCTAAGACCGGCCAGATCCGCTGCTCGGCCGGCCGCTCTGCCCTCTGCCTTCGCCTGGCCGTCGCCGCCGTCCTCTCGACCGCTCCGACAGCCGCCGTCGCCCCAGCAGCCGCGCGACCCCCTTTCCTCTCCCCCTCCCTCTCCTCCTTCTCCTTCCCGAAGCCCCCTCTGTTCTGGGCGTCCGTGCACCCGAGTCGCCTCGCCGCCGCGGGTCGTCGCCGGCCCACTCCGCCGCCCAGTCGCTGCCCTCCGCCTCAGCCAACCGCCGCCCGTCAGCCCCCTCGCCTCCCCCTCACTCTCCCCCTCTCCCGGTCTCTCTCTCCTTCCCCTGTTTGGCCGAGGAGGACCTCGCCGGAGCTGCCCCGCCAGCTCGCCGGCTGGCCTCGCCGCCGCGTCACTGAGCCGCCCTCGAGCTCGCCTCGTCGCCGCCGTCCCCGCTCCCGAACAGCCCGGCGTCACTGTTCATCGCCGGAGTCACTGTTCATCGCCGGAAAATACTGTTCATTTCCGGCCAAGCACTGTTCCGGTGGGCACTGTTCACCCGAACCCGAATCGGTTCGTCCGGCCCGTTTTAAGCGTAGGACACCCGGTGAGTACAACCCTAAACCCTAATTAGGATAATTTACATTTCTAGACCGGTTTAGGGGTTAATTAGGGTTATTTAGGGGTTAATTTAGGGGTTATTTGTGGAATTAATCAGGGGTTTTGATTGTGGCCAATTTGATAGATTAGTTTGATAAATTAATAGAGGATTAGTGGCCCGAGAGGCACGATAAATGGATTAGTCAGTTCGGATTAATTTGGCTCGAGTTCGGGTTTTATTTGTGGATTATTTGCGCGCCGTATATTAATTTTTGGTGGTGGTCAATTAGACTGATATTTGGGGAGTATAATAGAATGTTTTGGCGATAATTATTGGCCCAGAAATTACGGTTTGATGGTCGCCCACGGCGGGATTAAATTTGGGCGCGACGCAATTAATTTGAGGACTAGGCGTGTGAATACCGGGATTGGTTGATTTGTGCAATTGATTGGCCAATTGAGCCTCAATTCTGATTAATTTGATAGTGCCTAGTTGCATATCCAGTGAGACCAAGAATAGATTAGCTTGGCGGGCTTCTGGTGCATAAATTTCATGTTGATCCAATTGGGTGTTTTATATGCATAATTTATGTGTCGAAATTGTGCCATGACTGTGTGGGGTGATTTGATTTACTTGGGTTCGTGATTCATTGAACTAAATGCCATTGTGAAATTTATGAGTACCCAAGTGTGGTTATTGCAGTCATGAATGTGTATCATGAACATTGGCACGACATATGCACATCCGAGTATGCCCGAGTGACATGTGCATTGTGATCACCTAAATTGCCCTGATGCGTCTAACGTGGGGTTCAGATAAAATTGAGGTTTGTGAATGTGTGATCACGATAAACCCTGATGCGTGTTACGCGGGGTAGTGAATGCTGTCCTGATGCGTGTTACGCGGGACGATGCCCGGTACGCCCGGAAGACGACCAACCTGATGCGTTTTACGCGGGCTCTGGTTCGTGAGGAGATCGGTGTTGCGCCTGATGCGTTTTGACGCGGGCTAGAGACACTGGGCCAGTTGAGGCGTTTTAACGCGGGCCACGGAGTGTTGTGATTAAAGAAATAGACCGATGCGTGTTACGCGGATCGGACCTGATGCGTTTAACGCGGGTCGGAGGAGAAATTGAGAAATGGCTGAGTGCTAGTGTGCAAGTATGCGGTAATGCATTGATGAGGCATGAGCATGAGTGTGAGCACTAGCATATGCATAACATGGGTCGTGGCATAGAAATGCGTGTACATACACTGTGATCAAGTTCTGTTGCGTGTTTGTTATTATTCCTGGTACGCCTAACCTGCAGGGTCATGTGATTTCTAGATTCGGGCCGAGGGCCTGAGTCATGTACTGTTTAGTTTGTGTGCTGTCTGTCTAGTACTTGTCAGGAGGTGCATGTTAGCCTAGTTTAGGTTTAGGGAATTACTCGCTGAGATTTATTCTCACGGTTGTTGTAAAACCGACATTTTCAGATCCCCGGCCTTGAGGATGACAGGTGTCCTGATGCATTTTTGAGAGAAGCCCCCGGTTAGTTGTAGTGCCTGAGCCCGAGCCACTTATCCCCTTTTGTTAGTAGTGGCCCCGTATTGCTTTTGATTTTTGGTATACGGGCTGTACTGGGATATTGTAAGTTAATTCCGGTATTAGTACAAATGTTGATTTTGGGGAAATACCCTTGGTCATGTATTGATATCTGTACGGGTGGTTTTATTTGCTTCCGCATGTGCTGTATATCTTTGTGTTGGGTGTTGGGTCGGCGACGCGTCCTGGGACGTCGCACAAAAATCGACCTCTGCGAGGGATGTGGCGCACCGAGAAGTGCGAGGCGTGACATCCCCGTTTGATTTGGTATCAGAGCAAGGTCAGCTCGATCCAATTAGGTCGAAGCCTGGAGTAATAAGGAGCGATGACCTTGAGTAGCCAGTAGGGTGACCTCGTGTGCTAAGTGTACCTCCTGACTGTTTGTGTCGTGATTGATTGGCTGCGTTATTTGACCCGTGAAGTGCAGGTGCGTCGGGACTCGAGGTTAGTACACGTGTTCTGTAACTGAGGTCCTGTGCCATTTATGCTCAATCGCATGCTGAGTGATTGATTGCTGTAGTGTTAAGCTCCTTGCCTAGGACCTTAGACCGGTTTAGCTTGGGTTAAGTCTCTAATCCCGATGTGGGAATTATAGCAGGAAGATGGACTTGCAAGTTGGAGAGACGAGTGACCAAGGACGAGGTAGAGGTCGAGGCCGTAGAAGAGGTAGAGGTCGAGGTCGAGGTCATGAGCCGGATCGTGTTGAACCGCAAGTAAGAGTGGCCGAGGATCCGAGAGTAGATGGAATTCTTAGGGCCCTTGAGGAAGCTGGGATTTTGGGTGGTAGACTAGAGCAGGAAAGAAATGCCACGATTGCTGCTGCTGTTGAGGCTGCCATCGCTGCTGCTAATGGGGCCAATGGAAACAATGGGAACAATGGAAATGGTGGGAATCAGGGAAATGTGGAGAATCCAGCTCCGGGACCGGTAAATGTGATTAGGCCAATGTCAAAATTGGTAGAGCAGTTTCTGAAGCTAAAGCCGCCAAAGTTCAATGGCAAGGGTGACCCTGAGACCGCACCCCATTGGATTGAGGAACTGGAGAAGGCCTTCGATGTGCTAGGGTGCACTGAGGCCGAAAAAGTGACTCTGGCCGTGTACCAACTGCAGGACAATGCCAATGATTGGTGGAAGGCCACTAAAGGAAGGGTGTTTCCCGAGGGGACTGCTCAGACGTGGGCTATGTTTTCTGAGAGCTTACTGGAAAAGTTCTTCTCTGAGAGTGCTAGAGAGAGGAAGTTAGCAGAATTTATGAGACTCCGCCAAGGGTCGATGACAGTGGATCAGTGCGAAGCAGAATTCACAAGACTGTCAAGATTCGCGCTAAGGATGGTGGAGCACCCTGAGGACAAGGCGCGTAGATTCCGGGATGGACTGAAACCAGACCTGAGGAGTCAAATGATATCGCTGAACATCAAGGACTACAGCGAGATGTATGAACGAGCACAGGCTATAGAGCGAGATCAGACTGATAGGGCAGCCGCCTCTGGATCGCGGTTCGCCCCGGCTAGAGACAACCGCCGTTTTGGGAAGAAACCGATGGCGGGAAACAGGCGATTTGTCTCACCGATTAGGAGGGACATCGGGAAGCCGAACCATCAACAGATCAGATTTGGAGCTTGCTTCAAGTGTGGGAGTATGGATCATCAGATCAGGAATTGCCCCCAACAACGCCCCATGGGAATCCCGATGCAACAACCACCTCGAATTGGGAACCAGTCTGGGAGTGCCCCGCCGGCTATCATGGGTAGGCCGCCGGCGCAAGGACGGGTGTATGCTATGGCGCGAAGGGAAGTGGAAAATGCGCCAGGGGTGGTCACAGGTATGGTCTCTCTGTGCCACCATATAGCATATGCATTATTCGATCCGGGAGCATCACATTCGTTTATATCTGCTCAGTTTGTTGAATTGACTGGATTAAAGCCTGTTATGCTAGAAGTGCAATTGTGTGTGACTACGCCATTGAAGGATAAGATATGCATATCTCTAGGATGCCCGAATTGTGAGATAGTGATTGGTGGTGTAGAAAGCAGGATAGACCTAGCTGTATTGCCGATGTATGATTTTGATTTGATTGTGAGCATGGACTGGCTAGTTAAGCAGAATGCCATAATGGACTGTAGTACCAGGGCGATCCAGTTTAGCCCGGCTGGGCGCCCTAGATTTGAGTTTGTAGGGAGTCGAGGAAGAACCTCGATCCCTTGGGTTTCGTCGGTAGAAGCAACGAAATTGTTGGACGGGGGTTGTCAAGGTTATTTAGCCAGTGTGGTTGATCCGTCAGCAGGTGAAATGCGGCTTGAGGATATACCAGTGGTGTACAATTTTCCCGATGTCTTTCCTTAGGAATTGCCGGGATTGCCGCCAGAGAGGGAAGTGGAATTTGTTATCGAGTTGGCCCCTGGGACCGAGCCAATCTCGAAGCCGCCCTACAGGATGTCATTGTCAGAGTTGAAGGAATTGAAGGTCCAGATGCAGGAACTATTGGACAAAGGTTTTATCCGACCAAGTGCGTCTCCATGGGGAGCGCCGGTATTATTCGTCAGAAAGAAGGACGGGTCACTAAGGTAGTGTATCGACTACCGTCAGCTAAATCAAGTGACGGTCAAGAATAAGTATCCCCTCCCAAGGATTGACGACCTGTTCGATCAGTTGCAAGGAGCATCGGTGTTTTCTAAGATTGACTTGAGGACAGGGTATCACCAGTTAAGGATCCAAAAGGAGGATATTCTAAAGACAGCATTCAGGACTAGATATGGGCACTATGAGTTCACAGTGATGCCATTTGGACTGACTAATGCCCCTGCTGCTTTCATGGACTTAATGAACCGGGTATTCAAGGAATTCTTAGACCAGTTTGTCATTGTCTTCATCGACGATATTTTGGTGTATTCGAAGAGTTCCGAGGAACACGAGGTGCATTTGGAGAAGGTTCTACGGACGTTAAGGGAACATGCACTGTATGCTAAGTTTAGCAAGTGCGAGTTTTGGCTGAACCGAGTAGCATTTCTTGGGCATATAATATCCGGTGAAGGAATCTCCGTGGACCCGGCAAAGATTGAAGCAGTAATGGACTGGCCGAGACCGACGACAGTTACTGAGGTTCGAAGCTTTCTAGGACTAGCAGGCTATTATCGGAAGTTTGTGGAAAGATTCTCAGCGATAGCCACACCGTTGACAAAGTTGCTGAAAAAGGAAACCAAGTTTGAATGGACTGAAAAGTGCGAAGAGAGTTTTCAGGAGCTGAAACAGAGATTGACGACAGCGCCAGTATTGACGATTCCATCAGGACCGGGCGGGTATGAGATTTATAGCAATGCCTCGCTTAGAGGATTGGGATGCGTGCTAATGCAACATGGAAGAATGGTTACTTATGCATCGCGGCAGTTAAGACCTCATGAGATGAACTACCCGACCCACGATTTGGAATTGGTAGCAATTATTTTCGCACTTAAAATTTGGAGGCATTACTTATGTGGAGAAAGGTTCCAGATCTACACGGACCATCAGAGCCTCAAGTATTTGTTTTCGCAGAAGGAACTGAATATGAGGCAGAGGCGTTGGATGGAATTGCTGAAGGACTGTGACTGCGACATATTGTATCACCCCGGAAAGGCCAACTGGGTAGCGGATGCCTTGAGCAGGAAATCGAGCATTGCGCAATTACTGGTTAAAGAGTGGACTTTATTAGAAAGAGCACGGGACTCAGAATTTAAGTTTGAGGTAGGACATCTCTCCGGTCTGATGGCGACATTGAGGATCGAGCCGGAAGTGCAAGCCAAGATCAAGGCGTTGCAGTCTACGGACCTTGAGATTCAGAAAATATTGAATATGGATGACACTAAGAGGAAGCCGGACTTTCAGGTGTCCGAGGATGGAATTCTCAGGTTTCGAGGACGTTTGTGCGTGCCCGATGATTTGGGACTCAAAGAAGAGATTTTGTCGGAAGCTCATAGGAGCAGTTACAGTATTCACCCGGGCAGCACTAAGATGTACCAGAATCTCCGACAGCACTATTGGTGGAACGGAATGAAAGTGGACGTGGCCAAACATGTGGCCAAGTGCTTGACGTGTCAACAAGTGAAGGCACAGCAGTGTAAGCCTGGTGGGATGTTACAGCCGTTGGAAATCCCGGAATGGAAATGGGAGCACATTACAATGGACCTTGTAACGGGACTGCCAAGAAGCCAGAGGGGACACGATTCTATTTGGGTGATAGTGGACAGACTGACCAAGTCAGCGCACTTCCTGGCAGTGCGAAAGGACTTCGAGCTAGAAAAGCTGGCAGAATTATATGTACGTCAAATAGTTGGACTTCATGGAGTGCCAGTATCAATTACTTCGGACCGTG
This sequence comes from Syzygium syzygioides, assembly GCA_031216285.1. NCBI lineage: Eukaryota > Viridiplantae > Streptophyta > Magnoliopsida > Myrtales > Myrtaceae > Syzygium > Syzygium syzygioides. Next base: position 14,472,771 of record CM062248.1, read on the forward strand.
ATCCCAGATTTACTGCAAATTTTTGGAAAAGCCTGCAATCGGCCATGGGGACTAAGTTACAATTCAGTACGGCGTATCATCCGCAGACGGATGGCCAGTCTGAAAGGACTATTCAGACTTTGGAAGATATGCTGAGAGCGTGTATGCTGGATTTTCAGGGCAAGTAGGAAGAAGAGTTGCATTTGGTGGAATTTGCCTACAATAACAGTTTTCAGCAGAGTATCAGAATGGCGCCATTTGAAGCATTATATGGCAGGGCTTGCAGGACGCCATTGTGTTGGGATGAGGTAGGAGAAAGAAGTATAACGGGTCCAGAGCTGGTTCAGCAATCGATGGAAACAGTGAAGATTATCCGGGAAAGGTTGAGGACAGCCCAGAGTCGTCAGAAAAGTTATGCGGATCGAAGGCGTAGACCATTGGAGTTTCAAGTTGGCGATCATGTGTTTCTCAAGATCTCGCCAATGAGAGGACTGTCTCGGTTTGGCAAGAAAGGAAAGCTGAGTCCAAGGTACATAGGCCCGTTTGAGATTTTGGAAAGGATTGGAACGTTGGCTTATCGCCTAACCTTGCCGCCAAATTTGTCACAGGTTCATAACGTCTTCCACGTGTCGATGTTGAGGAAATACGAACCGGATCTGACCCACGTGCTGAATTATGAAGTAATAAACGTGGACGACAGAGTTTCATATGTGGAAAAACCGGTGCGAATCGATGACAGGAAGGAGCAAGTGTTGAGGAACAAGACGATCCCGTTGGTCAAAGTCATTTGGGAACATCACGGGACGGAAGGCGCCACCTGGGAAAGTGAGGTAGTGATGCAACACCAGTACCCCCATTTGTTTGAGTAGTCGGGTTGGGATTGTAAATTTCGAGGACGAAATTTTTGTAAGGAGGGAAGAATTGTAACATCCCAAATTTTTAATCCAATTTTTGGGGTTTATAAAATGCATAATTTGTCAGTGTGCTTATAGTAAAATCTCGCCCGAGAACTTATCACTCTCGGTTATTGTTTTCAACCAGAGATTTCGCTAGAATCGCACTCGATCGAATTTTTGTTGTTATTTAGACACTGAACTTGGCAGTCGATTTTCGGGAGCTTCAGGACGAAATAAATTGGATGGTGTCGATATTCGTGTAGCCGGTACTGAGATTATTAGGAATAGTGGAAAAATTGTGAGTTTTGATCAGGTGCGAATTTGGACTAGTAGACCCCCCTCGGAAAAATTTAGTCGAGTTAATTTGGCCTTTGTCCCTTTTTAGTTGCGAGGTTCACTCGGGATTAGTGAGCAATTTTCGGTTTCGAAATTGGACCCCCGGTTTGCGTGTAATAATTAAATTAGTATAAATTTTTCAAATAATCTCTCTCTCTCTCTCTCTCTCTCTCTCTCTCTCTTGGGAACCCGCGCGCGTCCTATCCCCCACCTGCTCCCTGTTGATATGACCGGACCTCCCTCTCTCTCTCTCTTCTCTCTTCTTTCTCCTCTCCTCTCTCTTTTCTTCTCTTCTTTTCCTTCGGCTTGCTGGGGACGCCGACTAGCCAGCTGCCGCTGCTCCTCTGCTCGCCCGACCGGAGTTCGCCACCGCCCGAGCAGCCGCATCGCCGTCCTACCGCGCGTCGCTGTCGCCAGCCGACCGCCGCCTCAGCCGGCTTCCTTCCTCCCCCTCTCCTCTCCTTCCCCTGTTCCCGCGACCTCTGGTCGCGCCGGGGCTAAGACCGGCCAGATCCGCTGCTCGGCCGGCCGCTCTGCCCTCTGCCTCCGCCTGGCCATCGCTGTCGTCCTCTCGACCGCTCCGACAGCCGCCGTCGCCCCAGCAGCCGCGCGACCCCCTTTCCTCTCCCCCTCCCTCTCCTCCTTCTCCTTCCCGAAGCCCCCTCTGTTCTGGGCGTCCGTGCACCCGAGTCGCCTCGCCGCCGCGGGTCGTCGCCGGCCCACTCCGCCGCCCAGTCGCTGCCCTCCGCCTCAGCCAACCGCCGCCCGTCAGCCCCCTCGCCTCCCCCTCACTCTCCCCCTCTCCCGGTCTCTCTCTCCTTCCCCTGTTTGGCCGAGGAGGACCCCGCCGGAGCCGCCCCGCCAGCTCGCCGGCTGGCCTCGCCGCCGCGTCACTGAGCAGCCCTCGAGCTCGCCTCGTCGCCGCCGTCCCCGCTCCCGAACAACCCGGCGTCACTGTTCATCGCCGGAAAATACTGTTCATTTCCGGCCAAGCACTGTTCCGGCGACACTGTTCCGGCGGGCACTGTTCACCCGAACCCGAATCGGTTCGTCCGGCCCGTTTTAAGCGTAGGACACCCGGTGAGTACAACCCTAAACCCTAATTAGGATAATTTACATTTCTAGACCGGTTTAGGGGTTAATTAGGGTTATTTAGGGGTTAATTTAGGGGTTATTTGTGGAATTAATCAGGGGTTTTGATTGTGGCCAATTTGATGGATTAGTTTGATAAATTAATGGAGGATTAGTGGCCCGAGAGGCGCGATAAATGGGTTAGTCAGTTCGGATTAATTTGGCTCGAGTTCGGGTTTTATTTGTGGATTATTTGCGCGCCTTATATTAATTTTTGGTGGTGGTCAATTAGACTGATATTTGGGGAGTATAATAGAATGTTTTGGCGATAATTATTGGCCCAGAAATTACGGTTTGATGGTCGCCCACGGCGGGATTAAATTTGGGCGCGACGCAATTAATTTGAGGACTAGGCGTGTGAATACCGGGATTGGTTGATTTGTGCAATTGATTGGCCAATTGAGCCTCAATTCTGATTAATTTGATAGTGCCTAGTTGCATATCCAGTGAGACCAAGAATAGATTAGCTTGGCGGGCTTCGGGTGCATAAATTTCATGTTGATCCAATTGGGTGTTTTATATGCATAATTTATGTGTCGAAATTGTGCCATGACTGTGTGGGGTGATTTGATTTACTTGGGTTCGTGATTCATTGAACTAAATGCCATTGTGAAATTTATGAGTACCCAAGTGTGGTTATTGCAGTCATGAATGTGTATCATGAACATTGGCACGACATATGTACATCCGAGTATGCCCGAGTGACATGTGCATTGTTATCACCTAAATTGCCCTGATGCGTCTAACGTGGGGTTCAGATAAAATTGAGGTTTGTGAATGTGTGATCACAATAAACCCTGATACGTGTTACGCGGGGTAGTGAATGCCGTCCTGATGCGTGTTACGCAAGACGATGCCCGGTACGCCTGGAAGACGACCAACCTGATGCGTTTTACGCGGGCTCTGGTTCGTGAGGAGATCGGTGTTGCGCCTGATGCGTTTTGACGCGAGCTAGAGACACTGGGCCAGTTGAGGCGTTTTAACGCGGGCCACGGAGTGTTGTGATTAAAGAAATAGACCGATGCGTGTTACGCGGATCAGACCTGATGCGTTTAACGCGGGTCGGAGGAGAAATTGAGAAATGGCTGAGTGCTAGTGTGCAAGTATGCGGTAATGCATTGATGAGGCATGAGCATGAGTGTGAGCACTAGCATATGCATAACATGGGTCGTGGCATAGAAATGCGTGTACATACACTGTGATCAAGTTCTGTTGCGTGTTTGTTATTATTCCTGGTACGCCTAACCTGCAGGGTCATGTGATTTCTAGATTCGGGCCGAGGGCCTGAGTCATGTACTGTTTAGTTTGTGTGCTGTCTGTCTAGTACTTGTCAGGAGGTGCATGTTAGCCTAGTTTAGGTTTAGGGAATTACTCGCTGAGATTTATTCTCACGGTTGTTGTAAAACCGACATTTTCAGATCCCCGGCCTTGAGGATGACAGGTGTCCTGATGCATTTTTGAGAGAAGCCCCCGGCTAGTTGTAGTGCCTGAGCCCGAGCCACTTATCCCCTTTTGTTAGTAGTGGCCCCGTATTGCTTTTGATTTTTGGTATACGGGCTGTACTGGGATATTGTAAGTTAATTCCGGTATTAGTACAAATGTTGATTTTGGGGAAATACCCTTGGTCATGTATTGATATCTGTACGGGTGGTTTTATTTGCTTCCGCATGTGCTGTATATCTTTGTGTTGGGTGTTGGGTCGGCGACGCGTCCTAGGACGTCGCACACAAATCGACCTCTGCGAGGGATGTGGCGCACCGAGAAGTGCGGAGCGTGACAGGTTCTAAGTCAATGGGGGCTAGATTTGGGATTTAAGTTAAAGTTGGCACTTTTTTATGAGAAAAAAAAAGTTGAAGCCAGAATTGTCTCACAACCTAAAGTTGGTGCTTTTTTACATGACCAAAAAAAGTTCAGGCCAAAATTAATCTTTGACCTAAAGTTGGTGCTTTTTTTCGGGACAAAAAAAAGTTCGGACCATAATTGTCCCTAGACCTAAAATTGATGCCTTTTTTTTTTGGAATTAACCCTTTAACTATTCCGCGCATACCGTCCGTATCTGTGTTTCCACACAAAACATTCTCCGAGCAATGTTGATCTTGACCTACTAGCTATATAAATCGTTTATGCTTGTACCATGCTATTGCAATAGTATACAAGACAATTGTCTCGACCGTGCATCTGCTTGCTTTCCAGAGGAAATTATTGATTGTTGGATTTGGAGGGTGGAAGAATGTGATTCTGATGTTCATGCTGAATATTCTGGTCACGACGACGAACATGGTGATGAATAGTGTCACCGTCGATATCACCGCTCCCATTTGCAGCAGATTGTTTTGCTTGTCATCCAACATTATGTTCACATAGTCCTCCGTGTCTTGAATGTATTCCCTTAGTTTTCAACAGAGACAAGATGAAAATGTTTGTAAGGAATCAAATGAGATTTGTCGTTGTCGAATTCTTATGTTTATTTACTTTTGAAGGATATTAACTTTGGTAAAAAAATATCCCTTCGAAGAATTGCTGTCCTGAGGAAACTAGTATTTTTCTTCTGGATTGCGGAGATGAATCTTTGTATAGAGCTAATCTACTATCCATAAATTATAAAATAACTCTATCTCTCTCTCTGTGGCACGCCTCTGTGCATGGTTAGTGATACTTTTTCTCAACATTTCGGAATATCTTGCTTGTACAGTAGTTTTTGCTGATGGAACACGCATCCTTTGGAGATCAACGGAATGCCCCATTTTCTCTTGCTGAGGAGGATCATACACTTGCAATTGCCCTCCGATTTACCTTGAATCAAGAATCAGTACTACAATACTGTACTTGGTGCTATTTGTCAGATCTTTACATAGAAGGATCATCCATCCATTAATCGTTTTGGCCAGTATCAGTATAGTCATGGCCACGGTTCGGAACCGGCGGTTCCGATTCGTGGCCATGTATGAACCGGAACCGGCCCATTCCAGGCCGGTTCCGGTTCCGATTCATAATTTATAATTTTAAAAAATAAATTATGAAATAAAAAAATAATGAATTATGAAATTGTGAAATAATGAATTATTCAATATAAATTATAATCAAAATGTAAATTATAATCAAATTTGGGGACAAAAAGAGAGAAAGAGGGGGCTTGAACTTAATAAATTATCATTAAGCATCTTACCATTCGTTACAATGATCTATAAAAAAAAAGAGCACAGTATATATGCCATAAAATAACCCCAAAACCTAAGCCTATCCGAACCCTTGCATTCCGTGTGCAAGGGTCACATATTGTCGGATTATACTTCGATTTCCTTAAGCTCACGCGAGCATGCCCGATATGAGAAACAAGGGTCTCCGAAATATTTGCCAACTCTAACAGTTCTTTTACTCTCAGTCGTTGCTACCCGTTCCGATACCGGTACCGATACCGGTGGTATCTCCATCATTAAAGAATTCGAATTCATTATTCCGATCTATCTCTTGTTGTCGGTATTGAACCTTCGTCCAATCATCAACACAAGCTTGAGCTTCCACTGATTCTGAAACTAATCTTGAACGATATTCGTCCAAAATATTACCTCCAGCACCAAATACTTGTTCGACCACAACTGTGGAACAAGGGGTTGCAAAAATTTATTTTGTAATAAAAGAAAGGATTGGGTATTGTCTTGCGTGCCTCTTCCACCAATCCAAAATTAAAAAATCTGTACTACCTTCGAATTCAGTAAACTTAAAGGAAACGGTTAGATAAATCTCTAATTCAAAAATATTTCCTATTACTCCATTTTGCTTTTTTGTCTATGTAATAAAAGTTGGTACCATCTACTAATTTTACCTGTACTCTCACTTTGTGTCTCGGTAGAATGAGAAAATCCAATATCACCTAAATTATATTTAGTATAAAATTTATTATATAATTCTATTGCTGCGTTTTTAATCTCACTTAGTATGATTGTAACATTTATCATATCATAATCTAAACATTGATAATACATATGCAAATAATCACTTAAACCATCTATTTTGCAACACGGATAAAAAACACAAGTAACTAAATAAATAATGAGAATTTCGCTATAATAATGTAGTCATTTCATTTTCATTGTTACTATAGTATGTTGCAATTCAACAACATTTTCATATTCCTCAAAAATTCCAACAATATTAATACACTCTACTAAAAATATATGCGTAGTAGGATAATAAACACCAAATAAAGTATAAGTTGCATCATTAAAAACTTTTAAAATATCTAATTTTTTTTTACAAATACCCCACTCTTGTGGGTATAAATTAATCTGAGGTATATTATTATAAATGAATACACATGATAAATTTTTATATGCAAAAGATTCACTAAGCAAGTGAAAAGTAGAATTCCAACGAGTTGAAACATCTCTTGAAAATCTTTTTTGTTTTTTTTCATTTTCTTTACAAAATCTACCCTATTCTTTCATTTTTTGGAGATGTTTCCATAAAAATTAAATTGCAGTTTTAATTGATTAAAAAAAATATCAAAATTTTTCAAACCATCTTATACACATAAATTTAAAACATGACAAGCACATTTAACGTGAAAAATTTTTCCACCAAAAGCGGATTTACAAATATTTTCTAAATTGGCAATTGAAGCGATGTTTGCCGCAGCATTATCAAAACCAATTAAAAAAATTTTGTTAAGCAAATAATATTCTTCTAAAATTTGTCTAATTATTCTATAAATATTATTTGCCGTATGCTTACCATCAAAAACTCTAAATGCAATAACTCTTTTTTGAATATTTCAATCGTCATCTATCCAATGACATGTTATGCCTATGTAAGAATGAATTTGCCAATGATCACTCCAAATATCACTACCTATATACACACATCCATTAAATTGCATAAAAAAGTTTTGTAAATATTTTTTTTTCATTTTTGTAAAGATCTTTAATTATTCGTTTAAGTGAATTTCTAAAAACACGTTTTGCTTGTGGAGCACATGCTTTTTGTACAAATTGATTAAAATAAATCTTTCTCCAAATTCAAATGATAAATGCTCAACGGAAACAAATTTACCTAATTATTCCTTATAAGTTTTTTCATTAAAACAAAATAAAGGGGAAGTGCTAGAATTGACGTACCCGAAAATTTGTTGTTGCCTTATATCGATTCCCGCTTGGGTTGAATGTTTGCTCCTAAGATGTCGTTTGAATGCTTCATATTCTTGTCCATCTGTATATTTATATATTTTTCCACAATGTTTACAAATTATATCATACCTTTTTTGACCAATATCAAACCTTTTCATTTTCATGAAGCGATCCCAAATGTTAAATGTAAGTTTCTGTTCTGCCTCCTTTGTTGTAGATATTTCGGCAGGAGGATGAAGACTTTCTTGCGTCGGGACGCGCTCCACATCAGGAAAAATGTTGGTTTCATTATCTTGAAAATCTACATAATCTCGAGAATCAAAAGAATGATGGGATTTAGTCATGATATTCTTACCTTTGCCAGTTGGCACTTGACTTTCACTTGCCATTTTTCGAGTGGATTGAGAGAATTGAGCGGATTGATTGGAAGAATTAAGAGAGAATTGCGCGGATTGAGAAAATTGGGAGAATTTAAGAAAATTTGAGAAAATTTAGAGTATTGAGAAAATTTGAGAGGAGAATTTGAGAGAATTTATAAGAAGAAAAAGAAAAGAAAATTTAGGATAAAAAAAAGATAAATAACCGTTGCAATTTGCGGTGGTTATCTTTTTATCTTTTTATTTTTATTTTGTTTTGCTTGTTGCCAAGGCAGCCTGCAAAGGCTGGCCTGGCAATGGGCCGCAGCAGGGCTTGCAGACGTGCAAGCCCTGCTGCAGGTTTTATTTATTTATATAAATTATTTAATTGTATTTATTTATATAAATTATTTATATAAATTTTTTTTTGTGGGGCTCAGTCAATGAGCTAGGCCCGGGTTTGACCGAGTCAATTTCGGGCCGAAATCGGACCGTGGTCATGACTATATCAGCATGTAAGTGTTAAACATCAGGAGTAGGGATGTTATTAAGCAGTAAAGTTACTAACGGGAAGAATTTCAATTGGATAGTTATTCGGTATGAGTTTTCGCCTATCATTATCACATACTGAATGTTCTTTTTTCCCTCAAAATGAAGGTTACTTCTTACTTTCGCTTTTCATTGGGTGAAATCATCGAATGACGCCTGAATTACTCGTCTTGTTGGAGAAATGAATATGGAAAAATGTTATGATGAAATACTAACTGGTGCATTTTCTGTTATACTTTCCCTTTTCTCCTTGGTATGGACCTTAGCAGCACCTCCTAGTATACTTCAATCTTCTCCATATTTTCTGCTCTTGCTATTGTACAGTGTCTGTTTTTGGTAAGTTTAGATTCCATAGAGTTTTAATGCTTGTTGTGTCTATTCTGCAGTCCACGGGTAATATGTTGTGGTTACAGCATTCCTCATCCTTGGGAAGCCCGGGTTAATGTTAGAGTTCAAACGGCAGGTATTATATGCTCTCATCAATCTCAAGCCTAAGAGATGTGATGTACTTAGGATCCTTTGCTTCGCTTCTAAACGTTATGTTAAAGTGTGAAATTGTACGTAGTTGGTTATTATTATTATTTTTTTATAGATGGGTAGACCAGGAAATACAATAAAGTGTTGCTGGACTTTGTCAAAAAATGGTTGACGAGCTCATGGAATCCGCACAGCACATCACGGAATCTTTAATACAAGTTGCCATACCCAGCATTGTTAAGTCATGCAAAATTGTACTAACTCTCTGTTTTAACTTTGCACCTTAGAGCCATGAAACTCCTTACACAGAAGAATGGAGAGGATTGCCCTGGTTAGAAGAGGCCTCCCTTTCCCAGGCATTAGGCCTAGCTTTCATGTCTCGCATCCATCTTCCCCCACCTTCTGTAACCAATGGAGCTGTTGGTCATCTAGCATTTTCTTCTCTGGGGATCTCCAAAGTGGCTTTTCATGTATTCTACTCTGTTTGAATCTTTTACGTGGTGTTTCTCAGATGAGCCAGCAAGAGAGGTATTGAAAGATGCATGCCAAGATCTGATGCTGACGTGTCAACACATAAGGAACACATTTGATAATGCGGTCAACGATTTTAGAACGAAAAATCCTCCTGATAATCATCCTTCCGAGGACATGGACTCAGATTGAAGGTGAAATTATTGCAGCAGCTTTCGAATTATTAGGCCTCCTCAATCTACGGTCATGCGACCTTTTTGAAGAATGCCCTCTATCAAGTTCTTGTCTGCAGAAGAATGTTGCACTGATATTTTCAAGTAAAACGTTTGTGAGTATTTGGGAAGCCATTGGGCATCATTTTACTGATTATCTACGAAGACCTACTCACTTTCAAATGGCAGAATTAAAGACGAGGTTATCGCTGTCGGGGTCATACTTCTTTTCTATATGGTTTTTTGGAAGACAAATCATTCTTTTGTACGTGACTGTTTTTTTTTGGTTAATACCACAAAAAGCCCTCAAACCGATACATATAATAAATTTATTCCAAATTAATTTTTTGATCACCAAAAATCCTAAACTGGTACACTTGTGACAAATTTACTTCAAATTAATTTTTTGATCGTCAAAAACTCTAAACTGGTATTTGTGACAAATTTACCGTTCGTTAATTTCCGCTAAATTAGATTAATAACACAAAAAACCATGAACCGATATACTTGTAACAAACGGAGGGTTAAATTCCAAACCGGTACACCAGTTAATTGTCACGTGTCTTTCAACTCACTAATTTAACGGTAAACTTTAACGGAAATTAACAGAGGATAAATTTATCACAAGTGTACCGGTTTGATATTCTTTGTTGTAAAATTATTGGTTTTGGGTAAATTTGTTACAGATGTACCAATTTAAGATTTTTCATGGTATTGATCTTTCTTTTTTTTTGTTTCTGGTCATTCTTTTACGACATTTCCATCAAGTTGTTCGTCGAGAATACCCATGTCAAGCATGCCAGTGGGCCTCATACTAGCTTCCATGCAACTGGTTCTTTGTCAACATGCATTGGTTCAACCCATTTCCTCATTCTCTGGCTGAAGTCTGTCTCATTTCACAAACTTGATAATTAATACAGTAGTATCTCTTTATATCCACTTTTCTTTATTTTTACTGGGAATCATCTCTCCTTGTGTCCATATGCTTCAAGATTACATGAGCCACAAGTTCAGAATTACAGTTCTGCAGTAGTCATAGCAAACTACCCATGGAGGGTGTCTACCTCAACCGATCCTAAACATTTCGCTTATTTTGCAGGTGATCTTAAATTTCTACATGCACTTAATAGAGTAATCCTTTGTATTTGTACCATGCAACTATGCCGACATACAATAAGATGGTCATGATGGTGCAAGCGACGTTGGTCCATATGAAGTCTTCCTGGGACCGATTTGGGGGATGCCAAAGTGTGATGGCTATGTTAATGCCCATCACGCCGGCGAGGACTATGTACGCGCTGATCACCAGAATAGCAGTTGTTATCAGCACTCCCATCTGCAGAAGATTGTTTTGTTTGTCATCCAACATGATGTTAACATAGTCCTCCGTGTCGTCGACGTACTCCCTCAGCTTTAAGATCACAAAAAATAAGAAGAGGACTAACGAGTTTAGCTATTAATTCACAGCGAAAACGTTGTTCAGTGTCTCTTTTTGGGTATGTGCTTTCATAAGGAATTTAATTTGTCATCAGAGAGAAAGTATGAGATTCATACTGTAGAGAGCTTGTTAAGCGTGCCATCAACTTGCACGAAGTATGCCTCTAGGAGCATCTCTAATTCCGCCACGTGGACATGCCTGGCTGGGGCAGCGCTGCAAGAATCACTGCTCTTGGCCGTTTCTATTTCATTGTTCAGCGAGCCACGCGGAGGAGTCAAGCCGTCATCGGGTGAGATATCGGGGTCTCCACTATCATGCCTGTATAAATTTGGCGATAAGACAATAGTAACAGGATTTAAGTTAAACAGATAACAGGATTTAAGTTAAACAGAATGCAAGAGATTCAGTATATGCCCGTCATTGTTGAGTTCATGAGCTTCGTCTTCCTCTTCGACAGCAGCTGAGGAAGAAGAGTTTTCATCTTCTTCTTGAAGCAGTTTGCTGGTCAGGTACATCCCCGCCATGTCTCCATCATCTTCGAGAAGATGCTCGAGCTCATTCCTCACCTATAGAGACATGGAAAAGGCCCATGCTATAAATTGTAGCCACTTGAGATGTCTTTAATGCAAGCAATGGTAATATGTATGGTAAATGCAAACATATGTTAATGTACTATTTTTTTTTTATAATCCATGGGCACTTGCATGGAGACAAAAGGGGTACCTAGAGGCCAATAAATCACAATGTCCAGTGTAATATAACGCAAAAGGTAATGGATCTTATAATGCTTAACGCGAGAAGGAGAAAATTATCATAGAAATCAATGTGGAATAATAAATAACATTAGAAATTAATGTGGTTCGATCTGAGTTTCGTTAGTTACTCCACGAGGTCAGCCAACCGCAATGATTCCTCTATGAATACAGAGAATACATGATTTACAATTGCCGAAGTATTTCTCAACCCTAAATCACACCCAAAGCAAATTCATAAATATTATTTCATAATCTTTCACAGAGTAACTCACTCAAAAAACTCATAGAGATGTTTTCTCTGGTGTGTATAATATTGGAGTAGAATTTAATATTATACTTATAATATAATATTTATTTTCAAAATAGGAAGCTTCAATTAACAACCTACTAACACTAGGAAATCTACTCATTCTCATGACATAATATCAACAATCTCCACGTTGGCTTGACACTTGATCCAAATCATCGCGCTTATTATCAATATCGGCTCTTCCAAAGCCTCGACCAACGCTCAATCATAACAAATGTTTATCAATTTCAAGCTAAGGTTAGGCGTTTGTTTAGAAATGAACTCGCTTGACATGTTCGCAAAATTCTCCACCGCAAGGAGCTTCTTCAAGGTCGCATCCTCCCTTCACATTTAACTCTGACGTAGTAATTTTGCTCACAAATGAACTTGATTCTCCAATGGTATATTTGACTTTCACTGAACACCGCATCAACTCAATGTACTATGTCAACATCACAAATCAAGTCATTAGACCCCATCGCCTCTTTAGCTCTTTTCCTGCCTCAATCATCGACAAATTAATGTGTCTCTCAACAACGCTTTCCAACTCACAATACAAGTAACAGAAGTAAAGGCACGACTGCTTAGAAATTGACCATCCTTCAAAAAACTTGCGTGACTCGGGTTCTCAAACCCAATTACTGCCACACTACATGAATTGCTTCCTCCGAAACATAACCCAACACCTATCATCCCTAACAAAATTAGGAGGATCCATTTTACAACTTCACAACACCTGGATTAACCATATGCATTCTCCTAGATGCATGTGATAGATCAAATCTAGTAATATTAACAACATAAAGTCAAATAACCAACAGTACTAGCATGTGAAGCATGAGACAAGTGCTCCATCTCCATCCAAGTAAAAAGTGGCAAACTAGACAATTTATAATATGCAGCAAGTGGGGTATTTACAAAATTTCTTAAATGCATGTTGAATTGCCTTCATGCTTTCCCGACATAACTCCTTTGAGTCATGCGCAACATTTCAGCAGTCTTCACTCTCTACATCTATGTATCCGAAGTTGTCTCTATTGCACCCAAATTATCCACCTCAATATCTATACACTACTATTGCTCTATCTCATCCACTTTGTTGACCACCTTGAAGTTTCATTAACTATGATCTCAAAACAACTGTCAACTACTATACAGATTGACAAGTCTGCAGGCACTACCGCATATACCACACTTCAAACATCTTCGGGCTCTCCTTGAAGCTCTACCTACTTATGAACATCGTCTAGATCTTTCTGTGCAATCAATATGTCACGCTCCAAACCCTATCGAGCTCGCAACATCCTTACCTAGTCAATAAGTGCGATGTCTCAGGTTGTCGCCGACCTCACTTACGAACATCAGAGATTTAATCTACTCAGCAGAAACCATTTACACCCTGACAAATAAAAACTTGGGGAGAATAGGGAGAATGCACATAACTATTTCATTTCCTTCTTATACCAAATATTTACATCCTTACAACAACATCCAACATAAACATGCCCGCCATCTTACAATAAACCAACACACCGTAAGTCGATGACCTGGACCTATTCGAACCCAAAAATGGTACTCCTCAAAAAGTTAATTCGTTCACTCATACTCTAACCCCTACACCCCTTACTAGGCGTTCATTCTAAATCTGATTTCGACATCCTCTGAGTCTGAGTCCCCTTGTACCGTCCCATCGGAAACTCTAAAACTTCTAACTTGGTGCGCACTGAGACTCCAAATCGTTCCGGTGGCGGCGGTGGAATATTCCTGGATCCGGTTGTGGTTCTGAAATTGTTGGTTGAAACAACCGTAAGACACTTCTCAGTAAGTTCACCCCTAAACCCCACCTAGACTATCACGTACCTCTATACAATTTCATGCAATACAACCACACACGTGCAATCATCACATAGCAGACACATCAACCGAGACATACCTGAGCCTTTCCAGCGTGCTACCTACACGTCAGCCATAACCGATATATAATCAATCACATGCGCGATTTACTTTTTATTTCATGCGCTCAATCCCGGCTTATCATGTTTCTTTCTCAATCCTCACCAGTGACCTGTGTAAGCATACACACCTCAGGTTCACTGCGACCACTTTTCACAACACTTCAAGCCCGCATAAACGTACACGCCTCAGGTCGTGTTTCTCGCCCGCGTAAACGTACATGCCTCAGGCTCAACACCTACCACCTTTCTATCTGAATCCTCGCCAGTGACCTGCGTAAATGTACACGCCTCAGGCTCAACATCTATTACCCACTGCACAATCCGCGTTGAAGTACACGCCTTAGGCTAGCATTCTTCCGGTAATACCGGGCATCGTTCCGCGTTACAGCACACGTGTAACAGCCCGAATTTCGTTGTAATTCCGGGATCAATAAAATTGATATTAATTCGCATTTCATTTTAGTAAGTCTCGCCCAGAGCTGATCACTCTCAGAATACTAACCAATGGGGCATGGCTAACTAGAAAACAGTACGTGGACCGGGGACCCTATCGTGAAACGGACACCGATCACGAGAGAGGTTGAGGGAATATTTTGGGCCAACATGGACCGATCATAGGAAAGGGTAATGGATTGGGTTTGGCCAAGGCCAACGATGTATAATAGGGACGCAAGTGATTCTGCAAGATCGAAAGTACACGTAGCCAGCCAGTTCTGAACCTGAACCAAACGATCGTGACCTCTGAAACTAGTAATAATTTCTCATTCTCTCAATGATCGAGACCATTATGACAGGGATAGCCCTAGGTCGATACGCGTAAGCCGCCCATTAGTGAGAGACCCTGAAATTGAAAGTTAGCGAGTTTTATTCGCGAAATTAGGCCCGGATTTCGATGTCGATTTTCGAAGATTTAAGAGACTATTTTTGGAAATCTGACGTCGTATTACACTGGCCACACACAATTGGAGTTAGTACGAGTAAAAATTGGAATTTCGGTCCGAGGGTGAAAAATTACGATTTTGCCCCTATGGGAGCCGGTATTAGATTCTGAGGCCGTTTGAGGTTATTTTTCGAGACCAACGCCATTTTTGGGTGGCCACGCATACCGGGACAAAAACTGAAATTTCGACAAAAATTATAAAATAATATTATTTTATTCCTGGAACTTTGCAGTCGATTTTCGAGGGCTTAAAGGATGAATTTTACGGATCCGACACCGGATTATGTCTACCATGAATATATAGGACCGGCATGGACAAAAATTGAAATTTCGGTTCGGGATCAGAAAATTACGAAAATGCCCCTAAGCCATTTTTGATTAATTCTGAAAATTTGGACTTTATTTTGGGATCAACCAAGATGAGTTAACTTAATTCAGGTCTGGTTAGCTCTTGGTTAGGGGCAAATGACCATTTTAACCCTCAATTATTGGATGAGAATGAACAATAGCCCTTGGATCAAGGGCAAAAGTGTCAATTAACCCAAGATTTGGACACTTGGACTCCACTAATCCACCTTTGACCCCTTTGACCAGACATATCTGTCTCTCTCTCTCTCACGTAAACACCCATTCGGTCAAAATTTTCCAGAATTCCCCTTCTTCTCTTCCGTTTTCTGTTCTGTAGCACCGTTTCTGCCGTTTCTGGTACTGTTCACGCCAGAACAGTACCAGCCGGAGCTGCACCCGCCGAGCCAACATCACCAGCAACCCTTTCCACCTCTGTGCAGCCACCACAGGTCCCGGTTTCAGTCCATAAATAGCTCTCTCTCTCTCTTTTTTCTCTTTTCTCATTTTTCTGTTTTACAAACAGTACCGTCGGAGCTTCGCCGGAGCTCCAATTGCTGTTCTGTCGACACCTGGCCGTCCAGTAGGTCCATACGTTGCCGTCGCACCTTGTCCGTACAGTGACCGTACGGTTACTGTTCACCATCCCCGTACGGTCACTACTCATCCCAACCGTACGGCACGTCGCGGCCATCACCGACGCCTCGCCGGCCGCCGTTTCCTAGCCTTTCCGTACAAGTGTTTTCGTACAGTGGTACTGTTCACGCCATCGTATGGGTCACTGTTCATCCCGGTCCGTACACCGTCGTCGGGAATTTGCTGCCGGTTTCACTGTTCACCAATGATCGGGTGCCATTCCCCGTCGTCGTGACCCTTGATTATGTGAGTAAAATTCCTAAATCCGGATTAGGACTGATAATGCATTTTTCTAGACTGGTTTAGGTATTATCAGTATATTTTGGACTGGTTTAGATAGTATCAGCGTGTATTTTAGACTGGGTTGAAATTTGACTGGTAGAAATTATTGTCGAAAAAATTATGGTACATCATTAAGGATTTATTGGGAAGAGAAATTGGATTAATTGATCAATTTATGAGCCCATTAGAAAATTATCGGGTATATCCGGGTTAATTGGTTGTATGTAAATTGTGCTTGATTGTGATTGAATTTCATTGGTACTCATGGTGCATTGCATTGTATAACATGGACACACATTATGTATGCCTAGAGTGTGGCATGTGATGAAATTGTGCGAGAATGCGTGTCTATCATGAGTGTGTGATCACCTCAATTACCTTGAAGCGTTATACGTTGGGTCCAGATAATAATGAAGTGTGTGATCAGCTAAGGACCTACGGGTCATGACCTTCGGGTCGATACCGTCCTCATGCACTTTGAAGCAGGACAATGCCCGGTACGTCCGGAAGGCGACTATCCTCATGCAATTTGGTGCAGGCTCTGGTTCGCAAGGAGAACAGTGTTGCGCCTCATGCACTTTGAAGCAGGCTAGACACACCGGGCCGTGAAAAATTGAGGACTCGAGTCATAATAATAATAAATTGGGTAGTTTGCCAGTGTGCCAGTGTGGGCCAGTGGGCCGGGAATTGCTCATGTGATGTCCATGACATTTGCATACATGAACATGCATGGACTGGCATGCGAGAGTGTGAAAATCGGTGCATAAGCATGTGATTGGCATACGTGTGATTATGAGTGCCACGTATGTACTGTGATTATTATATATCGATCTGTCTAACCTGCAGGGTCTAAGAATGATTTGGTTATTGTTGATTTATGATTTAAATATTTATTTTCCGGTCAGGAGATTGCATGTTAGCCTAGCCTAGGTTTAGGGGTTGAACTCACTGAGATTCGTCTCACGATTGTGTAAACCGAAACTTTTCAGACCCCCAACTGTGAGGATGGAGAGACCACCGCTTCTTTTTGGGATCCCTGTACAGATTCGACAGTATACTAGTACCTACCCCGCAGGTAATGGGGAGACTTATGTGAGGTATCGATCAGTAGTATATGTGGAGATAGGCGAGTATTTCTACCAAAAGTAGGAGTATGTGGCACGGTGTCTTCGAGATGCCGATGGACATGTGGGAGAGTCCCTCGGGACTTTTGATATCACGGTCAATGATACTGGGCTGATGCAACCAATTATAGCTGTTGGTGAGGTGATAGACCCTGAGGTCACGTTCGAGTGGATGAGGCAGGAGGAAAAGATGGATGAGGAGCCCAATGTACTAGCAGAGGACCCCGAGCCTATGGACGAGGAGAAGGATGACGAACCCGAGGTCATGGAGCAGGACGTAGAGAAGGACGGTGAGATGGTAGAGCTAGGATTAGATGAGGAGGGATTCGAGCTTTACCTTCACCCGGAGTTGGAGCTAGACTCCGAGGACGAGCGAGCCTAGGCGATGGAGTTCGAGGAGTCAGAGTCTAGTGAGGACGTCTCCGAGGAGTTATCAGTCGATCCCACCGAGTCATCCGATCCCGACTGGGAGCCATAAGAGTGTCTAGTGTCCTTAGCTTAGCTGGTGATGAGGGCTGAAACTTTTTGGACCGTGACCCTCTTTCTTAGTTTTAGCCTGACTTCCCTAGCCACTTATCCCTTTTTGACTAGGTGGCTTCTGACCGTTGTATCTTTTGCTGTACTTGTAAATATTGTACAAATGGTTTTAATAGTAATATAAATATGTAATTATTTTCTATAATGGTGTTTGATTGTTGGCTATCCGTGGCTCATGTTGTAATTATCTGGGTTTATTTTTTTTTTATACTTTCGCTTATGCTTGATCTTTGTATGGGTATAGGTCGACGACGCTTCCTGGGAGCGTTGCACCATAATCAACCATGACAGGATGTTGCATTCCAATGGGGTACGGGGCATGACATCTCCCCTCTTGAATTGGTATTAGAGCAAGGTTAACTCGGTCAAATTAGGTCGAAGCCTGGAGTGATAAGGAGCGATGAGACCCTGGGTAGCCAGTAGGGTGACCTCGTGTGCTATATGCATCTCTTGACAGCTTGTGATTGTGTTTGAATTGTGATTGAGTGACCCGTAAGTACAGGTACGGCAGGACCCGAAGTGAGTATACGAATCTCTTGGGTGATGTATTGAATAATTGTTAAGCCGCATGCTGATTGCTTGATTGTTGTTTAATACCTACCTAGGACTTAGACTAGGATAGATTCATTTAAGTCTTTAATTCCTTCGTGGAATTATAGCAGGTAATCGTAGAAGCGAGTAGCCAAGATGAGTAGCGAGGGGAGAGGTATAGAAAGAGTTCCCAGAAGGGGTGTAGGAAGAGGATCGAGAGGTGGAGATCGTGCTCGAGTGAGAGCAGTGGACAACCTTGGAGTTAATGTAAGAGCTGCAGTAGACCCTCGAGTTGATGTGAGACCTGTAGAAGACCCACGTATGGAAGGAGTTCTGCGGGTATTAGAAAGAATTGGGAACGTGCTAGATAGGCAGGCTCAAGGGCGAGATAATGTAGCCGCTGCTGCGGTAGATGAGAATCAAGCTAACGCTGGACAGGCTCAGCCAACCGGGGTTAGACAGATGCCCTAGTTAGTAGAACAGTTTATGAAATTGAAGCCGCCCAAATTTCATGGTCGTGGTGACCCCGAAGCTGCGCCAAGATGGATAGAGGAACTGGAGAAAACCTTCAAAGTTCTGGGGTGCACTGATGAAGAAAAGGTAACATTGGCGATTTATCAGCTTTAAGAAGGTGCGAATGATTGGTGAAACGCCGTGGAGAATAGAGTGTTTCTAGTAGGAACGGCCCCAACTTGGACTGCGTTTGTGGAAAATTTCTATGAAAAATATTTCTCGGAGAATGTGTAAGAAAAGAAGTTGATGGAATTTATGCGCTTGCGCTAGGGATAAATGATTGTTGATCAATATGAAGCGGAATTTGCAAGATTGGCTAAGTTTGCACCGACTATGGTGGAGAATCCGAGGGATAGAGCATGAAGATTCCGGGACGGACTGAAGCCGAAACTTCGGAGTCTAAGTTTGTCCCATGATATCAAAAATTACGGGGAAATACATAGACGGGCGTAGATCATGGAACGGGATCAATAGGAAAGGGCAGCTGCTTCAGGATCGCGGTTTGCTCAAAATAGAGATAATCGCCGTTTGGGAAAGAGGCCTATTACTGGAAACAGGCGATTTGTCCTGCCAGCTAAACGGAACATTGGGAACCGAATCCCCAGTTGGGTAGGTATGGGGCATGTTTTAAGTATGGGAGTATGGAGCATCAAATTCGCAATTGCCCACAAATGCAACCATCAGGACCGTCCAGAGTGCCGCCACCACGAGCTAAAAATCAACCCGGACCTCCCCCACCGGCTAATCAAGGACAACCGCCAGCTCAAGGAAGGATTTATGCAATGGCGCGCAAGGAAGCTGAGAATGCGCCGGGCGTGGTCACAGGTACGATTTCTTTGTGTGATCATGCCGCGTATGCACTGTTTGATCCGGGAGCAACCCATTCGTTCGTTTGAGAGTAATTTATTGAGATGGTTGGTATGAAACCAGTGCTGCTTGAGCATGTGCTTTGTGTGTCGACACCTGTGAATGATAGGTTGCTAGTTTCTTTTGGATGTCCTAACTGTAAGATAATTATTGGAGGTAGGGAAGAGAGTATCGACTTGGCAGTAATAGCCATGTTCGATTTTGATGTGATTGTTGGAATGGACCGGTTAGTCCGACAGAAAGCTGTAGTGGATTGCAGTGATAAGACGATCCAATTTAATCCGGATGGACGCCCTAGTTTTGTATTTCAGGAAAACCGAGGAGGAACCTCGATCCCTTGGATTTCCTCGCCTGAGGTGAGTAAGCTGTTGGATGAAGGGTGTGAAGGATATTTGGTGAATGTTGTGGATCCAACAGTTGAGGAACCTAAGTTGGAAGATATGCCCATAGTAAGCAATTTTCCCGATGTGTTTCCTGAGGAATTGCCGGTTTACCGGCAGAGTGAGAGGTGGAGTTTGTGATTAATTGGCGCTAGGAACAGAGCCGATTTCGAAAGCGCCATATAGGATGTCATTATCAGAATTGAAAGAGTTAAAGGTTTAGATATAGGAATTACTGGACAAAGGTTTTATTTGCCCTAGTGCATCTCCATGGAGAGCGCCAATTCTGTTTGTCAAGAAGAAGGATGGAACTTTGAGGTTATGTATAGATTATCGACAGTTGAACCAAGTGACAGTGAAGAATAAGTATTCGCTGCCGAGGATTGATGATCTGTTTGATCAGTTGCAAGAGGCCTCAGTGTTTTCCAAAATAGATTTGAGGACCGGATATCATCAGCTAAGAATCAGAAATGAAGACATTCCCAAGACTGCTTTCAGGACTCGATACAGGCATTATGTATTTACGGTCATGCCCTTCGAACTGACGAATGCCCCAGCCGCTTTCATGGATTTGATGAATCGTGTGTTCATGGATTTTATTGACGATATACTGGTGTACTCCAGGAGCCCCGAGGAGCATGAGGTACACTTGACTGAGGTGCTACGGACCATGAGAGAGCATGCATTGTATGCTAAGTTCAGCAAGTGTGAGTTCTGGCTCAGCAGAGTAGGATTTCTTAGACATATCGTTTCTGGGGATGGGATTGATGTGGATCCAGCTAAGATTGAAGCGGTTACCAAGTGGCCTAGACCGACATCAGTAACTGAGATTCGAAGTTTTCTAGGATTGGCTGGTTATTACAAGCGATTCGTAGAAGGGTTTTCATCAATAGCCATGCTAATGACAAGGCTACTTAAGAAGAATGTGAAGTTTGAGTGGGATGATAAGTGCGAAAGGAGCTTTTAAGAATTGAAACACCGGTTAACAACTGCTCCTGTATTGACCATTCCGTCGGGCTTAGGAGGATTTGAGATTTATAGCAATGCTTCACTAAGAGGATTAGGTTGTGTGCTGATGTAGCATGGAAAAGTGGTCGCACATGCGTCGCGTCAGTTGAGGCCGCATGAGATGAATTACCCGACGCATGACTTGGAATTAGCTGCTATAGTGTTTGCACTTAAGATCTGGAGGCACTACTTATGTGAGGAGAAATTCCAGATTTATACTGATCATCAAAGCCTCAAGTACCTATTCTCGCAAAAAGAGATGAATATGAGGCAGCATCGATGGATAGAGCTCTTATAGGATTATGATTGCGACATTCTGTATCATCCCGGGAAAGCCAATCGAGTGGCAGATGCCTTGAGTCGAAAGTCTAGTTTGGCGCACCTAATGGTCAAGGAGTGGACCATGTTAGAAAGACTCAGGGATTCTGAGTTCAAGTTCGAAATGAGTCGAGTGTCGAATTTACTAGCCGCCTTGAGGATTGAGCCAGAAATTCAGGTCAAGATTAAGGAACTAGAGACTACGGATTGAGAAATCCAAAAGATTATCGAGATGGATGCAGCTAAGAGGAAACCGGACTTTCAACTGTCTGAGGATAGAGTTCTGAAGTTTAGAGGACGACTCTGTGTACCAGATGATGTAAAACTAAAGGAAGAAATCTTGACGGAGGCTTATAGGAGCAACTACAATATCCACCCAGGAAGTACGAAGATGTATCAGAATTTAAGACAACACTACTGGTGGAATGGAATGAAGATGGATGTGGCCAGGCATGTAGCTAAGTGTTTGACGTGCCAACAAGTGAAGGCACAGCATTGTAAGCCTGGAGGATTATTGAGACCATTAGAAATTCCAGAGTGGAAATGGGAACATATTACGATGGATTTCGTGACGGGACTGCTAAGGAGCCAGAGAGGACATGATTCAATCTGGGTAATAGTAGATAAACTGACTAAGTCAGTGCACTTTTTGGCAATACGGAAAGACTTTGAGTTAGAAAGATATGCAGACTTGTATGTGAGGTAGATCGTGAGGTTACATGAAGTACCAGTAACGATCACTTCGGATCGGGATCCAAGATTTACGGCCAATTTCTAGAAAAGTTTGCAAACAGCCTTAGGAACGAAGTTACAGTTCAGTACGACATACCATCCACAGACAGACGGTCAGTTTGAAAGGACCATTCAAACTTTAGAGGACATGCTACGAGCTTGTGTGATAGACTTCCAACGAATTTGCTTATATGGTAGGGCGTACAGGATGCTAGTGTGTTGGGATAAAGTAGGTGAGCGGAGTATTACAAGTCCAGAGTTGATACAGCAAACCGTTGAAGTAGTTGAGGTCATTCGAGACAGACTCAGAACGGCACAGAGTCGTTAGAAAAGTTATGCCGATCGAAGATGACGACCTTTAGAGTTTCAGGTTGGAGATCATGTGTTTCTTAAGGTGTTGCCTATGAAGGGATTATCTAGATTCGGTAAGAAGGGAAAACTGAGTCCTATGTATGTCGAGCCATTTGAGATTTTGGAAAAGATCGGAGATACGGCTTATCGACTTGCTTTGCCGCCTAACTTGTCCCAAGTACACAATATTTTTCACATGTCAGTGTTAAGAAAGTACGAACCAGACCCGACTCATGTCTTAAGATATGAAGAAATAGAAGGAGACGATAAAGTGTCGTATATGAAAAGACCAGTTATGATCGAGGATAGAAAATAACGGGTGCTGAGGAACAAGACGATCACGATGGTCAAAGTTGTCTAGGAACACCATGGAACAGAAGGTGCCACGTGGGAAAGCGAAGAAGCTATGAGACGTCAACACCCCCAGTTATTTGAGTAGACAAGGGTAGATTGCAAATTTCGAGGATGAAATTTTTATAAGGGGGGAAGAATTGTAACAACCCGAATTTCGATGTAATTCTGGGATCAATAAAACTGATATTAATTCGCCTCGCCCAGAGCTGATCACTCTCGGGATACTAACCAATGGGCATGGCTAACTAGAAAATGGTACGTGGACCGAGGACCCTATCGTGAAACGAACACCGATTACGAGAGAGGCTGAGGAAATATTTTGGGCCAACGTGGGCCGATCGTAGGAATGGGTAATGGATTGGGTTTGGCCAAGTCTAACGATATATAATAGGGACGCAGGTGATTCTGCAAGACCGAAAGTACACGTGGCCAACCAGTCCTGAACCTGAACCGAACGATCGTGACCTTTGGAACTAGTAATAATTTCTCATTCTCTCAATGATCGAAACCATTACGACAGGGATAGCCCTAGGTCGATACACATAACTTCTAAACAGCCGCCTGTTAGTGAGAGACCCTGAAATTGAAAATTAGCGAGTTTTATTCGCGAAATTAGGCCCAGATTTCGATGTCGATTTTCGAAGGCTTAAGAGACTATTTTTGGAAATCTGACGTCGTATTACGCTGGCCACACACAATTGGAGTTAGTACGAGTAAAAATTGAAATTTCGGTACTGGAGTAAAAAATTACGATTTTACCCCTATGGGTGCCGGTATTAGATTCTGGGGCCGTTTGAGGTTATTTTTCGAGACCGACGCCATTTTTGGGTGGCCACGCCTACCGGGAGTCATTACGGACAAAAATTGGAATTTCGACAAAAATTATAAAATAATATTATTTTATTCCCGGAACTTTGCAGTCGATTTTCGAGGGCTTAAAGGATGAATTTTACGGATCTGACACCAGATTATGTCTACCATGAATATATAGGACCGGCATGGACAAAAATTGGAATTTCGGTTCGGGATCGGAAAATTACGAAAATGCCCCTAGGCCATTTTTGATTAATTCCGAAAATTTGGACTTTATTTTAGGATCAACCAAGGTGAGTTAACTTAATTCAGGTTTGGTTAGCCCTTGATTAGGGGCAAATGACCATTTTAACCCTCAATTATTGGATGAGAATGAACGATAGCCCTTGGATCAAGGGCAAAAGTGTCAATTAACCCAAGATTTGGACACTTGGACTCCACTAATCCACCTTTGACCCCTTTGATCAGACATATCTGTCTCTTTCTCTCACGTAAACACCCATTCGGTCAAAATTTTCCAGAATTCCTCTTCTTCTCTTCCGTTTTCTGTTTTGCAGCACCGTTTCTGCTATTTCTAGTACTGTTCACGCCGGAACAGTACCAGCCGGAGCTACCCCTGTTGAGCCAACATCACCAGCAACCCTTTCCACCTATGTACAGCCACCACAGGTCCCGGTTTTAGTCTATAAATAGCTCTCTCTCTCTCTCTCTCTCTTTTCTCTTTTCTCATTTTTCTGTTTTGCAAACAGTACCGCCGGAGCTTCGCCGGAGCTCCGATCGCCGTTCTGTCGACAGCCGGCCGTCCAGCAGGTCCATATGTTGCCGTCGCACCTTTTCCGTACAGTGACTGTATGGTTACTGTTCACCATCCGTACGGTCACTGTTCATCCCGACCATACGGCACGTCGCGGCCGTCACCGGTGCCTCACCGGCTGCCGTTTCCCAGTCGTCCGTATAAGTAGCCACCGTACATGTCACTGTTCATCCCGGTCCGTACACCGTCGTCGGGAATTCGCCGCTGGTTTCACTGTTCACCAGTGATCAGCCGTCATTCCCCGTCGTCGTGACCCTTGATTAGGTGAGTAAAATTCCTAAATTCGAATTAGGACTGATAGTGCATTTTTCTGGACTGATTTAGGAATTATCAGTATATTTTGGACTGGTTTAGATAGTATCAGCATGTATTTTAGACTGGGTTGAGAATTGACTGGTAGAAATTATTGTCGAAAAAATTATGATTAATCATTAAGGATTTATTGGGAAGAGAAATTAGATTAATTGATGAATTTAGGAGCCCATTAGAAAATTACCAGGTATGTCCGGGTTAATTCATTGTACGTAAATTGTGCTTGATTGTGATTGAATTTCATTGGTACTCATAGTGCATTGCATTGCATAATATGGACACGCATTATGTATGCCTAGAGTGTGGCATGTGATGAAATTGTGCAAGAATGCGTGCCTGTCATGAGTGTGTGATCACCTAAATTACCCTGAAGCGTTATACGCTGGGTCCAGATAATAATGAATTGTGCGATCACCTAAGGACCTATGAGTTGTGACCTTCAGATCGATACCGTCCTCATGCGCTTTGAAGCAGGACGATGCCTGGTACATCCGAAAGGCGACCATCCTCATGCACTTTGGAGCAGGCTCTGGTTCGCAAGGAGAATAGTGTTGCACCTCATGCACTTTAAAGCAGGCTAAAGACACTGGGCCGGATCGGTTGCTGCGCCTTATGCACTTTGAAGCAGGCTAGACACACCGGGCCGTGAAAAATTGAGGACTCGAGTCATAATAATAATAAATTGGGTAGTTTGCCAATGTACCAGTGTGGGCCAGTGGGCCGGGAATTGCTCGTGTCATGTCCATGACATTTGCATACATGAACATGCATGGACTGGCATGCGAGAGTGTGAGAATCGGTGCATAAGCATGTAATTGGCATACGTGTGATTATGAGTGCCACGTATGTACTGTGATTATTATATATCGATCTGTTTAACCTGCAGGGTCTAAGAATGATTTGGTTATTGTTGATTTGTGATTTAAATATTTATTTTCCGGTCAGGAGATTGCATGTTAGCCTAGCCTAGGTTTAGGGGTTGAACTCACTGAGATTCATCTTACGGTTGTGTAAACCGAAACTTTTCAGACCCTCGACCGTGAGGATAGAGAGACCACCACCTCTTTTTGGGATCCCTATACAGATTCGACAGTATACTAGTACCTACCCCACAGGTAATGGGGAGACTTATGTGAGGTATCGATCAGTAGTATATGTGGAGATAGGCGAGTATTTCTACCAGAAGCAGGAGTATGTGGCATGGTGTCTTCGAGATGCCGATGGACTTGTAGGAGAGCCCCTTAGGTTTTTTGATATCCCAGTCGATGATACTGGGCTGATGCAACCAATTATAGCTGCTGGTGAGGTGATAGACCCTGAGGTCACGCCCGAGTGGATGAGGCAGGAGGAAGAGATGGATGAGGAGCCCAATGTACTAGCAGAGGACCCCGACCCTATGGACAAGGAGGAGGATGACGAACCCGAGGTCATGGAGCAGGACGTAGAGGAGGACGGTGAGATGGCAGAGCTAAGATGAGATGAGGAGGGATTCGAGCTTTACCTTGACCCGGAGTTGGAGCCAGACTCCGAGGACAAGCGAGCCCAAGCGATGGAGTCCGAGGAGTCAGAGTCTAGTGAGGACGTCTCCAAGGAGTTATCAGACGATCCCACCGAGTCATCCGATCCCGACTGGGAGCCATAGGAGTGTCTAGTGTCCTTAGCTTAGCTAGTGATGAGGGTCGAAAATTTTTGGACCATGACCCTCTTTCTTAATTTTAGCCTGACCTCCCTAGCCACTTATCCCTTTTTGACTAGGTGGCTGCTGACCGTTGTATCTTTTGCTGTACTTGTAAACATTGTACAAATGGTTTTAATAGTAATATAAATGTGCAATTATTTTCTATAATGGTGTTTGATTGTTGGCTATCCGTGGCTCATGTTGTAATTATCTGGGTTTATTTATTTATTTTTTATACTTTCGCTTGTGCTTGATCTTTGTATGGGTGTGAGTCGGCGATGCTTCCTAGGAGCGTTGCACCATAATCGACCGTGACGGGATGTTGCGTACCAGTGGGGTACGGGGCGTGACAACACGCCTCAGGACGTCACAATTTTCCACAATTTCTCATGCCATGCCACACACCATTTCTTTCTTACTCATGCATACACTCAATACGCATTTACCACGATCAACTAGCCCATTACACGCGGCCCGCAAACGCATTATTTTACAAACAAATCATGCTCACTCAACATTGGACATGGCAATATCAATAATTAATTTAATCTAACTCACGTGTGCACCCGATAAGCATATTCAGTCACTTAATTACATAGCAACACGCTCAATTTAATCACCACAATTTATTAATAACTCAAATATACATCAAACGATAATTCCCATTTTTCTCCGATCAAATGGCGTTGGATTAATTCCGATCCTTCACGGAACTTTCTCGCCATTAAATACCGGTTCTAAAACTCCAACTTGTGTCCCAAACGAATCATCATAGCCCCGTGAACAGTAAATCATAGCTCGTGAACAGTAATTCGCAGCTTGTGAACAGTAAATCATAGCTCGTAATTCACCTCCAATTGTTTTCCAAAAATTCTAAAAATAATCCTCAAGACCTGCTACAACATTCCAATCTTAAACCCCAATATTTTGCACCCGCATATTGTCAATTTCACCCCAAATCAAATTATTCGTCGATACCCAATATCCTAAATTGGGATTAGAGTGTGACTTACCGAGTTCTAGACTTAATCGGCTAGAATGGGAAGCGGCGGTACTTAAACGGACATGGTGGGGACTCACGGAGGCGGTCCGACTTGGGTGGCGGCGAGGTGCTTGCTTGGCCGTGGGTCTTGCCTCACGGTGAAGAGAGAAATAGGGAGAGGAAGAGAGAGATGGTGGTGGCTTGAGGGCGGTCCGGGCGTGCGGCGGCAAGGCGGTGGCGCCAGCGTGGAGGAGAAATCGGCCAAGGGAGTTCATGACAAGGGGGGAGTTTTCACGGGAAAGGAAGAAGGAGAATGGGGAGAAGAAGTGGTGTTCTTGAACTAAATAGTAAACTTGGACCAAATGCGGAAATGACCAAAACGCCCTTTTCTCATATTTTTAATCTAACGGTCCCGATTCGATCTTATCTTGATCCGACGACCGAGATCGATTCTTGTACAAAAATATCCAAGGGTATATTTGTAATTTTCCAAAAATCCAAGGGTACAATTGTCCAATCAAAATTTTAGGGAAAAATTACCAAAATGCCCATTACCCTTAAAACTTGCCCTTTAATAAACCCTAGGGGTATTTTGGTCACTTTCTCCGTTTCTTGCCCAAATCGAATTTTTCTGAAAGATTTAGGAGCACCAAAAATTGACACGTGTCACGTGCAACGTCGTCCTAACGTTCCGTTGTGACTTCCTAATTTTTCGGTGTCCAATTTGGGCTAAATTCAATAATTTAATTTTTATTAAACGCAACTCGAGCGTTTCTCGAACTAACGGGCGGCTTGTTGGGGAAATTCACATAATCGACTCATGACTGATACTGAATCGAGTCACGTGCAAGTCCGTTCGGTGCGTGACGACCTCGGTTATCATTAAAATCATGAAACTCAAACACTTGATCCAAGAGATACGATCGTTCAGTATAATTTTAGAATCATTCGTCAAGTCGTTTCGTAGTCCAATAGAATCACCCACGATCCACTACTAAGACAGTGGCGAACTGACCCCTAACTATCCTTGGATCGGCCAACAATGACTCAAAATATCACTTCCGCGATTTAATGATCGAAGTCCATTCACAACCGAATTTTCTTTAGTCGCGCGAATTTAATTTTCCCTATTAGCCTTTCCCTAATGGTTAGCATTCCCAGGAATGATTAGTTCCGGGCAAGAATTTACTGTGAGCACATTTCATAAAACTCAATTATTCAATAAATTCCAATTGGTGGGATTTCGGAATGTCACACAATACCTCGCTCCTCTTATGAAACATAGCACATTCCTAAAAGGTAACCTTGCTGCTGAACAAAAAACCAGCTGAATCTTCATCAATGTACCATAGCTTGTATCTTTCATCCCATGTGATAGCATAGGAATATACACTCCCTGGCCCCCCAACTCCAACGCACCATCACTCATACGAGCATAAGCAGCATAACCAAAAAGTCTAGTCTAGTGTAATCAATAGACTTACTTGATCACGTTTTTCCAGGAGTTTTCCAATCAATTTTTGTTGATTGTGATGTATTCACTACTAACAAGAGTTATTCACTGCTTCGACCACGATATCTTCACCTAATCTAGCATTAGATTGTAAAGAGCAAGCTCTTTTCAATATAATTATGTTCATTAGTTTTGTGACTCCATTCAATTCTAGTGTGTTAGTAATAGAACAGTGTTTCACTATGCCTTACTCTATGCAAAATTGGCTAAGCTCCTTCCAACCCTTTAATAGTTCTCTAGCACCTGATCTTCATTCCTATTTGCTTTTTGATTATTGTCTTCCATAACTTGAACCAACCAAGCACCTCACTCTTGTGCTTAAGAAAATAAATCTAGACATTCCTCGAAACGTCATCAATAAAGGATAACACCTACTTGGCACCACACTTGAATGGAACATGATAGGGTCCCCACAAGTGTGAGTGTACGTAGCCTACAAACTCCGAAGTCCGGTGAATTGTTGTACTGAATTTCACTCTGACTACTCTTGTCGCAGTTTTCATAGAAGTTCAGCTTCTCAATTTGATGACCTCTAGTAGTCTCCTTTGACTCAAAATTCATCTCCTTCTCACTCAAGTATCTAAGTCTCATCCACCATGATTGTGTCGTGTCCTGACTTGAAACGTCATATAATTTAGCTGAAGAGCTAATCATTATCGCTCCGCAGAGGACATGTAACCCGCAATTCATCTTCCCCCACATCACAACAAGCACATCTTGAGAGACTGTCAAAACTCCACCTTTAGTGGAGATCTAGTATCAGAAGCCGTTGAGAGCATTTAGCGAGACAAGGTTCTTCCTCAACTTCAAAAAATCTCTTACATTAGTCAATGTTCTCACTGTTAAGGAAACCTCTTAATATATCTTGAAATTGACAAAACTATCCTTGTGAATTTTGTAAGTATAATGAATACTCTAAAGTATTTTAATCCAAGTAGATATATTCTAGAAATGGCAATTCTAATACTTCGAGAGAACTAAACTTTCTGGATACTCAAACTTTACAAGGACCAGAAGCAAGATCTTAGACTTTACGAGAACCAGATCGAAAAATTCAAACTTTATATTAAGCAGATGAAAAACTTCAGACTTTACTCTTAAAAGGTTCAGACCTTACCGAAACCCATACTAACTTAAGTTCTGGATGTGAAGTAAGAATCATAAGTTATCCAGATTGATTCTGAAACTATTTAGAACAAACATAACGGCTAGTGATCTGGTGTGGATTTTATAGAAAGAAAGTTTTGATTGACTCAATCTTCAAAAGCTATGATGCAAAATTGATTGACAATCAAACATTAAGGCAAGTATATATCACAATGGATAAAGCTCTACTTATGCAACTCAAGATTCTAGTTGTATGGGCGACCGGATTTAGCGAGATTTCAGATTTTGTCAACCAACAGCTAAATCGATTTTATACAAATCTTTCCAAGTTGAAGATTGAAATATGATCCTTTGAAGATTGTCCAATAGCTAGTTTGGAAGTAGATGAGTATAAAAGAAGATTAACGAGGAGCAGAAGATAGAGAACGAAGTCAAGAATCAATAAGTCCAAAGCCTGAGCATACTTCAATTCTACTACTTGTCTTTCCTAAGCCAAACACCGAGATCTTGAGGAACATGTTATAAGAATGATTATATGAGATAGAGAGTTCTATCATTCATAAAGTGATATCACTCAATACTTGTAATCGTTTTTTATCACATAGTGAAATCCAATCAGTAAGCTGTCAGCATGAGAGAGTGGACGTCGATTTGATCTAAGCTGAACTACTATAATTTCTTGTGTGCAATTTCTCTATTCCTAAACTCTTATTGTATATTTTATACTACACACTAACACATTGTCTATAAAATCTGCTGAGAATCTGAATGTCTTTGAAACTTTAATCTTGATCATTTGTTTCCGCTTTAAAAAAATGATCAAAATTTTTATATCACTTATTCACCCCCCCTCTAGATGATCCTTGCTAGCTACGTCAATTGGTATCAGAGTGAGGTTGCTCATTTATTGAAGTGTTTTACTTCTGAGCTAACGATGTTTATGGCTAGCATGAGTGCTCTAAGTTTCATTGAAGGACAGAGCAATTCCAGACCACCATATTTTGATGGAAAAGAATGCAGGGTCTAGAAAAACAAGATGAAGACATTCATCAAATCAATTGATCACATATAGTGGGATGTTGTCATCAGAGGAGTCAATTCAAAACCTTCTGCATCCACATATGCTTTAAAAGAGAAGCTAGATGAAAGCTAATCAGAAGAAGCTTTATTATCTCAAATTGAGATAACAAAAAGAGAAGCTTTCAATTCAAAAGCAATTTATACATTTTACTATGCTTTAGCACCTATTGAATATAATAAATTGCTTCTTGTGAATCAACAAAGGATATCTAAGACACCCTCTACACCACATATGAAGGAACAAATCGAGCAAAGGAAACCCAGATCAACCAATTGCTTGGCCATTATGAATCCTTCATAATGAAGTCAGGAGAATCGGTTGCTGATATGTATAACAGGTTTACTGATATAATAAATGGTCTTGCATATCAAGGGAAACTAGTCTCAGATGCAATGAAGTGAACAAGCTTCTGAGGGGACTATTGAAGAATTGGGACAACATAAAAATCTCACTTCGAGAGACTCAAAGGATCATGCCACCATCAATGAATGAACTTATTGGAACTCTTCAATTATATGAAACGGAACAACTAAATGAGGAAAATGAATCCAAAGGTAAGAAGTTAATTGCTTTAAAATCTAATATTGATTTTGATGATGCAAATTCAGAAGAAGAAGATGTTGATGATGAAGAAATGGCTCTTTCATAAAGAAGTACAAAAGAATGAAAAAGAAAGGAAGAAACTTCAAAGGGAAGAAGCCATATGAGAAGAAAAAGATACCTGAGGAGGGAGAGAAAGCAAAGGAAGCAATTTGCTTCCATTGCAAGAAGCATGGATACATCAAACCTAACTGTCCACTTCTGAAGAAAAAGAAGAGCAAATATGAAAAGGCAAAGAAAGCCTTGAAAGCATAAACCTAGAGTGACACAGAATTTGAAGACAATGATGAAGATATTGCAAACTTCTGTTTGATGGCCAGATCAAACTCTGACTCAAACTCTAACACTGAAGTCGAAATCGAGGTAAAATATCCTGAAATTTCAATTGAAGTGTCAAATTACATTAATGAATTATGTTCTGAATTTAAGGCTGCTCTTAGGAGAATCTCCAAACTGAAAAAGGAAAATTCAATGCTGAGGCAACAAGATATTTCTCAAAATGACAAAATCGAGTTTTTGCAAAAAGAATTTCATCAAATCAAGGAAAATCGAGATTTACTTGTCGAAAAAAATTTTGTTTTAAAAAGGAAGTTTTCTTATTTTATTTCCAAATTTTCAAATGGTTCAAAAAAGCTGAAACATATTCTTTCTATATAAATTCCCTATTATAACAAGTCCGGACTTGGTTTTGTTAAGGAAAATGATCTTTTAATTGATTTTTCCAAAAGTCATGCGACATTCTGAAATTTCCGCCAATTAGAAATATTAAATAATTGAATTATATGAGGTGTGCTCGTAATAAATTTTTCGCCCGGAACTGATCATTTCTGGGAATGCTAATCGTTAGGGAAAGGCTAATAGAGGAATTAAATTCGCGCGACTAAAGAAAATTCTATCACGAATAGATTTTGACCATTAAATCGCGCAAGTGATATTTTGAGCTACTGTTGGCCGATTCAAGGATAGTTAGGGGTCAGTTCGCCATTGTCCTAATAGTGGATCGCGGGTGATTCTGTTGGACCACGAAACGACTTGACGAATGATTCCGAAATTATACCGAACGATCGTAGCCCTCGGATCAAGTGATTGATCTTCGTGATTTTAATGATAATCGAGGTCATCACGCATCGAATGGACTTGCACGTGACTCGATTTAGTATTAGTCATGAGTCGATTTCGCGAATTTCCCCAGCAAGTCGCTCGTTAGCTCGAGAAACGCTCGAGTCGCGTTTAATAGAATTTAATTATGGAAATTTTACCCAAATTGGACACTGGAAAATTAGGAAGTCACGTCGGAATATTAGGACGACGTTGCACATGACATTTGTGAATTTTTGGTGCACTCAAATTCTTCGGAAAAATCCAATTTGGACAAGAAACGAAGAAGTTGATTGTTTTGCCCTTAAGGATTAACAAAGGGCATGGTTATGGAAGAAGGGGTATTTTAGTCATTTTTGCTTTAGATATTTTTTTTTGGGTCAAAGTTTCTAGATAAGACTCTCTCCCCTCTCTCCCTCTCCTTCGTGAATCTTCCCCCCCCCCCTTTTCTTTTTTTTGGCCGTGAGTTTCCCCTTCTCCACCGTGAGTTCTTCCTTGGTCATTCTCTCCACCACCGGCACCGCCGCTCGCTGCCACCACACCAGACCACCCTCAAACCACCGTCCACGCCGTCATACGCCACCATCACCCCCTCCCGCCATCTCTCTCTCTCTCTCTCTCTCTCTCTCTCTCTCTCTCTCTCTCTCTCTCTGTTTCCCTTCCTCTCTCTCTTGGCAGTGAGGCACCCAGCCACGCCCAAGCCACGCCATCGCCGTCCAAACCGACCGCCGCCACCCGGAAGTTGTACGTTGTCGCCATCGTCCCCGATTAAGTGCCACCGCTTTTCGTTCTAGCCGAGAAAGTCTAGAATGCGGGTAAGTCGCGCCTAAACCTAATTTAGGATTTCGGGTATCGACAAGCGATTTTAGGCGAAACCGGGCATAGGGTAGGTGTGAAATGGCATGAATTAGAAGTGGAATCAGTTGGCAGGCCTTAATTTTGAAATCAGAAAATTTTTATTGGAAAATTCAGAAAAATTAGGGTTGCGAATTTACAGTTCATATACTGCGAAACATTGTTCACATGCTGTTGATGACTGTTCACGGAGCTGTGATGGTCCGATCGAGACGCAAATTGAATTTTTGGAACCTAGAAAGTAAGGCGAGAAAGTTCCGTGAAGAATCGGAATTAATCCGACACCTTTTAGTTGGAGAAAAATGGAAATTTATGTGTTGGATGCACATTTTTTTATAAATAAATACTAGAGATTGAATTGGGTAATTATATATGCTTATTGGGTATACACGTGAGTTAGATTTAATTAATTATTGATATTGCCATGTCCTATCTTCAGTGAGTATGAATTATGAGTTAAATAATGCGTGTGCGGGCCGCGTGTAATGGGCAAATTTATAGTGGTAAAAGCGTGCTAAGTGTGTGCACGAGTAAGAAAGGAATAGTGTGTAGCATGGCATGAAAGATTGTGGAAAGTGTGCCGTCCTGAGGCGTGTACGTTTACGCGAGACTATGCCCGGTATTTCCGGAAGACTGCCAGTCTGAAGCGTGAACTTCTACGCAAATTGCGCAGTAGGTGGCATATGTTGAGCCTGAGGCATATAGGTTTACATAGGCAAGAAACATGGCCTGAGGCGTGTACGTTTACGCGGGCCCGGAAGTGTTATGGAAAGAGGTCGCAGTGTATCTAAGGCGTGTACGCGTACACGGGTCACTGGCGAGGAGTGTGGATGGAATAGTGTGAGAATGGAAAGAGTGCATAACATGGAAATTGTACATGCTTGGATTTGTATTAAATTACTTGCTATGTGATTATGTGGCATGTGTGTATGTTTGTGTGTTTTGCGAAATTGTCTGGAAGTACGTGATAGCCTAGGTTGGGTTTAGGAGTGTACTTATTGAGAAGTATCTCACGGTTGTTTTCAATTAAACAATTTCAGAACCCCGACAGGACCCATGAATCCTCCGCCACCGCCACCAGTACGTTTTGGGATACCAGTGCACTTCGAATTAGATGTGGCAGAGTTTCCTATACTAGATAATTTTACTTGGATTAAACACTCGACCACAGTGTTCGTAGAAGTAGGCTTACCGCTTTTCGAGGAGCATCGATATACTGCTTGGTTTTCCGGGATGCTGATGGGGATGAGTTTAGGCCAGTCAGGGGCTTTGATGTTCCCTTTGAGCTAGTAGGGGATTGGGATCCAATGGCTGTACCCCCGATAGACGAAGAGTTGACTAGTGTGGATACTAGTTTAGCTCGGTCGGGTTTGCATTCAGCAGCCGCAGCTCAGGGATCTTTGGAGGCTGAGTATGAGCCCGAGCCTGAAGCATTGCAAGCTAAGGATGATCCGATGGACATAGATTTAGAACCAATACCCGAGGAGGAACCAGAGGAAGAGGAACCGGAGGAAGCAGAGGACAAGGTTGAACCTGAAGCGAAGCCTGAAGTGGAACCTGAGGAGGAACCTGATGATCCCGAGGAGCCCAATGAGGAGGCTAGTTATGCACAACCGTATGCGGAATACATGGATCTTAATTACGTGCATGAATTTAATTTCTTCGATTTCTTGGCTGAGGAGTATCAGAACGCAGCTCCAGCTGAGTCGGGCAACGTCAATCACCCGATTGTGATCGAAGCAGAGTCAGAGCCCTCAGAGAAGCAATCTACTCAGGAGAGTTCGGAATCAGAAGATGGGAAGTCAGACTCGGAATGAATACCTAGCAAGGGGCGTTAGAGGTTAGTTCAAGGGTTCTTAATAGGTTTTTGGAAAGTAACATTTTTGGGATAGAAAGTCAAGTCATCGATCTTTTTGGTATATTGATGTTTTATATCACAGGGTGCAAGTATACGTGGTGGTGGTGAAGTCTAGCGGTTGTAAGTTGTAAATATTTTATAAGTTGTGAATGAAAGTAGTATACAGGGTGCAAGCATATTCTCTCTGATTGCTCTCCCCAGTTTTAATTGTCCGAGTTTAATCGTTGATATTCGCTGTGGTAGTAAATCTCTGATGACGTTTTGAGGTCGACGACATTCCTGAGACGTCGCTTGAATCGACTAGAGGTGGATGATGCGTGCCCGTTGAGGTTCGGGATGTGACAAGTCAAGGAGAGATTAAGGCAAAAACCTCCTAGACAAGTTTACAAAAATCACTTTCAAAAGATTTTTGTAAGACTTATTGGCCAAAGTGCACTCAAGTGCTCAAAATGTGGTGATTCACAGTACTTTGAGAATGAATGTCCCAAGGTATGGAGATCAATTCAGAGAAATTTTGTAAAAATAGCCTATACCACTAACTCTCAAGGACCCAAACAAATCTGGGTACCAAAGAAAGCTTGAGTGTATGTGATTTTTGTAGGTTACTAGCAAGAGAAAGAGAAAATAGTGCTTTGACAGTGGCTACTCAAGACATATGACAGGAGATCCAAGCATGTTTATTAAATTTCAAAGTCTGAATGGTAGGAGTGTCTCCTTTAGAGGAAACAACAAAGGAAAAATTGTTGGAAAAGGAAAAGTTGAGATTGGAGGACTTACTATCAATGATGTCTCATTAGTAAAATGTCTTAATTATAATCTTATCAGCATAAGCCAATTATGCAATACTGGTTTCAAAATAAGCTTCCAAGAGAATATTTGTTTTGGCTCTAGCAAAGACTGCTCTCAAACCTTCACAGGATGAAGACAAGGTAATATCTATCTTCTAGATGTAAATTCTGATTCTATTCAATACTTAATTTATATCAAAGAAGATGAAGACCTATGGCATAAAAGATTGAGGCACATCAGCATTAAACAAATTTCAAAGATCTCAAACAAAAGACTTGTTCGAGATCTGCCAGATTTAAAGTACAAGAAAACAGAGTTATATACAGCCTTCACCTTAGGAAAACATGTCAGAGTCTCTTTTAAATTTATACATCATGTTTCTTCTAATCATGCTCTGCAGCTTCTACATATGGATCTGTTTGGACTAATTAGAACTCAAAGCATTGATGGCAAGAAGTATTATTTAGTTATTGTTGATGATTTTACTAAATTTACTTTGGTGTTCTTTCTTGCTCACAAAAATGAAACTCCTTCATATTTCTCAAAATTTGCAAAAAGAGTTCAAAATAAAAAAGATTATGCTATTTCCAACATCAAAACTGATTATGGGGGAGAATTTGAAAATCAAAGTTTTTCAGATTTTTGTGAGGAAAATGGCTTTCAACACACTTTTTCCTTATAAATCAGAACAGAATGGTATTGTGGAAAAGAAAAATTATTCTTTGCAAAAAATGCAAGAACTCTTTTGATTAAAAGCAAGATTCCTTATCATTTTTGGCCAGAAGCAATTTCTATAGCTTGTTATATTATCAATAGAGTTTTTCTAATGCCTATTATTGACAAAACCCCCTATGAGCTTTACAAAGGTAGAAAACTCAGCAATTCATATTTTCATATTTTCGGTTGTAAGTGCTTTATACTTAAAAATCCAAATGATCGTTCTGGAAAGTTTGATGAGAAAGTATAAGAATGATTTTTCCTTGGATATTCCACAACAAGCAAAGCATAAAGAGTTTTCAATAAAAACTCTCAGACTGTGGAAAAAAACAATGAATGTAAGATTTGATGAGAATATTCAGACTCAAAAGGATGAATCTGAACCATCTCACACTATTCATAATATGCTTGAAACTCAACAAGACTCTCCAAAGATTATTAAATCTGTTGAAGAAAGAAAGGAAGATTCAATGATCACTCAAAATCAACCAAAGTCTTAAGAATCTGGTGATGCTTAGAAGGAAAGATTCAATAGAAATTGGAAACACAAATCCAGTCATCAAAAGGATCTCATCATTGGAGAAGTAGAATATGGCATCAGGACTCGATCCAAACATAAGGAAAATACCAATACCTTGCCCTTGATATCTGAGATAGAACAAGCACTTACATATGACAGCTAGATAGAAGCAATGCAAGGAAGAGCTCCATCAATTTATAATCAATGAAGTATGGGAACTTATGCCAAAACCCAAAAATCATCCAGTAATTAGAATAAGATGGGTATTAAAAAACAAGTTAGATGACAAGGGAAAAGTCACAAAAAATAAAGCAAAACTTGTAGCAAAAGGATACTCACAAGAAGAAGGCACAAACTATAATGAAACCTATACATCAGTTGCTAAGGTAGAAACCATAAAGCTACTTTTAGCTTATGCGTTTTCCATAATTTTAAATTATTTCAGATGGACGTGAAAAGTACATTCCTGAATGGCTACATCAAATAAGTATATGGAGAACAACCACCTAATTTTGAAGAACCAAGAAAGTCCGACATGTTTACAAGCTTAAAAAGGCATTTTATGGTATGAAACAAGTACCCCATGCTTGGTATGAGAGGTTAAGTAATTTTCTTTTGCAGAATGACTTCATAAAAGGTAAAGTTGATACAATCATGTTCATTAAAAGAAAAGGTAAAGATTTTTTAATTGTTCAAATTTATATGGATGATATTATATTTCGATCTTCTAATGAAATGTTTTGCAAGGAATTTGCAAAGTCTATGTATAATGAGTTCGAGATGAGTATGATAGGAGAACTGACATTCTTTCTTAGACTACAAGTGAAACAGACCAAGAATGGTACCTTCATTTGCCAAGAAAAGTATGCAAAATAGATTGTCAAGAAGTTTGGATTATAGAACAGCAAGAAAACAGACACTCCAATGTCTCATTTATCCAAATTGGACAAGGATGAGAGTGGTAAATAGGTTGATCAGAAGATGTATAGAAGCATGATTGGATCATTGCTATATCTTACTACATCTCGACCTGACATATTATTTAGTGTCTATATGTGTGCTAGATTTCAATCTAACCCAAAGGAATCACATCTTACAGCAATAAAGAGGATAATCAAATACATTGGAACATATCCAATGTTAGGTCTTTGGTATTCAAAGGGACCATATTTTTTACTTATTGGTTATTTTGAAGCTAACCAGTGGATAGGCAAAGCACTACAGGAACTTGTCAATTACTTGGGAATATGTTGGTGTCCTGATACTCAAAAAAACAAAGCATAGTTGCACTATCTACAATAGAAATAGAATATGTGGCTTTGGGAAGCTATTGCGCTCAGATTCTGTGAATGAAGCAAGAACTACGAGATTTTGGAATTAAAGAATCAAATGTTGCAATCAAATGTGACAACACCAATGCTATAAATCTGATAAAGAATCCAATTCTTCATTCACGAGCAAAACATATTGAAATCAAGCATCACTTCATAAGATATTATATTTAAAACGGTGATGTGAATATTCAATTTATTGATTTTAAAAATCAATTAGCAAATATATTCACAAAATCTTTAGATAAATCTTTTTTTGAATTTATTTGCAATAAGTTATGCATCACTTACCCTTTTGTTTGAAGAATTTTTAGAGGCAGGAATCATCCAGAGTCAGATTACCTAAGTTTGATCACAATATTCAGACACAAAAGGAAGGTAAATCCTTTATTTCAAATTTTGGCGGGCATATTTTAACTCTAGAAGGAAATTAGGTATGTATCCTAACTTGCCAAATATTATTATCTAATTGATTGACTGTGTTTAAAATATTATTGTTTATTTTAAATTTCCTGAAAAATCGAGTTTTAATAGATAACATCCAAAATCGGTTTTATTTATGAAAAATCGTCTACTTTTTTAAAAGACCCTAATAGGAACGTGTCTGTTCACTCTCGATTTCTAAACCTTCTCAGACTTTGTTTCTCTTCGTTCACAAAAACCCAACATTTCTCCTTTAAAATTCTCCCGTCAATCACAATGCCATACAAGAGAAGATTATCACGAATTCCAAATAAAGAATCCAAGTCTACAGGCAGTCCAGAATATATGGAGATTACAAACTTATCCGAAACTGAGTCAGACAAGCAAATGCTTTCCCTAGCATCTCCACAAGCAAATCAACATTTGTCTCCTCCAAAACCATTTGGTAAAACAAATTTCCATTTCAAAGATTTTAGTCGTGTGTGGAAAACATATGGAAAGTTGAAAATGAGCAATGCGTCTGAATCGCTTTTAAATCAATGCCTACAAGATAATGGTTTTTGTTCTGAGGAAGAACTTGTGCAATGCTATACCTCTGTTCCTTTAGAAATTGTTCATTCTAGAGAGGATCTAACTAATTCTGAAAAGAAGGAAAGTATGACGAGAAAAGGGAAAGAAAGGGTAGGAGAATCTTCTACTCCTAAATCTCTTCCAAAGAAACCTGCTTTTATGAGCCTTGATTTTAAAAGTGGCTTAGAATCTAAAATGGACAAGAAAAAGAAGGATGATGATGCTAGATTATTCAACAATTTTGAAATAAGGGCAAGTATTGCTTCTAGAGTAAAAGGGAACGGACAACTGTTCGTAAATCAAATGCACCGTGATTATAATGAGCTTTTATTGTCTAAAAGCATAATGACCAATAGAAGTATCGATTTTGCCTACTTGGATAGTATTGGTATTCTTGTGAAGCAACATTTTAAGAAGTTGGGCATATATGAATTTTGTCTTCAATATGCCCATGTATATGCTGAATTGATTGCTTGCCTGCACTCCAACTTATCCTTTTTATCTCTAAACTAGATTCAGTTTACAGTAGTAGATAAAAAGTATGATTTGAATGCTACTACATTAGCTGAGATTATTGGAGTGAAACCTACCAAGTTCATAAGTATTGAAGTAAGTGCAGAAGAAGCCTACAAAGCTGCCTCAGAAAATCTAGACTTCTCCAGAGGATCAAAGAGACACATATCCTACTCTGATTTGACAAAGAGGACAATGATCTTGCAGAGGATCATCATCGATTGCTTGAGGCCCAAAGTATCTTCAAAGACAGATTTATCCAAATTTGAGGTCAAGCTGATTTGGGCAATCATGAATGAGGTTCCATTCTCTCTTCATCATGTTATAATTCTTCATATGTACAAAACATTACAAAAAAACAAGGGACAACTTTCATATGGTACACTCATCACCAGGATATTCATTTATCTCAAAATTGATATCCCTGATAATCTGTGCAAAACATTTGTTCTTCTTTTGTTAGTTGTGGAGAAAATGATTGCTAAGATGAAATTCAAGCAAATTGATGTCAGACTGAAAAGGAAGGAAAAGGAGCTTACTAGAATTAAAGATAAGAGTAAGATTGAAGAAAAGTCAGAAGCAAAAAATACTGGAAGAATAAAAGAAAGAGAAACAAAACGAAGGGCATAAGGAAAGTCAACAGAGAAGAAGAAGGGGCAGAATCTCGCAACAAGCTCTTGTTAGATTTACAGAAAGAGAAGAAGAATCATCCTTCAAGATGAAGAGCATGAAACAGAGAAGATTGATTAGGGATAGAAAGTTGTTGAGGAGACTATAGAGAAAGAAAAATAAGTTCCAGAACCTATTGAAAGGAAATTAGAACCAAAACCTGCTGCAAAGACTTCAAAGCCAGAACCAGAAGAATCAAGTTTGAAGCAAAAAGAACAAAGTAGTGTTCCTATGGAGACAGAACAAAGCCGATCTCCTTCTCAACATCTTGAATATATAGATGAAGGGAATGATGCTACAGAAACTGCAATGAATGCATAAATTCAAGGGAAGATTCTAATCGAAAAAGGGGCAGAGTTTGAACAACAGAGCATGAAAATGTCCAGGAACAGACCTCATATGATAGGACCATACTCTCTCTTCTGCTAAAAATCAAATAAAAACAATCTATTTTTGAAGACGACACAAAGAAGCTTAAGACAATTGTTGAGGAAAACAATTAGAATATTTGTCCTCAAGCAGAACAAAACAAAGTAGATATTGAGAAAGCTATTGGTCAGTATTCATCCAAGATTCAGGAAGCTATTCAGAATTTGGAAAACTTTC
Source organism: Syzygium syzygioides (assembly GCA_031216285.1). Taxonomy (NCBI): domain Eukaryota; kingdom Viridiplantae; phylum Streptophyta; class Magnoliopsida; order Myrtales; family Myrtaceae; genus Syzygium; species Syzygium syzygioides. The sequence continues at coordinate 14,514,505 of CM062248.1, forward strand.
AACTTGTTCGAACCCCTACCACAAAATAGCCAACACCAAACTCCCTTCTTGTTTCAAAATTTACATTTTTCAAACTAAATGTGTAACTTGATCTTTCACTTTGACTTGCTTGTTATTTCTGTGACTGGCTTGGTCAATTATTCAATTTAATGCCTTAATTATCTATTTTTCCTGATGACAAAAAAGGGAAGAATGTAAGGATATTATAAAGATGCAAGTCGATATTGCTTGATATGCAGATATAACATGTTTTAATATGCAGGTTATTGGACTTACTCAAAGAAAGAAAAGGACACAGACTTTAAAAGTTTGCATTTATAATTATTCTCTGTGCTTTATGTGCTTAATCGATATATGCTTATTTTGTTGTCAAAATTCTTTCAAAACTTTTTAAATCTGAATGGAAGTTTTGTCACTATCAAAAAGGAGAGATTGTTAATAAGGAAACCTCATAATAGATTTTGAAGTTGACAAAAACGTCTAAGTGAATTTTGTGAGTCTGATAAATACTCAGAAGTATTTTAATCCAGGTAGATATATTCTGGAAATGGCAATTCCAATACTTCGAGATAATTAAACTTTCTAGACACTCAGACTTTACGAGGACCAAAAGGAAGATATTAGACTTTACGGAAACCAGATCGAGAAGTTTAGACTTTACTATAAAAGTCACTTAGACTTTATATTAAGTAGATGAAGAACTTCAGACTTTACTTCTAAAAGGTTCAAACCCCACTGAAGACCCACACTAACTTAAGTTCTGGATGTGAAGCAACCACCAGAAGTTGTTCAGACTCTGAAACTATTCAAAACAAACATAACGGCTAATGATCTAGCGTGGATTTCACATAAAGAAAGTTTTGATTGACTTAATCTTGAAAGGCTATAATGCAAAATTGATTGACAATCAAACACTAAGGCAAGTATATATCACAATGGACAAAGCTCTACTTATAAAAATCAAGATTCTAGTTGTATGGGCAACCAGATTCAGCGAGATTTAGATTTTGTCAACTAACGGCTATTCAATCGATTTTATACAAATCTTTCTAAGTTAAAGATTGGAAAACGATCCGATGAAGACTATCCAACGACTAGTTTGGAAGTGGATGAGTATAAAAGAAGATTAACGAGGAGCAAAATGTAGAGAACAAAGTCAAGAATCAACAAGTTCAAAGCTTGAGCATACTCAAATTCTACTACTTGTCTTTCCTGAGCCAAACACTGAAATCTTGAGGATATTTTGTAAAAGTGATTGTGTAAGATAGAGAATCCTATTATTCACAGAGTGATATCACTCAAAACTTGTAATCTTTTTTTATCACGTAGTGGAATCTAACTAGTAGGTTGTAAGCGTGGAAGAGTGGACATAGGCTTGATCCAAGCCAAACCATTATAATTTCTTGTGTACAGTTTCTCTATCCATAAACTCTTATTCTATTTTTTATACTACACATTAGCATATTGTCTATATGGTCTACTCGGAATCTGAATGTCTTTCATACTTTAATCTTGATCATTTGTTTCCACTTTAAAAAATTGATCAAAGTTTTAGATCACCTATTTACCCTCCTCTAGGCGATCCTTGCTAACTATGTCACTCACCACTCCATTGTGCATCTTAATCTAGACTATTTCATTCCCTACTACTCTACAAGTAGCATTGTTTCCCATAAACCCCTCACGACCATCTATGTATTGATCGGTAGTAAACTGGTGTTTTTGAGAAGTTATAAGATAAGAATATCTAATGTCAAGCACCCAATCATCACCTCATGAACTCATGGTGATTATTGACACATTATTAATATCACTATAAGTATAATCTTTTGTGGTAACAATATTACCATCGTCTGCAGACTCTACCTAAACTCGTTTACCCTTGTACTTTGGATAATCTCTCTTGTAGTGTCCCACCTCATAGCATTGCTAACATTGATGGTTCTGAACATTGAACCTTGATTTAGAACAACTCTTCCATATGCTATTTCCAAACTCTTTACGATCAACTGTACCCCCGAATAATCAAATCTCGTGCCATATTCTATGCTAAGTTATCTTTTTGTAACTTCTTTCACCACTCTTTTGAAAATAAGGCACACTTTATGTCTTTCGAGGTAATCGTAGTGTGCCCTTATGGTAGCAAATCAGTAAAGTGCTAAAAAAAATCTAGAGATGCCAACAACATAATGCCTTGTTTCTCATCATGCAAGGCCTCTTTGGCATTCTTCAATTCCATGAGTATATTAAACTCATCCAAATGGGCTTTCATAGATGTGCTTTCAACCACCCAGAACTTAAACATCATTTTCAGTATATACAAGCGATTATTCAAACCCTTCATAAAATAAAGTGCTTGAAGTTTTACCCACGATATTACGGCATCCTTCTCTTCGGCCACTTCAGTTAATACCTCCTCCGATAGATTCAACAAGAATATGCTTTTCACATTCTCTATCAACTCTACTTTATCAAACTCTTTCATCATTTTTGGAAATTTATCCTTGCCATCTAATACCTTCGTCAAAACCAAGGTTGTTAATAGAGCACCCATCTTAATGCTCTACAGCCCAAAGTCATTCCTCCCGTTGAACTTCTCACTCTCTACTTTCGATCCAAGCATAATTGCAATAATAGAATTTCCAGACAGTAATCAAACAAGCAAAAGCCCTCAATGAACTCTAGAAACTCTAACCTTAACTCTAATACCAATTATTGGAATATAACGTAGAAGCTAACGGATCTTGCAATTTATGTTTAATGTAAAAAGGAAAAAATATCAAAGAAATCAATGAGGAACAATAACAAATAAAAAAAAACACACAAGAGAATGTGGTTCAATCTAAGTATAGGTACAAACTCCATGGAAAGAGTCAGTTGCGAAAAATCTACTATAAATTCGGAGAAAACAGAATTTACATTAACTCAAGTATTTCATAGCCCTATATTACACCCAAAGCAAAATGCAAGTGATCATGATTCAAAGCAGTTTGTATGTAATTGGTAAGATTTGAATGGGTGAGCTCCAATTGAGGGAGAAACTCCCCAATGTCCTAACCAACTACATTGACCCGGGGGTATTAATTTGTTTGCGCATTTCAACAAAGACCAACCAAATTCTACAAGCTTATCGAGATTCATCACCGATTGACTTGACTATTAGATGCCGAACCCAATTTCGAGTACGAGGAAAACATAGATTAAGGATAGATAGAGAAGAAGAGTCTCAAACCTTTTGAACGCGTTGAGTCAATGCAACCAAACGGCCCTTAATTTGACGAACCCTTTCGAGGTAGAAGCTACTAATCTCCGAAGTTAGCTTATCCAAAGCGGGATAAGCCTCTTGCTCTAATGCTTTTGTCTGCAATTTCACATAAGTTGATTAGTTTTATGAGCGTTAAGTACTGACTAATTAAATAAAGAAACACTAATAACATGGACACTGTGTACCTCGTCGTCCAAACAGGAGCAAGCAGCTTCAAGGCATGCCTCCAAAGCAACAAACTCGAAAGGAAGAGTCTGTGATCTGCCTTGTTGTTCCTTCAACAGTTGACTGTGTTCCACACTCTCTTGCGAACCTTGAAAGATTTTTGCTAGCTCCGCCGCAGTTCGCTCATCGCTACCATTTCCGCGAATCTAATCAGAAAAGCACAAGGTCAATCTCTTCTTACTAGACAATCGTGGGTTCGAACTGTCCTATGTTTGTGGAAAGATGACAAGAACCTACAAAGATTTATAGTCACTGTAAAGATCCAAAGTAGCGCACTCAATCCAGTCTTCGCACGAAAGAAGAGGGGCTCTGAAAGAGCCTCAAATCTAGCTCGTTCAAGCGCTTTCACACTCGCGTCAACCGTTAAGGACCGCATGACAATATAGTAAAGTATGGGGTGACATAGTACCCATTGTACATGAGATACAATATAAAGCGACAAATTCATAGGTTTTAGCACAATATTTTTATCACCATGAATAAGTATGCCTTAACTATGGAAGGATATGTAGTCAACTATATATTGAAAAACAGTTTCCATTAACGTGAGAAATGCATTCTTCAATCCAAAATGAACACAATACTAATTCAACTAAATATAAAACATCTATTCTGAATCAAGGAAAGATTGAACACCTTCACTGCTTTGGCTTCATGATAATGCAAGAACCGTCGCTTGAGCTCCTCCACGAAAGGAACCACCGCTGGGTCCCTGTAGTTCAGCAGCAAAACATTATGTGCGGTGATTATCCCCTTGATGTGCTCCAGCTTGATCACGATGGCTCTCTCGCGGCCCGTGATGGACGACGGGTATGAGAGAAAAGGGTCGAGGATCCGGAGGTCGCGGGCTGAGAGCCCCGTGCGGCGCATGATCGACTGCTTCCCGACATCGATCTGCTGGACCCAGCCGATCGAGTCAATGACAAGCCAGGTCTTGAGCCGTACCACCTTCTTCCGGTGCCGATGATCCTTCGTGTTTCCTGTGTCGATTGGGGCCGGGTGCACCGCGGGGTCATCTTGGGGCATCGCCGAAAGATGATCGCTTGACACAGCCATTGAGTGAAGATTGCTTTGTGAGCACACATTAATGGAGCAGGGTCTATTTAACTCTCAGATGAATAAACTATAGAGCATGATTGTTTGGTGTTTTGTACGGGGTGGACTGTGCTTAACGAGCCAGGTGAAATGCAGTGACGGCCCTCACTGGGTTATCCATGCACTGTCCTAGGTCGTACTATGGCGTCACTTTTTTAGGTGCAAAAAAGCACGCGCTATCAAGGTCATTCAATGGAATTATTTTACAAGATATTTGGCAGAAATAACTTATAATTTTGTTTATGAAAATTGTTTCAAAAGTCATAAATTTATTCTACTTTTGTCAATTCAAACATAAATATTTTAATTATACCAATTGAGTCATAACCTTTTTACATTTTATCAATTAAGTTCATCCAATCAATTTTAGCTAGAAATCGCTGATGTAAACGATAGCCATCCTACGTGACACGGTTGACATTGATGTGGATATTTGTAATAAAATTTTAATATTTTTTTATTTTTCTTTTTCTCTTTTCATTCTTTACTTTTGTTCTTTTTCCCTCCGCCGGCCATCGACAAGCCTCGTCAATGGCAGGCAGAGGTCACCAACCTTGGGCGAGGGCCGCCCTCGCCTGGGCTAGCAAGAGCTATCCTCGTTGGCCCTTGGCAAGGGCAACTCTTACCCTAGCGCAATCTGGTGAGGCCAACCCTCGCCTAGGCAAAGACTGCCCTCGCAAGGCTAGGTGTAGAAATTACTCACCCGAGGCTAGCAAGGGTGGTCCTTGATTGAGGCCGGCGACCTCCGCGGGTCATCAATAAAGCCCAACAATGTCTGGTGGAGGGAAAAGTCAAAAAAAAGAAAAGGAAAAAAGTAAAAAAGGAAAAGAGAAGAAAAGAAAAAAAGGAAGCAGAAAAGAAAATTTTAAAAATAAAAAAATATTCAAAAAAATATTAAAAGTCCACGTTAGCGCCGACTGTCCTATGCCAATCGTGCCACGTAGGATAGCCGGTGTCCAGGTCAGTGACTTCTAGCCAAGATTGGCCAAATGGCCTTAATTGACAAAACATAAAAATATTTAGGACTCAATTGACAAAAGTGCAATAGGTTTAGAATTTTTCGAACAATTTTCCCATTATGTTGTAACAATGCGACAATATTTACATGATACACTACGGATCTCTCGCAGATTGTGAATATGCGATTGATTTGATTGAACCGAATCGCATTGATTCATGCGTAAATCACGATCTTAGCCTATTTATTCACTGTCATTCTCTTTTATTTTATGGTTGATGTACAACATCCATTTCATGACCCGAACCCTTTGGGTCGACCCGTGTCAAGCACCATGCACACATTAGAAGTAAGGCTGGACAAGGAACCTTGGGACAAGGGCTGGTATTACAGGGTCGAATATATCTTTCTAATACAATAATTAATCAAACTAAGTAAAAACCTGTCTATAAAAGAAGAATTATGCCAATTGACAACCTAATTTATATATATATATTACAAATGGATGTCCTTCAATGGCCCGCGGGTTTGAGCTTTTGAGATAACTACAGTCGAGGAAGAAGGGGCATGGCGTGCTTTGACTTCCCTTAAATGCCTGTTCATCAAATTGCTAAAAAACTCATTATCAAAGATTTAAAAAATGCTAAACTATTCAATCTGGAATGTGTTAAAAAAGAAAGAAAGAATGAGCCACCCATGTCGGGTAATCACCATAATACAATGGGCAAACATTGCATAAACTAACTTAATAGATAAAGTCAATCATATTTCAAGAATCTATGGAACTTAGATCGGATCCGCGAAAAAAGACAAGTTCCGATTTTTCTTTTCGCCAACTCTTATTTGGCCCGGAACTACCAATTGTTCTAGTGATTTGCCCTCTTAAGTTGAAGTATACCCCCGTTTACATGACAATACCAATTTGAGTTATTAACCAATTTTTTGTTAATGAAGCCATCGACTAGTTTAACATTAATTGCTTTTATTTGAGCCACTCACTAAATTCTATTTGATCGAATTATGAACTGCTCTAATAATTTACCAATTCTTGTTGAAGTGACCAACTTTTGATAAAGTAGTAAAATATAATTTTATTATGTTGGGTGACTCAAAATAAAGTGGTAATTTTGTATAAGAGTTGATAAATTCAACGGGAATTGGTAAATTATTTGAAAAATTGGTAATTCGGAAACAACTTGGTCAACATTGATAAGAGGCTCAAAATCAATAACCTAAAAAGTCGGTAACTTTCAAAACATAAATACCGATAAATACTTAAATATAGTTTATAGTTTCATATAAGAGTCGGTAAAATCAATACAAGTTAGCACTTATTAGAAAAGTAGTAATTCCAAACGAACTAATCAACGTCTGCAAGTTGCTCAAATGAGAGTCGTAACTAATTGATAAGTAACTCACATAAAGTTGATAATCAAATATAAAATTCAGTAACTTCAATAAAATGCTTATATTATTAGAGAAGGTCATAATTCATAACCGATCGAATAAATATTGATACGTCACTCAGATAAGTGTTGGAAACCTAAAGATAAACACACTGTAGAAGCATAAGCTTTTCCTATAACTATACCATGCATACTGTCCGTATTTGCATTTCCACACAAAACATTCTCCGAGCAATGTTGATCTTGACCTGCTAGCTATATAAACCGTTTATGTTTGTACCATGCTATTGCAATCACATACAAGACAATCGTCCCGACCGTGCACCCGCTTGCTGTCCAAAGGAAATTGTTGATTGTTGGATTTGGAGGGTGGAAGAGTGCAATTCTGATGTTCATGCCGAATATTCCAGTCACGATGATGAACATGGTATGAATAGTGTTGCCGTCGATATCACCACTCCCATTTGCAGCAGATTGTTTTGCTTGTCATCCAACATTATGTTCACATCGTCCTCCGTGTCTTGAATGTATTGCCCTAGCTTTCAACAGAGACAATATGAAAATGTTTGTAAGGAATCGAATGAGATTCGACGTTGTCGAATTCTTATGTTTATTTACTTTTGAAGAATATTAACTTTGGTAAAAAAATATCCCTTCGAAGAATTGCTGTCTTGAGGAAAGTAGTATTTTTCTTCTGGATTGGGCAGATGAATCTTTGTATGAAGCTAATCTACTATCCATTAATTATGAAATAACTCTCTCTCTCTCTCTCTCTCTCTCTCTCTCTCTCTCTCTCTCTCTCTCTCTCTCTCTCTCTGGCACGCCTTTGTGCATGGTTAGTTTCTCAACATTTCGGAATATCTTGCTTGTACAGTAGTTGTTGCTGATGGAACATGCATCCTTTGGAGATCAACGGAATGCCAAATTTTCTCTTGGTGAGGAGGATCATACACTTGCAAATGCCCTCAGATTTACCTTGAATCAAGAGTCAGTACTCCATTACTGTACTTCGTGCTATTTCTCAGATTTTTACATAGTAGGATCATCTATCCATTAGTCGTTTTGGCCAGTATCAGCATGTAAGTATTAAACATCAGGAGCAGGGATGTTATTAAGCAGTAAACTTACTAACGGGAAGAATTTTAATTGGATAGTTATTACGTATGAGTTTTCGTCTATCATTATCACATACTGAATGTTCTTTTTTCCCTCAAAATGAAGGTTACTTCTTACTTTCGCTTTTCGTTGGTAGAAACCATCTAATGAAGCCTGAGTTACTCGTCTTATTGGAGAGTAATGAATATGGAAAAATGTTACGATGAAATACTAACTGGAACATTTTCTGTTATACTTTCCCTTTTCTCCTTGGTATAGAAGTTAACCTTCTAGTATACTTCAATCTTCTCCATGTTTTCTGTTCCTGCTATTGCACAGTTTCTGTTTTTGGTAAGTTTAGATTCCATAGAGTTTTAATGCAGTTCACGGGTAATATTTTGTGGTTACAGCATTCCTCATCCTTCGGAAGCCCGGGTTAATGTTAGACTTCAAACGACAGGAATTGTATGCTCTCATCAATCTCTAGCCTAAGAGATGTGATGTACTTAGGATGCTTTGCTTTGCTTCTAAACATCATGTTACAGTGTGAAATTGTAGTTGGTTATGTTTTTTTCTTTTTATAGATGGGTAGACCAGGAAATACGATTTAAGTGTTGCTGGATTTTGTCAAAAAATGATTTGACGAGCTCATGGAATCCGCACAGCACATCACGGAATCTTTAATACATGTTGCCATACCCAGCATTGTTAAGTCATTCAAAATTGTACCAACTCTCTGTTTTAACTTTGCACCTTAAGGCCATGAAACTTCTTCCACAGAACATTGGAGAGGATTGCCCTGGTTAGAAGAGGCCTCCCTTTCACAGGCATTAGGCCTAGCTTTCATGTCTCGCATCCATCTTCCCCCACCTTCTGTAACCAATGGAGCTGTTGGTCATCTAGCATTTTCTTCTCTGGTGATCTCCAAAATGGTTTTCATGTATTCTACTCTGTTTGAATCTTTTACGTGGTGTTTCTCAGATGAGCCAGCAAGAGAGGTATTGAAAGATGCATGCCAAGATCTGATGCTGATGTGTCAACACATAAGGGGCACATTCGATAAAGCTGTCAACGATATTAGAACGGAAAATCCTCCTGATAATCATCCTTCCCAGGACATTGACTCAGATTAACGGTGAAATTATTGTAGCAGCTTTCGATTTATCAGTCCTCAATCTATGGTCATGTGACCTTTATGAAGAATGGCCTCTATCGAATTCTTGTCTGCAGAAGAATCTTGCAATGATATTTTAAGTAAACTGTTTGTGAGTATTTGGGAAGCCATTGAGCATCATTATATTGATCATCTATGAAGACCTAATCAGCATCAATGGAAGAATTATAGACAAGGATATCGATGTCGGGGTCATACTTCTTATTTATATAGTATTTTGATAGACAAATCATTCTTTTCTACGTAACTGTTCTTTTTTTTATTTGGCTTCTGCTCATTCCTTTTACGATATTTCCATCAAGTTGTTCCTCAAGAATACCCATGCAGGGCATGCCTGTGGGGCTCATGCTAGCTTCGATGGAGCCGGCTCTTTGTCAACATGCATTGGTTCAACCAATTTCTATGCATTGGTTCAACCCATTTCCTCATTCTCTGCCCGAAGTCTGTCTCATTTTGCAAACTTGATAATTAATACAGTAGTATCTCTTTATATCCTCTTTTCTTTCATTTTACTGGAAATCATCTCTCCTTGTGTCCATTTGCTTCAAGATTACATGAGCCACCAGTTCAGAATTACAGTTCTGCAGTAGTCATAGCAAACTATCCATGGAGGGTGTCCAACCTCAACCGATCCTAAACATTTTGCTTATTTTGCAGGTGATCTTAAATTTCTACATGCCCTTAATAGAGCAATCCTTTGTATTTGTACCATGCAACTATGCCGACATACAATAAGATGGTAATGACGGTGCAAGCGACGTTAGTCCATATGAAGTCTTCCTGTGACTGATTTGTGGGATTCCAAAGTGCGATGGTGATGTTAATGCCCATCACGTCGGCGAGGACTATGTACCCGCTGAGCACCAGAACAGTAGTTGTTATCAGCACTCCCATCTGCAGAAGATTGTTTTGTTTGTCATCCAACATGATGTTGACGTAGTTCTCCGTGTCGTCGACGTACTCCCTCAGCTTTAAGATCAGAAAAAATAAGAAGAGGACTAACGAGTTTAGCTATTAGTGCACAGCGAAAAGGTTGTTCAGTGTCTCTTTTTGGGTATGTGCTTTCATAAGGAAATTCAAGTTGTCATCAGAGGGAAAGTATGAGATTCATACTGTAGAGAGCTTGTTAAGTGTGCCATCAACTTGCACGAAGTATGCCTCTAGAAGCATCTCTAATTCCGCCACGTGGACATGCCTGGCTGTGGTGGCGCCACGAGAATCGCTGCTCTTGGCCATTTCTATTTCATCGTTCAGCGAGCCACACGAAGGAGTCAAGCCGTCATCGGGTGAGATATCGGGATCTCCACTGTCATGCCTGTATAAATTTGGCGATAAGATAATAGTAACGGAATTGAAGTTAAACAGAAAGCAAGAGATTCAGTATGTGCCCATCATTGTTGAGTTCATGAACTTCTTCTTCCTCCTCGACAGCAGCAGAGGAAGAAGAAGAGTTGTCATCTTCTTCTTGCAGCAGTTTGCTGGTCAGGTACATAACCGCCATGTCTCCATCATCTTCGAGAATATGCTCGAGCTCATCCCTCACCTATAGAGACACGGAAAAGGCCCATGCAATAAAATGTGGCCACTTGAGTTACGTCTTTAATGCAAGTAATGTTAATATGTATGGTAAATGCAATCATGTGTTAGTGTAGTGTTCAATTTTTTTTTTATAACCCACGGGCATGTCATGGAGACAAGGGCTACCTATAGGCCCATAAAGCACAATATCTAGTGTAATATAACGCGAAAAATAACGGATCTTGCAATGCTTAACGCGTGATAGGAGAAGATTATCATAGAAATCAATGAGAAACAATAAACAACACCAACTTACCTTACCAAAAAAAACAATAAACAACACCATAAATCTACATGGTTCAATCTAAGCATCGGTAGAAGAGATTCAATATTAGAATCAATCAAGAGCACGCAGCGACATAAGGTTCTTCCTCAACTCCGGAACATGCCTTATGTTAGTCAATATTCTCGCCACTGCATCATGCATTGTAATCCAAACTGTTCCAATCCCTACTACTTCACAAGTAGCATTGTTTCCCATAAAAACCTTACCACAATCCGTGTACTAATAGGTAGTAAACCAATGTCAATAAAGAGTTATAAGATAACATTTAGAGTCAAGCACCCAATCATCACTTTATGAACTTGTGGTAATTTTTAACACATCATTGACATTACTAATGTAACATTCCGGATTTTCGGTCCATTTTGGGGTTTATAAAACGCATAATTTGTCAGTGCGCTTATGGTAAAATCTCGCCCGGGAACTGATCACTCCCGGTTATTATTTTAAACTAGAGATTTCACTAGAATCGCACTCGATCGAATTTTCGTCGTTATTTGGACCCTGAACTTGGCAGTCGATTTTCGGGTGTTTCAGGACGCAATAAATTGGACGGTGTTAGTATTAAGGTTGCCGGTATCGAGATTGTCAGGAATCATGAAAAAGTTTGGGTTTTCGGACTAAGTGCGAATTTGGACTAGTAGACCCCCTCGTTAAATTTTGGTCAAATTAATTTGGCCTTTGTCCCTTTTTAAGTGCGAGGTCCACTTTGGACCGGTAGACCATTTTCCGTTTTGAGATTAGACCCCCGGTTTGCGTTTAATATTTAAATTTCTATAATTTTTCAAAACTCTCTCTCTCTCTCTCTCTCTCTCTCTCTCTCTCTCTCTCCCTCGGATTCGCGCGCGCCCTACCCTGTCCCCGTCTGTCTTTCCCCACCTGCCCTGCTGACCTGACTTGACCGGTCTCTCTCTCTCTCTCTTCTCTCTTCTCTCTCCTCCCTTCTCCCTCTTCCCCTTCGTTCTTCCTCTCTTCTTCTTCCCCGGGGACGCCCGACTGGTCTGCTGCTGCTGCAGCCGCTGCTCGCCGGACCACCCGCCAAGCGCCGTCGCCCCGCCAGCCGCCATGCCGCTGCCGGTCGGCCAGCCACCGTCCCGGCTGCCTTCCTCCCCGTTCCTCCTTCGCTTTCCTCCCCTGGACGATGCCCCTGCTTCTGGTTCTGCAACTCGTCGCCGGCGCCCAGCCCAGTCGACGCCGCCACCGCCCGACGCTGCTCCGCCGTTCGCCGTAGCCAGCGAGCCCGGTCAGCGCCGCGCCGGTCGTCGCCCAGCCGTCCTCTCCTTCTCTCTTCCCCGGCGCCCCCTGTTCTGTTCTCTCCTCAGCCGCGTCGCCCACCTCCGTCGCACGCTCGCCGCGCTGCGCGCCCCGTCGCCGCCGACCAGCTCGTCCGGCCTCGCCCCCCGCCCGCGACGCCGCCGGTCCTTGCCTCCCCCTCAGCCTCTCTCTCTCTACCCCTTTCTCTCTTCCTCTCACTCTCTGTCTCTCCTCTCAGCTCGTCGCCGCCGTGCCTGGCCGACGCCGCCGCCTCGCTGCCGTCGCCGGTCGCCGCCTCGGCCAACCGGACAACCGACCAGCGACCACCACCCCCGAACCCGCGCCCTAGCCGTTCCCGTCACTGTGCATTTCCCGGTCAGGCACTGTTCACCGTCGGCGAGCACTGTTCACCGTCGGAGTTACTGTTCATTTCCGGCCAGTTACTGTTCCGGCGAGGCACTGTTCACGCCGGTTACTGTTCACCCGAACCCGAATCGGCTCGTCCGGCCCGTTTTAAGCGTCGGACACCCGGTGAGTTCGACCCTAAACCCTAATTAGGCTAATTTACATTTCTAGACCGGTTTAGGGATTAATTAGGGTTATTTAGGGGTTAAATTGTAGAATTAATCAGGGGTTTTGATTGTGGCCAATTTGATGGATTAGTTTGATAAATTAATGGAGGATTAGTGGCCCGAGAGGCGCGATAAATGGGTTAGTCAGTTCGGATTAATTTGGCTCGAGTTCGGGTTTTATTTGTGGATTATTTGCGTGCCGTATATTAACTTTTGGTGGTGGTCAATTAGACTGATATTTGGGGAGTATAATAGAATATTTTGGCGATAATTATTGGCCCAGAAATTACGGTTTGATGGTCGCCCACGGCGGGATTAAATTTGGGCGCGACGCGATTAATTTGAGGACTAGGCGTGTGAATACTGAGATTGGTTGATTTGTGCAATTGATTGGCCAATTGAGCCTCAATTCTGATTAATTTGATGGTGCCTAGTTGCATATCCAGTGAGACCAAGAACAGATTAGCTTGGCGGGCTTCGGGTGCATGAATTTCATGTTGATCCAATTGGGTGTTTTATATGCATAATTTATGTGTCGAAATTGTGCCATGACGGTGTGGGGTGATTTGATTTACTTGGGTTCGTGATTCATTGAACTAAATGCCATTGTGAAATTTATGAGTGCCAAGTGTGGTTATTGCAGTCATGAATGTGTATCATGAACATTGGCACGACATATGCATATACGAGTATGCCCGAGTGACATGTGCATTGTGATCACCTAAATGCCCTGATGCGTGTTACGCGGGGATTCAGATAATAATTGGTTGTATGTTCATGTGATCACATTTCGCCCTGATGCGTGTTACGCGGGGTATGCCGTCCTGATGCGTGTTACGCGGGACGATGCCCGGTACGTCCGGAAGACGACCAACCTGATGCGTTTTACGCGGGCTCTAGTTCGTGAGGAGATCGGTGTTGCGCCTGATGCGTTTTGACGCGGGCTAGAGACACTGGGCCAGTGATGCGTTTTAACGCGGGCCACGGAGTGTTGTGATTAAAGAAAGAGACCAACCTGATGCGTTTTACGCGGGCTCTGGTTCGTGAGGAGATCGGTGTTGCGCCTGATGCGTTTTGACGCGGGCTAGAGACACTGGGCCAGTGATGCGTTTTAACGCGGGCCACGGAGTGTTGTGATTAAAGAAATAGACCTGATGCGTATTACGCGGGTCGGACCTGATGCGTTTAACGCGGGTCGGAGGAGAAATTGAGAAATGACTGAGTGCTAGTGTGCAAGTATGCGGTAATGCATTGATGAGGCATGAACATGAGTGCGAGCACTGGCATATGCATAACATGCGCTGTGACATGGGAATGCGTGTACATATACTGTGGTCCAGTTCTGTTGCGTGTTTGTTAGTATTCGTGGAATGCCTAACCTGCAGGGTCATGTGATTTCTAGATTCGGGCCGAGGGCCTGAGTCATGTACTGTATAGTTTGTGTGCTGTCTGTCTAGTACTTGTCAGGAGGTGCATGTTAGCCTAGTTTAGGTTTAGGGAATTACTCGCTGAGATTTATTCTCACGGTTGTTGTAAAACCGACAATTTCAGATCCCCGGCCTTGAGGATGACAGGTCTCCGGATGCATTTTTGGGAGAAGACCTCGGCTAGTTGTAGTGCTTGAGCCCGAGCCACTTATTCCCTTTTGTTAGTAGTGGCCTAGAACTGCTTTTGATTTTTGGTAGTTGGGCTGTATATGAATATTGTAAATGAATTTCGGTTTTAGTACAAGTGTTGATTTTGGGGATACCCTTGGTCATGTATTGATATATGTACGGGTAGTTTTAATTGCTTCCGCATGTGCTGTTTATCTCTGTGTTGGGTGTTGGGTCGGCGACGCGTCCTGGGACGTCGCACACAAATCGACCTCTGCGAGGGATGTGGCGCACCGAGAAGTGCGGGGCGTGACATCCCCCTCTGATTTGGTATCAGAGCCAGGTTAGCTCGGTCTAATTAGGTCGAAGCTTGGAGTGATAAGGAGCGATGACCTTGGGTAGCCAGTAGGGTGATCGAGTGTGCTAAGTGTACCTCCTGACTGTCTGTGTCGTGATTGATTGGCTGCGTTATTTGACCCGTGAAGTGCAGGTGCGTCGGGACTCGAGGTTAGTACACGTGTTCTGTGGCTGAAGTCCTGTGCTGTTTATGCTTAATCGCACGCTGATTGCTTGACTGTGTTGTGATACCTGCCTAGGACCTTAGACCGGTTAGATTGGTTTAAGTCTCTGATCCCTCAAGGGGGGTTGTAACAAGTAGTTGAATAGTGAGGCAGTATGAATGACAGTATTAGGGATAATGAAACCCAAGAGCAATCAAGTGTGATAAGCCATGAGGCTTGAGGCCTGAGATTAGAGGTTGTGACTCGGACCCTATAAGAATGAGAAATGTATGGGCAGGCCAGCTCGGGAAAAAGGGGCTGCCGTCATTGCCTAGGCTGCTGAGGTTGCAGTGATTACTGCTATGAATGGGAATAATGCCAGCTAGGCCAAATTCAGATAGTGGCCATTAGGCGAGTGCATTAATTGGTGGAATAATTTCTCGAGTTGAACTTTCTTAAGTTCAATAGTAAGGGTGACCTCGAGGCTGCACCAAGATTGGCAGTGGAAGCTGAGAAAGCCTTTGACATATCGAGGTACACCGAGGCTGAGAACGTAACATTGGCAGTGTATTAACTGCAGAAGGACGAAAAGAATGGGTGGAAGACCACCAGGGATAGGATATTCCCGATGAGTACAGCTCGGACTTGGGCCATGTTTATTGAGAATTTTTAATGGGAAGTGTTTTCCAAGAGAATGCCTAAGGAAGGAAATTGGCGGAATGTATACTATTTTGCCGAGGGCGGATGACTATGGAACAATATGAAACGGAGTCCGCTTGGCTTGTTAAGAATCCATAGGACAAGGTTCGGAGATTCCGAAATGGACAGATGTCAGATCTCCGAAGCACAATGATTTCATTGAACATTAGGAATAATGGGGAAGTGTATAAATGAGCTCAAGTGATGGAGCGAGATCAGTGGGAAAGAACAGCCACTCTTGATTGTGGTATGCTCAGAATATAGATAACCGCTACTTCAGGAAGGAGCAGATAGCGAGAAATGGACGATTCGTCCCATCGGTTTAGAAGAAGATCAGAAAGCCGAACCATTAACTGAACCGTTTTGAGATTTGCAGTAAGCGTGGGAACTTGGAGAATTGGTTCGACTAGTTAGGATTAAGCCTGTTGTGCTAGCGCCCACTCTTTGTGTGACGACTCATTTTTAATGATCAAGTGTTGATATCATTGGGGTGTTTTAACTATGAGATAGTGATCAGGAATAGAGGAAAGAGTGTCGACTTGATAGTGGTGGTCGGGTAAGATTCAGATTTGAGAATCGAGGTGGATTGCCTAGTAAGGCAGAATGCTGCTATGGATTGCAGCAATGAGACAATCTAGTTTAGTTTGGATGGACGTCCTAGGTTTGGATTTCAGGAAAGTCGATGAGGAATCTCAATTCCTTGGATGCCCTTGCTTGAGGGGATTAGATGCTAGATGAATGTGGTGAAGGACGCTTAATGAGCGTGGTTGACCCGATCGTGACAGGGCTAAAGTCGGAAGAATTAACGAGATGTGTGATCTTCCGAGGTCTTTCCTTAGAACATGAAGTGGAATTGTGAGAGAATTGACCTCGAAGTGGGGCTAATTTCAAGGGAATAGTATTGAATGTCCGTGTTGGAAATTAAAGGAATTGAAAGTCCAGATGTAAGGACTCATGGGTAAAATTTTATTCGCCTTAGTGTGCCCTCGTGGGGAGTTCCTGTATTGTGCATGAAGAAAATGGACGGGACATCGAGATGGTACGTAAATTACCGACAGTTGAAGCAGTCAACGGTAAGGAGTAAGTACCTACTGTTGGGAATCGATGATCTATTTGATCAAGTGGAAGGACCTCAGTGTTCTCCGTGATTGAACCCCAGACTTGATGTCACCAATGGAAACTCAGGAAGGAGAACGTTCTTAAGATTTTGTTGTGGATTGGAAATTTTCCCGCTAAGGAAATAAAAAGGAGATATAGTTATGATGGTTTAATAGACGAGGTATGGGCATTATGCGTTCCTAGTGATGCCCATTAGTCTAAGGGATGCCTCGCTGTTTCTATGGACCTTATGAACCGAGTGTTTCAAGAATTAGGTGTTTAGCTTGTAACGGTCTTCGTGGGCGATGTATTGGGAGACTCAAGGAGTTGAGAAGTAAGAAGCAAGTCTGACTGATGAGTTGCGAATCTTGAGAGAATATGCACTCCCCGCCAAGTCCGGCAAGTGCGAATTTTGGCTCAGTAGAATAACGTTCCTTGGACTTATAATTTAGGGGAATGGAATTGCAGTGAACTCAACTAAGGTCGAGGTAATGACTAAGTGGTCAAGATTGATGCCAATAACGGAGGTTAGCAGTGTCTTGGATTTGGCTGGTGATTATCGACGTTTTGAGGAAGATTCTCGTTGATAGTCGTGCTACGGGCACAACTGATTGGGAAGGAAATCTATTTGAATGGAATGATCACTGTGATTAGAGTTTCCAAGAGCTGAAGCGTAGGCTGATAATGACCCCGGTATTGAATGTTTAACCTGAACCGGGACGATTCGAGGTCTATAGTGACGCTTCATTAAGAAGACTTGAGTGTGTGTTGATGCAACACGGTAGAGTCGTAGCGTATGCGTCACGCCATTTGAGGTCGTATGAGAGGACTTATCCGATGCACAACGAAGAATTGATTACGATGACTGGTGTCGCCATGATAGGGCTAAACGAGTAATAGATGTGTTAAGCCGTGAGCCCGTGATGGCGCATATGATGGTTAGAGAGTGAGCCTTGTCAGATAGGCTCAGGAACTCGGGAGTTGAATTTAATGTGAACTGGATGTTGAATTTGTTGACCGCCTTGAGGATTAATTTGGAAATCTAGGTCCAGAATAAGGAATGGCAATCTGTGGATCACGAGATTCAAAAGAATCGTTGAGCTGAAGGCCGATAAGCGAAAATCAGATTTCCATGTATTCGGGGATAGAAATCTTGAGGTCCTAGGAATGATTGTGAATACCCGATGAGGCGAAATTTGAGGGGGAAAATTTGAATAGAAATTTCCGCAGTAAGTATAATGCCCACCCGAGTAGCACTAAGGTGTGTCAGGACTTGCGGCAACATTGCTGATGGAATAGAATGAGGATAAACGTGATCGAGTGTGTGGCCAAGTGTTTGACGTGTCTATAAGTGAGGACATAGCACGGTAAGCCTAAAGGGCTAGTATGACCATTTCAAAATGGAAAGGTGACATGATCCCAAGGATGTTGTGGTGGGATTATCGTGAAGCTAGAGATGACTCGATTCCATCGGAATAGTAGGTGACAGACTGACAAAGTCAGCGCACTTCCTGGCAGTGCGAAAGGACTTCGAGCTAGAAAGGTTGGCAAAATTATACGTGCGTCAGATAGTTAGTCTTTATGGAGTACCGGTATCGATCACTTCGGACTGTGATCCCCGGTTTACCGCGAGCTTTTGGAAAAGTTTGAAGTCGGCCATGGGTACTAAATTGCAATTAAGTACGGCCTGTCATCCACAGACGGATGGCCTGTCTAAAAGGACTATTCAGACTTTGGAAGATATGCTGAGAGCGTGTGTGCTGGACTTCCAGGGCAAGTAGGAAGAACAGTTGCCTTTGGTGGGAATTCCCTACAATAACAGTTTCCAGCAGAGTATCAGAATGGCGCCATTTGAAGCATTATATGGTAGGGCTTGCAGAAGTCATTGTGTTGGGACGAGGTAGGAGAAAGAAGTATAACGGGTCCGGAGTTGGTTCAGTAGTCGATAGAAACGGTGAAGATTATCCGGGAAAGGTTGAGGACAGCACAGAGTCGTCAGAAAAGTTACGCGGACAGGAGGCATAGACCGTTGGAGTTTCAAGTGGGCGATCATGTATTTCTCAAGATCTCACCAATGAGAGGATTGTCTCGGTTTGGCAAGAAAGGAAAACCGAGCCCGAGATACATAGGCCCGTTTGAAGTTTTGGAAAGGGTCGGAACGTTGGCCTATCGCCTAGCCTTGTCCCCAAATTTGTCATAGGTTCACAGCGTCTTCCACGTGTTGATGTTGAGGAAGTACGAGCCGGATCTGACCCACGTGCTGAATCATAAGGTAATAGACGTGGACGACAGAGTATCATACGTGGAAAAAGCCAGTGCAAGTCGAGACAGGAAGGAGGAAGCGTTGAGGAACAAGACGATACCGTTGGTGAAGGTTATTTGGGAACATCACGGGACGGAAGGTGCCACTTGGGAAAGCGAAGAAGTGATGCGACACCAATACCCCCATTTGTTGCAGTAGTCGAGTTGGAATTGTAAATTTCGAGGACGAAATTTTTGTAAGGGGGGAAGAATTGTAACATTCCGGATTTTCGGTCCATTTTGGGGTTTATAAAACGCATAATTTGTCAGTGCGCTTATGGTAAAATCTCGCCCGGGAACTGATCACTCCCGGTTATTATTTTAAACTAGAGATTTCACTAGAATCGCACTCGATCGAATTTTCGTCGTTATTTGGACCCTGAACTTGGCAGTCGATTTTCGGGTGTTTCAGGACGCAATAAATTGGACGGTGTTAGTATTAAGGTTGCCGGTATCGAGATTGTCAGGAATCATGAAAAAGTTTGGGTTTTCGGACTAAGTGCGAATTTGGACTAGTAGACCCCCTCGTTAAATTTTGGTCAAATTAATTTGGCCTTTGTCCCTTTTTAAGTGCGAGGTCCACTTTGGACCGGTAGACCATTTTCCGTTTTGAGATTAGACCCCCGGTTTGCGTTTAATATTTAAATTTCTATAATTTTTCAAAACTCTCTCTCTCTCTCTCTCTCTCTCTCTCTCTCTCTCTCCCTCGGATTCGCGCGCGCCCTACCCTGTCCCCGTCTGTCTTTCCCCACCTGCCCTGCTGACCTGACTTGACCGGTCTCTCTCTCTCTCTCTTCTCTCTTCTCTCTCCTCCCTTCTCCCTCTTCCCCTTCGTTCTTCCTCTCTTCTTCTTCCCCGGGGACGCCCGACTGGTCTGCTGCTGCTGCAGCCGCTGCTCGCCGGACCACCCGCCAAGCGCCGTCGCCCCGCCAGCCGCCATGCCGCTGCCGGTCGGCCAGCCACCGTCCCGGCTGCCTTCCTCCCCGTTCCTCCTTCGCTTTCCTCCCCTGGACGATGCCCCTGCTTCTGGTTCTGCAACTCGTCGCCGGCGCCCAGCCCAGTCGACGCCGCCACCGCCCGACGCTGCTCCGCCGTTCGCCGTAGCCAGCGAGCCCGGTCAGCGCCGCGCCGGTCGTCGCCCAGCCGTCCTCTCCTTCTCTCTTCCCCGGCGCCCCCTGTTCTGTTCTCTCCTCAGCCGCGTCGCCCACCTCCGTCGCACGCTCGCCGCGCTGCGCGCCCCGTCGCCGCCGACCAGCTCGTCCGGCCTCGCCCCACCGCCCGCGACGCCGCCGGTCCTTGCCTCCCCCTCAGCCTCTCTCTCTCTACCCCTTTCTCTCTTCCTCTCACTCTCTGTCTCTCCTCTCAGCTCGTCGCCGCCGTGCCTGGCCGACGCCGCCGCCTCGCTGCCGTCGCCGGTCGCCGCCTCGGCCAACCGGACAACCGACCAGCGACCACCACCCCCGAACCCGCGCCCTAGCCGTTCCCGTCACTGTGCATTTCCCGGTCAGGCACTGTTCACCGTCGGCGAGCACTGTTCACCGTCGGAGTTACTGTTCATTTCCGGCCAGTTACTGTTCCGGCGAGGCACTGTTCACGCCGGTTACTGTTCACCCGAACCCGAATCGGCTCGTCCGGCCCGTTTTAAGCGTCGGACACCCGGTGAGTTCGACCCTAAACCCTAATTAGGCTAATTTACATTTCTAGACCGGTTTAGGGATTAATTAGGGTTATTTAGGGGTTAAATTGTAGAATTAATCAGGGGTTTTGATTGTGGCCAATTTGATGGATTAGTTTGATAAATTAATGGAGGATTAGTGGCCCGAGAGGCGCGATAAATGGGTTAGTCAGTTCGGATTAATTTGGCTCGAGTTCGGGTTTTATTTGTGGATTATTTGCGTGCCGTATATTAACTTTTGGTGGTGGTCAATTAGACTGATATTTGGGGAGTATAATAGAATATTTTGGCGATAATTATTGGCCCAGAAATTACGGTTTGATGGTCGCCCACGGCGGGATTAAATTTGGGCGCGACGCGATTAATTTGAGGACTAGGCGTGTGAATACTGAGATTGGTTGATTTGTGCAATTGATTGGCCAATTGAGCCTCAATTCTGATTAATTTGATGGTGCCTAGTTGCATATCCAGTGAGACCAAGAACAGATTAGCTTGGCGGGCTTCGGGTGCATGAATTTCATGTTGATCCAATTGGGTGTTTTATATGCATAATTTATGTGTCGAAATTGTGCCATGACGGTGTGGGGTGATTTGATTTACTTGGGTTCGTGATTCATTGAACTAAATGCCATTGTGAAATTTATGAGTGCCAAGTGTGGTTATTGCAGTCATGAATGTGTATCATGAACATTGGCACGACATATGCATATACGAGTATGCCCGAGTGACATGTGCATTGTGATCACCTAAATGCCCTGATGCGTGTTACGCGGGGATTCAGATAATAATTGGTTGTATGTTCATGTGATCACATTTCGCCCTGATGCGTGTTACGCGGGGTATGCCGTCCTGATGCGTGTTACGCGGGACGATGCCCGGTACGTCCGGAAGACGACCAACCTGATGCGTTTTACGCGGGCTCTGGTTCGTGAGGAGATCGGTGTTGCGCCTGATGCGTTTTGACGCGGGCTAGAGACACTGGGCCAGTGATGCGTTTTAACGCGGGCCACGGAGTGTTGTGATTAAAGAAAGAGACCAACCTGATGCGTTTTACGCGGGCTCTGGTTCGTGAGGAGATCGGTGTTGCGCCTGATGCGTTTTGACGCGGGCTAGAGACACTGGGCCAGTGATGCGTTTTAACGCGGGCCACGGAGTGTTGTGATTAAAGAAATAGACCTGATGCGTATTACGCGGGTCGGACCTGATGCGTTTAACGCGGGT
Organism: Syzygium syzygioides; assembly: GCA_031216285.1. Taxonomy (NCBI): domain Eukaryota; kingdom Viridiplantae; phylum Streptophyta; class Magnoliopsida; order Myrtales; family Myrtaceae; genus Syzygium; species Syzygium syzygioides. The sequence goes on from CM062248.1 coordinate 14,536,499, forward strand.
CGGAGGAGAAATTGAGAAATGACTGAGTGCTAGTGTGCAAGTATGCGGTAATGCATTGATGAGGCATGAACATGAGTGCGAGCACTGGCATATGCATAACATGCGCTGTGACATGGGAATGCGTGTACATATACTGTGGTCCAGTTCTGTTGCGTGTTTGTTAGTATTCGTGGAATGCCTAACCTGCAGGGTCATGTGATTTCTAGATTCGGGCCGAGGGCCTGAGTCATGTACTGTATAGTTTGTGTGCTGTCTGTCTAGTACTTGTCAGGAGGTGCATGTTAGCCTAGTTTAGGTTTAGGGAATTACTCGCTGAGATTTATTCTCACGGTTGTTGTAAAACCGACAATTTCAGATCCCCGGCCTTGAGGATGACAGGTCTCCGGATGCATTTTTGGGAGAAGACCTCGGCTAGTTGTAGTGCTTGAGCCCGAGCCACTTATTCCCTTTTGTTAGTAGTGGCCTAGAACTGCTTTTGATTTTTGGTAGTTGGGCTGTATATGAATATTGTAAATGAATTTCGGTTTTAGTACAAGTGTTGATTTTGGGGATACCCTTGGTCATGTATTGATATATGTACGGGTAGTTTTAATTGCTTCCGCATGTGCTGTTTATCTCTGTGTTGGGTGTTGGGTCGGCGACGCGTCCTGGGACGTCGCACACAAATCGACCTCTGCGAGGGATGTGGCGCACCGAGAAGTGCGGGGCGTGACAACTAAAATTATAATCTTTTGTGGTAACAATATTACCATCACCTGTAGACTCCACCTAAATTCATTTACCCTTGTACTTTGGACAATCTCTCTTGCAGTGTCCTGCCTCACAGCACTGTGAACATTGATGGTTCCGAACATTGAACCTCGATTTAATACAGCTCATCCATCTACTATTTCTAGACTCTTTACAATCGGCTCTACCCCAAATAATCAAACCTCATGCCATATTCTACATTAAGTTATTTTTTGTAACTTCTTTCGTTATTCTTTTAAAACAAGGTCGATTTTATATCTTTCAAGGTAATCGTAGTGTGCTCTTGTAGTAACGAATCAATAAAGTACTCAAAAAAAACCCGATAGAGATGCTAACAATATAATGCCTTGTTTCTCATCATGAAAGGCATCATTGACATTCTTTAAGTCCATCATGAGTTTATTAAACTCATCCAAATGGGCTTTGATAGATGTACTTTCAACCGCCTGGAACTTAAACATCATTTTCAGCATATATAAGAGATTGTTCAAACCCTTCATAAAATAAAGTGCTTGACGTTTTGCCCACAATGCTCCAACATCTTTCTCTTTGGTCACTTCAGTCAATATCTCATCCAATAGTTTCAATAGAATTATGCTTTTCGCATTCTCTATCAACTCTACTTTATCGGCTTCCTTCATCGTTTCTAGCAATTTATCCTTTTCATCTAATACCTTTGCCAAAACTAAGGTTGTTAATAGAGCACACATCTTAATGCTCTACAACCCAAATCCGTTCCTCTCATTGAACTTCTCAATCTTCACTTTTGTTCCGAACATAATTTCAACAGCAGAATTTTCAAATAGTGATCAAACAAGCAAACGCCCTAAATCAACTCTAGAAACTCTAACCTTAACTCTAATAACAATTATTGTAATATAATGCAAAAACTAACGGATCTTGCAATTTATGCTTAAGCTAGAAGGAAAAATATCAGAGAAACCAATGAGGAACAATAAAAAAAACACCAAAAAATGTGGTTCGATCTAAATATCGATACATACTCCACAGAGAGAGTCAAACGTAAAAAATCTATCTTGAATTCAGAGAATATAGAGTTTACAATTGCTCAAGTATTTCACAGCCCTAAATTTCACCCAAAGCAAAATGCAAATGATCCTTATTTAAAGTAATTTGCACGTAGTCGGATTTAAATGGGTGAGCTCCAATTGAGCTGGAAATTCTCTAGCGCCCTAAACAACTGTGCCGACCCAAGGGTATTAAACTGTTCGTGCATATAGAAAACGACCAACCAATTTCTACAAGCTTATCGAGATTCGTCACTGATTGACGTGACTATTAGATGCCGAACCCAATTTCAAGTACGAGGAAAACATGGATTAAGGATAGATAGAGAAGAGGAGTTTCAGACCTTTTGAACGCGTTGAGTTAATGCAACCAAACGGCCCTTCATTTGATGAACCCTTTCGAGGTAGAAGCTACTAATCTCTGAAGTTAGCTTATCCAAAGCGGGATAAGCCTCTTGCTCTAATGCTTTTGTCTGAATTTTCACATAAGTTGATTAGTTTTATGAGGATTAAGTACTGACTAATTAAATAAAGACGCACCAATAACATAGAGACTCTGTACCTCATCGTCCAAACAGGAGCAGGCAGCTTCAAGGCATGCCTCTAAAGCAACAAACTCGAAAGGAAGAGTCTGCAATCTGTCTTGTTGTTCCTTCAACACTTGACTATGTTCCACACTCTCTTGCGAGCCTAGAAAGATTTTTGCTAGCTCCGCTGCAGTTCGCTCATCGCCGCCATTTCCGCGAATCTAATTAGAAAAGCACAAGGTCAATATTTTCTTACTAGCCAATCGGGGGTTCGAACTGTCCTATGTTTGTGGAAAGATAAAAAGAACCTATGAAGATTTATAGTCGCTGTGAAGATCTACAGTAGCGCACTTAATCCAGTCTTTCCACGAAAGAAGAGGGGCTCTGAAAGAGCCTCGTATCTGGCTCGTTCAAGCGCGTTCACAATCACGTCAACCGTTAAGGACCCGCATTACGATAAAGTTAGCGAAGTATGGGGTAACGTAATGCCCATTCTACATAAGATTAAATATAATATATATATAGATATATTATAAAGCGACAAATCCACAGGTTTTAGGACAATGTATTTATCACCGTGAATAAATATGTCTACCTATGGAAGGATATGTAGTCAACTATATATTGTAAAACAGTTTCAATTAACGTGAAAAATGCATTCTTCAATCCAAAATGAACACAATACTAATTCAACTAAATATAAAACACCTATTCTGAATCAAGGAAAGATTGAAAACCTTCACTGCTTTGGTTTCATGATAATGCAAGAACCGTCGCTTGAGCTCCTCCACGAAAGGAACCACCGCTGGGTCCCTGTAGTTCAGCAGCAAAACATTATGTGCGGTGATTATCCCCTTGATGTGCTCCAGCTTGATCACAATGGCTCTCTCTCGGCCTGTGATGGACGATGGGTAGGAGAGAAAAGGGTCGAGGATCCGGAGGTCGCGGGCCGAGAGCCCCGTGCGGCGCATGATCGACTGCTTCCCGACATCGATCTGCTGGACCCGGCCAGTCGAGTCAATGACAAGCCAGGTCTTGAGCCGTACCGCCTTCTTCTGGTGCTGATGATCCTTCGTGTTTCCTGTGTCGATTGGGGCTGGGTGCACCGCGGGGTCATCTCGGGGCATCGTCGAAAGATGATCGCTCGACACGGCCATTAGTGAAGATTACTTTCTGAGCAGACATTAATGGAGCAGGGTCTATTTGACTCTCAGTTGAATTAACTATAGAGCATGATTGTTGGGTGTTATGTATGGCGTACGTGGACTGTGCTTAACGAGCCAGGTGATATGCAGTGACGGCGCTCACTGGGTGGGTTATCCATAAACATTGTCTTAGGCTGTCCTGTTTAATCACTTTTTTGGTGCAGAAAGCACGCACTATTAAGGTCATTCTATTTTGACCCCCCCCAAAAAAAAAGAAGAAGAGGTCATTCTATAGAATTATTTTACAAGAGATTTGGCAGAAATAAGCTATCATTTTGTTAGGAAAATTATCCTAAAAGTCCTAAATCTATTACACTTTTACCAATTCAATCCTAAACCTTTTAATTTAACAACCGAGTCATAAATATGTTTACTTTTTGTCAATTTTGCCCGGAAATCGCTGACATGGATGCCGACCGTGCCATTGGCCATGCCAGCGATATGGACATTTTTTTATAATATTTTAATATTTTTACAAATTATTTATTTATTTTTTTCTATTCTTCTCTTTTCCTTCTTTACTTTTTTTCTTTTTTCTTTTTAATAATATTTCCACCAGCTATTACTAAGCCTTGGCAATGGCCGATAATGGTCACCTGGCTTAGGCGAGGGCCGCCCTCACCAGCCTCGGGCAAGGGATGCCAGTGCCTAGCCTAGCAAGGCCCGCCCTCGCCCTTGCCTAATTTGGCAAGGGCAACCCTCACCATCGCCTAATTTGGCAAGGGCAACTCTCACCGTCACCAATCCAAGTGCGGGAGTCCCTCAACTAAGTCTGACGAAGGGAAAATGGGGAAAATGTTAAAAAAGAAAACAGGAAAAAATAGTAAAGAAGGAAAAGAGAAGAAAAGAAAATAGAAAAAAAAATAAAATATTATCAAAAATATCAACGTCAGCGCCGATCGTGCCACGCAGGACAGCCATCATCCACATCAGCGATTTTCTGCCAAAATTGACCGGATGGACTCAATTAGCAAAGCATAAAAGGTTTAGGACTCAATCGATACAATTAAAAAGTTTAAGAATGAATTGATAAAAACACAATAAGTTTATGACTTTTTAGATAATTTTCCCATTCTTTTGTAAATAGTGCAACAATATTTAGATGATACAGTATGGATTTCTCTCGGATTGTTAATACGTGATTGATTTGATTGAACTAAATCAAAATGATTCTTGTAGAAACCATGATCTTGGTTCGTTTATTCACTTTCATTCTCGTCTATTATGTGGTTGATGCACAACATTCAATTCATGACCCGAACCCATTGGGTCGATCCGTGTCAAGCACTCTAAGCTACACACATTACAAGCAAGGCTGGACAAGGGCTGGTATTGCAGGGTCTAATATATTTTTTTACTGGTACAATAATAAATCAAACTAACCAGAACCCTGTCTATATAAGAAGAATTATGCCAATTGACAAACTAATAAATAGATATATGATACGAAGTTGATTTGAGGGAGTCGTATTGCCAAAAAGGAAGTGAATGCCAGTTTCACATGATGGCAATGTCGATGATTTTACAAATGGATGTCCTTAAAAAATTATTAGGTTTCAGCTTTTGATTTCCCTTAATGCCTGTTCATCAAATTGCTAAAATATTCACTATCAAAGATTCTAAAAAAAATGCTAAAATATTCGATCCGAAACGCGTTAAAAAAAAAATAAGAGTGAGCCACACATGTCGGGTAAACACCATAATACGCGGAGCAACTATTGCATAAACTAATTTAATAGATCAAGCCAATCATATTTCAAGAATCTAAGGAATTCATATCGAGTCCACGAAGAAAGACAAGTTCCGTTTTTTTTATTTTCACCATCTTATTTGGACCGGAAGTAATTTACCCTCTTATGTTGAAGTATACCCTCGTTTACATGAAAATACCAATTTGAGTTATTAACCAATTTTTTGTTTATGAAGCCCTCGACTAGTTTAGTATTACTTGCTTTTATTTGAGCCGCTCACTAAATTTAATTTGATCGATTCAAAATTATAAACTGCGCCAATAATTTACCAATTCTTGTTGAAGTGACCAACTTTTAAGAAAGTATAAAATATAATTTTATTATGCTAGGTGACACAAATTAAAGTGGTAATTTCGTATAAGAATTGATAAATTCAGTAGGAGTTGGTAAATTATTTGAAAAATTGGTAATTCAGAAACAACTTAGTCAACATTAATAAGTGGCTCAAAAAAGATTTAATAACCTAAAACTAGTTAGTAACTTTTTTAAAAACGCTAGTAAATACTTAAATATAGTTGATCATTTGATATAAGAGTTGATAATTTCAATAAAAGCTAGTACTTATTAGAAAAGTTGTAACTCAAAACGAACTAATCAATGTCTATTAGTGGCTCAAATAAGAGTCATATGTGACATCCTGAAAAATTAGTCCATTTGGGATTTATAAAATACCGACTTTTATGAAATGTACTCATAGTAAATTCTCGCCCAGAACTGATCATTCCTGGGATACTAACCATTAGGGAAAGGCTAATTAGGGAATTAAATTCATACGACCAAGAGAAAATTCGATCGTGAATTGATTTTCGATCATGAAATCGCCGAGGTGATATTTTGAGTCACTGTTGGCCGATCTAAGGATAGTTAGGGGTCAGTTCGCCACTGTCATAGTTGTCACGCCCCGTACCCCACGAAGCATGAACATCCGCGCTAAGGTCGAAAATAGGTGCGACGCTCCCAGGATTGCGTCACCGACCCGTAAACCCGAATCAGAGAATAAACAAACCACAAGCGGAACAACGTATATGATATATATACACCCAGACTAAATTACTTAGTAACCATGAATAGTAAACTAAAACCAATTATGATCTATTAAACCGAAATATACAATCTTTACAGACTTAAATGCAATATCCCTTTGATCAACAAAAAGTACACAAAAAGGGCCACGAAGCAGTAGGGATCAGTGGCCAAGGGATATTAATCTATCTACCGGAGGGCTACAGACAAAAAGTAACGGCCCTCACTCCTAAGGCTGGGACCTAAACTAGGGTTCCCAGTCGAGATTAGGTCCAGACGTCTCAAAAGAACTCTCGGACTGCCCTGGTTCTTCCTCTGAACTCATAGGTTCGTACTCCGTCTCAGCTCAGGGTCTTGCTCTTCCGCCTCAAGTGTTCATGGCCGGGGATCTGAAATGTTCGGTTTTACCACAACCGTGAGATATACTCAGCAAGTTCAAACCACTAATCCTAAAACTAGGCTAACGTGTACCTCCAGAGGTAAATAAAAACACATGCATCAATGAACCAGTAATTAAATCACATTAAATTCACATGGGCTCACAGCCCGCTTCCAATACTCCAGCCCTGCAGGTTAGGCTTTCAATATCATTATAACTCATCAGCAGTTAAATCGACCCGAAGGCCATGACTCAATAGTCATCACAGTTTAAATCGACCCGAAGGCCATGACCCAATGGTCATCACAGTCTAAATCGACCCGAAGGCCATGACCCAATGGTCATCACAGTTTAAATCGACCCGAAGGCCATGACCCAATGGTCATCACAGTTTAAATCGACCCGAAGGCCATGACCCAATGGTCATCACAGTTTAAATCGACCCGAAGGCCATGACCCAATGGTCATCACAGTTTAAATCGACCCGAAGGCCATGACCCAATGGTCATCACAGTTTAAATCGACCCGAAGGCCATGACCCAATGGTCATCACAGTTTAAATCGACCCGAAGGCCATGACCCAATGGTCATCAATAATGCTCGACCCGTAGGCCTGACCCGTCGGTCACAATAATACTCGACCCGTAGGCCTGACCCGTCGGTCACAATAATACGATCTTAAATCATATCACAACCACGTGGAATTTCACAATCAAAGGCCCATTTAATTCCCAATGGGCTGCAAACAATTTCAAGTAAATCCACAATCAAAGGCCCAATTAATTCCCCAATGGGCTTCCACAATTCAAGTCAATTCCCAATCAAGGCCCATTCCATTTTCCAATTGGGCTTCAAACAATTTCAATTTAATTCCAACTTCATGGGCCCATTTCATTTTCTAATTCCAAGGCCCATTTAAAAATCTCTAATTTGGGCCCATTAAATCAAAATTCGGAGCCCATGAGGCCCATCCCAATTCAGCCCTCAATTTCTCTCTAATTTACCATTAAACCACCATAATTAGTCTTAATTGAGTCTACTAATCAACCCTTGCACAAAACACACTCGATTAAGCCCTAATTATCATAATTAAGCCTCTAATCTAGCACAATTTAGACTAATTCAGGGATTAGTGGATTTACTCGCCTATTAGCGACGCAAGACGACGGGAGCGAGCGGCCGATGACCGGCGAGCGGTACAATCGACGGCGGCGCCCCAAAGCAAGCCGGCGGCTCACGGCGACTCCGGCGAGCTCGAGGCACAAACCGGCCGAAACAGGGGCTGTGCTGGTCGGCGGGGCTGAGGACGGGAGAGAGAGAGAGCTGAGGACGGCGAGGTGGTCGCCGGGGGCGACGCACGGCGGCGGACGGCGGCGCGGCACCGGCGGGGCGGAACCGGCGGCGTTTCTTTCTCCCTTCCGTCTGGAACACAGCAGCTGCTGTGGGGCGGCGATTGGGGGTGAGGGGAGGTCGACGGAGGCTAGGAGGACCTCCGGCGACGGCGTGAGGCGACCGGCGGCGGCGCGGCACCGGCGGGCGAGCCGGCGTCGCTGCTGCTGCTCTCTCTCGCCTAAAACAGGGCAGCGGCTGCGGGCGACGGAAATCGAGGGGAGAACGGCGGCCGACGGGGCTGGGGCGACGCCTGGGGGCCGGCGAGCGGCGGACGAGCCCGGCTGCTCCGGCGCGGACGGCCGTCCCGGCGTGAACAGTCGCCGGCGAGCAGAACGGCGAGGAAGAAGAGAACGGCGAAGAGGACGATCGGGGAGAGAGAAACGTGAGGAGAGAGAGAGAAAGTCTGAAGAGAGGAGAGAGAGAGGGTCAAAAGTTGGTCAAAGTGGCTTAGTGGAGTACATGTGTCACTCATCCAATGGCTAGGACAAATTGCCCCTTGATCCAAGGGTCTATATTCAAACCCAACCAATAATGCAATGGGCAAAATGGTAATTCTCCCCCTAACCATGGCTGACCAGGTCTGGTTGGCTTCACCTAACCATAGTTAAACCCCAAAAATCAATTAAAATTCGGAATTAAATAATACAACCTAGGGGCATTATCGTAAATTTCCGGTCCCGGACCGAAATTCCAATTTTTGCACATACGCGTTCCATACGTGCGTGGCCAACATAATATGGCGTCGGATTCGCGAAATTAATTTTCTAAGCCCTCGGAAATCGTCCGCGAAATCTCGGGAATAAAATAATATTATTTTCCAATTTTTGTCGAAATTCAACTTTTTGGCCAGAACCGCTCTAGATGCGTGTGGCCACCCCAAAATGACCTTGGCCGCGAAAATTAACCTCGATCGGCGTCCGAATCGGGTCCCGGTGTCCACAGGGGCAAAACCGTCTTTTTCTCAATTTCTGTCGGATTTTCCGTTTTCAACCGCAATAGTCCCAAACATGAATGGCCACTCTAAATTGACGTCCGTCTTGCAAAATAGTCGTAATTACCCTTGATATTCTGACATCGAAGTTCGTGCCCAATATCGCTATCTAATTTGCTCGTTTTGCAGTTTTAGGGTCTCTCGCTAACAGGTGGCTGTTTAGGTATTACGCGTATCGACCTAAGATTGTCCGAGTCATGATGGCCTCAATTTCGAGATAACGAGAGGAACTATCACTAGTACCGGGGTCGCGATCGTTTGGATTAAATCGAGGTTCATTTGTCAGGCGTACTTTCGGTCGTGCGAAATCACTCGCGATCCGATCGTACGTTACTGATAATATCGACCCGTCATTTTTCCTAGGATCGGCCTCTATTGGTTCAAAATATTTCCTCGACGTTCCTCGAAATCGGCGCTCAATCGCGGTCGGGTTCTCGGTCCACGTACCTGATCCTATTTAGCCTTTCCTTTTTGGTTAGTATCCCGTGATTGATCAGTTCCGGGCGAGACTTACTAAAATTACACGAGAATTCACATACACTTTATTGGACTCGATAACGGGTCAAAATTCGGGCTGTTACAATTCTTCCCCCCTTACAAAAATTTCGTCCTCGAAATTTGTGCTTTACACCTGCTCCTCGAACAACTGGGGGTGTTGACGTCGCATGGCCTCTTCGCTTTCCCAAGTTGCGCCTTCTGTCCCGTGGTGCTCCCAGACTACCTTGACCATCGGGATTGTCTTATTCCGCAGTACTCGATCTTTCCGATCTTCAATTCTGACCGGTCTCTCCACGTACGACACCCTGTCGTCCACGTCAATTTCTTCATACCTTAACACGTGTGTCGAGTCTGGTTCATACTTTCTTAGCATCGACACGTGGAAAACATTGTGTACCTGGGATAAGTTAGGTGGCAGAGCGAGTCTATATGCCATATCGCCAATCTTTTCCAAAATTTCGAACGGTCCGACAAACCTTGGGCTCAGCTTCCCTTTCTTGCCGAATCGAGATAACCCTTTCATAGGTGACACCTTGAGAAACACATGATCTCCAACTTGGAATTCCAAAGGTCGTCGTCTCCGATCGGCATAGCTTTTCTGTCGACTTTGCGCTGTCTTTAGCCTTTCTCGGATAACCTCCACAGTTTCCACTGTTTGCTGTACCAACTCCGGACCTGTGATGCTTCGTTCTCCTACCTCATCCCAGCACACTGGAGTCCTACACGCTCTGCCATATAAAGCCTCAAATGGGGCCATCTGAATACTCTGCTGATAACTGTTATTGTACGCAAACTCCACCAAGTGCAACTGCTCTTCCCATTTGCCTTGGAAATCGAGTACACAAGCTCTCAACATATCCTCAAGGGTCTGTATCGTCCTTTCTGATTGGCCGTCAGTCTGCGGATGGTAAGCTATACTGAACTGTACCTTTGTTCCCAAAGTCGACTGCAGACTTTTCCAGAAATTTGCCGTAAATCTCGGGTCACGATCTGATGTAATCGTTACCGGCACTCCATGCAGCCTAACAATTTGCCTTACGTACAGCTCTGCATACTTTTCTAACTCAAAATCCTTCCGTACTGCTAAGAAATGTGCCGATTTTGTAAGTCGATCCACGACTACCCAAATAGAATCATGCCCTCTTTGGCTTCTTGGTAATCCGGTTACAAAATCCATGGTGATATGCTCCCACTTCCACTCAGGAATTTCCAACGGTCGCAGCAGTCCTCCAGGTTTACAGTGTTGCGCCTTTACTTGCTGACATGTCAGACACTTTGCCACATACCTAGCCACATCTGCCTTCATTCCGTTCCACCAGTAATGTTGCCGTAGATTCTGGTACATTTTCGTACTGCCGGGGTGTATACTGTAATTGCTGCGATGAGCTTCTCTTAATATTTCTTCCTTAAGCTCAGCATCATCAGGCACACACCATCGTCCTCTAAACTTCAGGATTCCATCCCCTGACACTTGGAAATCTGGTTTCCTTGCAGTGGCATCCATTTCCACGATTTTCTGAATCTCTTGATCCGTGGACTGTAGCGCCTTAATCTTAGTCTGAATCTCCGGCTCGATTCTCAAAGTAGCTAGCAGATTCGATACATGGCTCAATTCCAATTTAAACTCTGAGTCTCGAAGTTTTTCCAGTAATGACCACTCCTTGATCATCATGTGCGCTATACTCGATTTGCGACTTAGGGCATCCGCCACTCGATTTGCCTTTCCAGGGTGGTACATGATGTCGCAATCATAATCCTTCAGAAGTTCCATCCATCTACGCTGCCTCATATTCAGCTCTTTCTGAGAAAACAAGTATTTGAGACTCTGGTGATCCGTATAAATCTGGAACTTTTCTCCACATAAATAATGTCTCCAGATTTTTAGCGCAAAAACAATGGCAGCCAACTCTAGGTCATGCGTCGGATAGTTCAATTCGTGAGGCCTCAACTGACGGGACGCGTACGCAACTACTTTCCCATACTGCATTAACACACAACCAAGTCCTCTGAGCGAAGCATCGCTGTATACCTCAAATCCACCAGGTCCAGATGGAATAGTTAAGACTGGAGCTGTTGTCAGTCTGCGCTTAAGTTCCTGGAAGCTTCGTTCGCACTTGTCATCCCATTCAAACTTAGCTTCCTTTTTCAACAACCTTGTTATTGGCATGGCTATCGATGAGAATCCTTCCACAAATCGTCGATAATAGCCGGCCAACCCTAAGAAACTCCTGATTTCCGTCACTGATGTCGGACTGGGCCACTTAAGCACTGCTTCGATCTTAACCGGATCCACAGTTATTCCTTCTCCCGATACAATATGTCCAAGGAATGCCACCTTGCCAAGCCAGAACTCGCATTTACTAAATTTCGCATAAAGCTCATGCTCTCTCAATGTTCGTAGTACCTCAGTCAAATGCATTTCATGCTCTGCCGGACTCTTCGAGTATACCAGAATATCGTCAATGAACACAATTACGAACTGGTCCAGGAATTCCTTAAAAACTCTGTTCATTAAGTCCATGAATGCTGCGGGGGCATTCGTCAAACCGAATGGCATGACAGTAAACTCGTAATGCCCGTACCTCGTCCTAAACGCAGTCTTGGGTATGTCCTCCTTCCGAATTCTTAACTGATGATACCCGGTCCGTAAATCGATCTTGGAGAACACTGACGCCCCTTGCAATTGATCAAACAAATCGTCAATCCTTGGCAGTGGATACTTATTCTTTATAGTCACCTGATTCAACTGCCTGTAATCTATGCATAATCTCAATGTCCCGTCCTTTTTCTTCACGAACAGGACTGGCGCTCCCCATGGAGACGCACTAGGACGAATAAACCCTTTGTCTAATAACTCCTGCATCTGGACTTTCAGTTCCTTCAACTCCGACAAGGACATCCGATACGGGGCCTTAGAAATTGGCTCAGTTCCTGGGGCCAACTCTATTACGAATTCCACTTCTCGTTCGGGTGGCAAACCCGGCAACTCTTGAGGAAAAACCTCAGGGAAATTACATACTACAGAGATTTCTTCCAACTTGGGTTCCACCAATGTCGGATCCTTAACATTAACCAAGTATCCCTCACAACCTTCCTCGAGCATCTCAGTTGCCTCTACTGAGGAAATCCAGGGAACTGAGGTTCCTCCTTGATTTCCCTGAAATTCAAACCTAGGACGACCAATCGGATTAAATTGGATCGTCCTACAGCCGCAATCCATAACGGCTTTCTGCTTAGTCAGCCAATCCATACCAATAATCACATCGAAGTCATACATGGCTAACACAGCTAAATCAATCCTTTCCTCAACATTTCCAATCACAATTTTACAGTCCAAGCACCCCAATGATACTAACACCCTATCATGCAGTGGGGTCGTCACACATAACATGATTTCGAGTAAAACAGGCTCTAGACCAATTAATCTAACAAACTGCTCTGAAATAAACGAATGGGTTGCCCCGGGATCAAATAATGCATAAGCAGCATGATCACAGAGAGTAATGATACCTGTGACCACGCCTGGCGCGTCCTCAGCATCCTTTTGCGCCAATGCGTATACTCGTCCTTGCGCAGGTGGTCTGCCCTGAATAGCCGGTGGGGGATTTCCGGCCTGATTTCCAATTCTGAGTTGCTGCTGTTGTCCTGGGGGTCCTAAAAGTCGTTGTTGGGGGCAATTCTTTATCTGATGCCCTAAACTCCCGCAACGAAAACAAGCTCCAATTCTGTTTGGCGTCTGACTGGGTTTCCCTATAATCCTCCTCGGCGGCGGAACAAATCGTCTATTACTGGCCATTGGTCTGTTTCCAAAGCGACGATTGTCCCGATTCGGAATAAACCTCGAACCCAATGCTGCTGTCCTTTCTATCTGATCTCGCTCCATAGTTTGGGCTCGCTCATACAGTTCTCGATAATCTCTGATATTCAGCAAAAGCATTTGGGTGCGAAGATCCGGTTTCAGTCCATCCCGGAATCTCCGAGCCTTGTCCAGAGGATTCTCAACCATCCTTGGGGCAAATCTGGATAACCTGGCAAACTCTGCTTCGTACTGCACCACTGTCATCGACCCCTGACGAAGCCTCATAAACTCTGCCATTTTCTTCTCTTGAGCGCTCTCTGAGAAAAACTGTCCATAGAAATGCTCAACAAATATCGCCCAGATTTGTTCCATATATTCCGGAAACATTCTATCTTTAACTGCCTTCCACCAATCGTGGGCATTATCCTGCAGTTGATACGACGCCAAAGAAATCTTCTCTCTATCAGTACATTCCAACAGGTCAAACGCTTTTTCTAACTCCTCCACCCAACGCGGGGCGGTTTCTGGGTCACCTCTGCCCGTGAACTTGGGCGGTTTCAGCTTAAGAAACTGCTCCACCAACTGGTGCATTGGCCTAGGTGCCACCATTGGTTGAGCTTGAACTGGCTGGGCTTGGGCTTGATTCTCATGGACGGCAGCAACTGCTGCAGCCTCAGCAGCCTGAGCGGTCGCGTTCTCTCTTTCTTGTGCTTGCCTATCCATCACATTACCAATTCTTTCTAACGCCCTGAGAACTCCCTCCATGCGCGGATCTTCCGCATGTCTAATATCAGCTCTGGGGTCTGCTGCAGCCCCAACACCAACTCTAGGGTTTTCTCCCTCTCTAGCACTCACACCGAGATCCTCTATCGCTCTAACTCTAGCACGACCTCCACCTCGAGCTCCTCTTCCGGTGCCCCTCCTTGGGACTCTTCCCACTCGTCCTCTTTCACTGCTCATCCTAATACTCTGAGTGCTCAACTACCTGCTATAATTCTATCCAGGAATTAGAGACCTAAACCAATTAACCGGTCTAAGTCCTAGGCAGGTATCAATACAAAAGCATTTAAACACTCAGCACGCGGCTAACACAACAGCACATCATTTCACCCAAGGACTTGCAAACTTACCTTGGGTCCTGCCGCACCTGCATAATATTGGTTCAAATAATCACCACAACATTCAAACACAGACACACTGGAGGCACACTTAGCACACTAGGTCCACCTATGGCTACCCATGGTCACTCCTCCTTATCACTCCAGGGTTCGGCTAGATTGGACCGAGCTGTCCTTGCTCTGATACCAATTCGAACGGGGATGTCACGCCCCGTACCCCACGAAGCATGAACATCCGCGCTAAGGTCGAAAATAGGTGCGACGCTCCCAGGATTGCGTCACCGACCCGTAAACCCGAATCAGAGAATAAACAAACCACAAGCGGAACAACGTATATGATATATATACACCCAGACTAAATTACTTAGTAACCATGAATAGTAAACTAAAACCAATTATGATCTATTAAACCGAAATATACAATCTTTACAGACTTAAATGCAATATCCCTTTGATCAACAAAAAGTACACAAAAAGGGCCACGAAGCAGTAGGGATCAGTGGCCAAGGGATATTAATCTATCTACCGGAGGGCTACAGACAAAAAGTAACGGCCCTCACTCCTAAGGCTGGGACCTAAACTAGGGTTCCCAGTCGAGATTAGGTCCAGACGTCTCAAAAGAACTCTCGGACTGCCCTGGTTCTTCCTCTGAACTCATAGGTTCGTACTCCGTCTCAGCTCAGGGTCTTGCTCTTCCGCCTCAAGTGTTCATGGCCGGGGATCTGAAATGTTCGGTTTTACCACAACCGTGAGATATACTCAGCAAGTTCAAACCACTAATCCTAAAACTAGGCTAACGTGTACCTCCAGAGGTAAATAAAAACACATGCATCAATGAACCAGTAATTAAATCACATTAAATTCACATGGGCTCACAGCCCGCTTCCAATACTCCAGCCCTGCAGGTTAGGCTTTCAATATCATTATAACTCATCAGCAGTTAAATCGACCCGAAGGCCATGACTCAATAGTCATCACAGTTTAAATCGACCCGAAGGCCATGACCCAATGGTCATCACAGTCTAAATCGACCCGAAGGCCATGACCCAATGGTCATCACAGTTTAAATCGACCCGAAGGCCATGACCCAATGGTCATCACAGTTTAAATCGACCCGAAGGCCATGACCCAATGGTCATCACAGTTTAAATCGACCCGAAGGCCATGACCCAATGGTCATCACAGTTTAAATCGACCCGAAGGCCATGACCCAATGGTCATCACAGTTTAAATCGACCCGAAGGCCATGACCCAATGGTCATCACAGTTTAAATCGACCCGAAGGCCATGACCCAATGGTCATCAATAATGCTCGACCCGTAGGCCTGACCCGTCGGTCACAATAATACTCGACCCGTAGGCCTGACCCGTCGGTCACAATAATACGATCTTAAATCATATCACAACCACGTGGAATTTCACAATCAAAGGCCCATTTAATTCCCAATGGGCTGCAAACAATTTCAAGTAAATCCACAATCAAAGGCCCAATTAATTCCCCAATGGGCTTCCACAATTCAAGTCAATTCCCAATCAAGGCCCATTCCATTTTCCAATTGGGCTTCAAACAATTTCAATTTAATTCCAACTTCATGGGCCCATTTCATTTTCTAATTCCAAGGCCCATTTAAAAATCTCTAATTTGGGCCCATTAAATCAAAATTCGGAGCCCATGAGGCCCATCCCAATTCAGCCCTCAATTTCTCTCTAATTTACCATTAAACCACCATAATTAGTCTTAATTGAGTCTACTAATCAACCCTTGCACAAAACACACTCGATTAAGCCCTAATTATCATAATTAAGCCTCTAATCTAGCACAATTTAGACTAATTCAGGGATTAGTGGATTTACTCGCCTATTAGCGACGCAAGACGACGGGAGCGAGCGGCCGATGACCGGCGAGCGGTACAATCGACGGCGGCGCCCCAAAGCAAGCCGGCGGCTCACGGCGACTCCGGCGAGCTCGAGGCACAAACCGGCCGAAACAGGGGCTGTGCTGGTCGGCGGGGCTGAGGACGGGAGAGAGAGAGAGCTGAGGACGGCGAGGTGGTCGCCGGGGGCGACGCACGGCGGCGGACGGCGGCGCGGCACCGGCGGGGCGGAACCGGCGGCGTTTCTTTCTCCCTTCCGTCTGGAACACAGCAGCTGCTGTGGGGCGGCGATTGGGGGTGAGGGGAGGTCGACGGAGGCTAGGAGGACCTCCGGCGACGGCGTGAGGCGACCGGCGGCGGCGCGGCACCGGCGGGCGAGCCGGCGTCGCTGCTGCTGCTCTCTCTCGCCTAAAACAGGGCAGCGGCTGCGGGCGACGGAAATCGAGGGGAGAACGGCGGCCGACGGGGCTGGGGCGACGCCTGGGGGCCGGCGAGCGGCGGACGAGCCCGGCTGCTCCGGCGCGGACGGCCGTCCCGGCGTGAACAGTCGCCGGCGAGCAGAACGGCGAGGAAGAAGAGAACGGCGAAGAGGACGATCGGGGAGAGAGAAACGTGAGGAGAGAGAGAGAAAGTCTGAAGAGAGGAGAGAGAGAGGGTCAAAAGTTGGTCAAAGTGGCTTAGTGGAGTACATGTGTCACTCATCCAATGGCTAGGACAAATTGCCCCTTGATCCAAGGGTCTATATTCAAACCCAACCAATAATGCAATGGGCAAAATGGTAATTCTCCCCCTAACCATGGCTGACCAGGTCTGGTTGGCTTCACCTAACCATAGTTAAACCCCAAAAATCAATTAAAATTCGGAATTAAATAATACAACCTAGGGGCATTATCGTAAATTTCCGGTCCCGGACCGAAATTCCAATTTTTGCACATACGCGTTCCATACGTGCGTGGCCAACATAATATGGCGTCGGATTCGCGAAATTAATTTTCTAAGCCCTCGGAAATCGTCCGCGAAATCTCGGGAATAAAATAATATTATTTTCCAATTTTTGTCGAAATTCAACTTTTTGGCCAGAACCGCTCTAGATGCGTGTGGCCACCCCAAAATGACCTTGGCCGCGAAAATTAACCTCGATCGGCGTCCGAATCGGGTCCCGGTGTCCACAGGGGCAAAACCGTCTTTTTCTCAATTTCTGTCGGATTTTCCGTTTTCAACCGCAATAGTCCCAAACATGAATGGCCACTCTAAATTGACGTCCGTCTTGCAAAATAGTCGTAATTACCCTTGATATTCTGACATCGAAGTTCGTGCCCAATATCGCTATCTAATTTGCTCGTTTTGCAGTTTTAGGGTCTCTCGCTAACAGGTGGCTGTTTAGGTATTACGCGTATCGACCTAAGATTGTCCGAGTCATGATGGCCTCAATTTCGAGATAACGAGAGGAACTATCACTAGTACCGGGGTCGCGATCGTTTGGATTAAATCGAGGTTCATTTGTCAGGCGTACTTTCGGTCGTGCGAAATCACTCGCGATCCGATCGTACGTTACTGATAATATCGACCCGTCATTTTTCCTAGGATCGGCCTCTATTGGTTCAAAATATTTCCTCGACGTTCCTCGAAATCGGCGCTCAATCGCGGTCGGGTTCTCGGTCCACGTACCTGATCCTATTTAGCCTTTCCTTTTTGGTTAGTATCCCGTGATTGATCAGTTCCGGGCGAGACTTACTAAAATTACACGAGAATTCACATACACTTTATTGGACTCGATAACGGGTCAAAATTCGGGCTGTTACAATTCTTCCCCCCTTACAAAAATTTCGTCCTCGAAATTTGTGCTTTACACCTGCTCCTCGAACAACTGGGGGTGTTGACGTCGCATGGCCTCTTCGCTTTCCCAAGTTGCGCCTTCTGTCCCGTGGTGCTCCCAGACTACCTTGACCATCGGGATTGTCTTATTCCGCAGTACTCGATCTTTCCGATCTTCAATTCTGACCGGTCTCTCCACGTACGACACCCTGTCGTCCACGTCAATTTCTTCATACCTTAACACGTGTGTCGAGTCTGGTTCATACTTTCTTAGCATCGACACGTGGAAAACATTGTGTACCTGGGATAAGTTAGGTGGCAGAGCGAGTCTATATGCCATATCGCCAATCTTTTCCAAAATTTCGAACGGTCCGACAAACCTTGGGCTCAGCTTCCCTTTCTTGCCGAATCGAGATAACCCTTTCATAGGTGACACCTTGAGAAACACATGATCTCCAACTTGGAATTCCAAAGGTCGTCGTCTCCGATCGGCATAGCTTTTCTGTCGACTTTGCGCTGTCTTTAGCCTTTCTCGGATAACCTCCACAGTTTCCACTGTTTGCTGTACCAACTCCGGACCTGTGATGCTTCGTTCTCCTACCTCATCCCAGCACACTGGAGTCCTACACGCTCTGCCATATAAAGCCTCAAATGGGGCCATCTGAATACTCTGCTGATAACTGTTATTGTACGCAAACTCCACCAAGTGCAACTGCTCTTCCCATTTGCCTTGGAAATCGAGTACACAAGCTCTCAACATATCCTCAAGGGTCTGTATCGTCCTTTCTGATTGGCCGTCAGTCTGCGGATGGTAAGCTGTACTGAACTGTACCTTTGTTCCCAAAGTCGACTGCAGACTTTTCCAGAAATTTGCCGTAAATCTCGGGTCACGATCTGATGTAATCGTTACCGGCACTCCATGCAGCCTAACAATTTGCCTTACGTACAGCTCTGCATACTTTTCTAACTCAAAATCCTTCCGTACTGCTAAGAAATGTGCCGATTTTGTAAGTCGATCCACGACTACCCAAATAGAATCATGCCCTCTTTGGCTTCTTGGTAATCCGGTTACAAAATCCATGGTGATATGCTCCCACTTCCACTCAGGAATTTCCAACGGTCGCAGCAGTCCTCCAGGTTTACAGTGTTGCGCCTTTACTTGCTGACATGTCAGACACTTTGCCACATACCTAGCCACATCTGCCTTCATTCCGTTCCACCAGTAATGTTGCCGTAGATTCTGGTACATTTTCGTACTGCCGGGGTGTATACTGTAATTGCTGCGATGAGCTTCTCTTAATATTTCTTCCTTAAGCTCAGCATCATCAGGCACACACCATCGTCCTCTAAACTTCAGGATTCCATCCCCTGACACTTGGAAATCTGGTTTCCTTGCAGTGGCATCCATTTCCACGATTTTCTGAATCTCTTGATCCGTGGACTGTAGCGCCTTAATCTTAGTCTGAATCTCCGGCTCGATTCTCAAAGTAGCTAGCAGATTCGATACATGGCTCAATTCCAATTTAAACTCTGAGTCTCGAAGTTTTTCCAGTAATGACCACTCCTTGATCATCATGTGCGCTATACTCGATTTGCGACTTAGGGCATCCGCCACTCGATTTGCCTTTCCAGGGTGGTACATGATGTCGCAATCATAATCCTTCAGAAGTTCCATCCATCTACGCTGCCTCATATTCAGCTCTTTCTGAGAAAACAAGTATTTGAGACTCTGGTGATCCGTATAAATCTGGAACTTTTCTCCACATAAATAATGTCTCCAGATTTTTAGCGCAAAAACAATGGCAGCCAACTCTAGGTCATGCGTCGGATAGTTCAATTCGTGAGGCCTCAACTGACGGGACGCGTACGCAACTACTTTCCCATACTGCATTAACACACAACCAAGTCCTCTGAGCGAAGCATCGCTGTATACCTCAAATCCACCAGGTCCAGATGGAATAGTTAAGACTGGAGCTGTTGTCAGTCTGCGCTTAAGTTCCTGGAAGCTTCGTTCGCACTTGTCATCCCATTCAAACTTAGCTTCCTTTTTCAACAACCTTGTTATTGGCATGGCTATCGATGAGAATCCTTCCACAAATCGTCGATAATAGCCGGCCAACCCTAAGAAACTCCTGATTTCCGTCACTGATGTCGGACTGGGCCACTTAAGCACTGCTTCGATCTTAACCGGATCCACAGTTATTCCTTCTCCCGATACAATATGTCCAAGGAATGCCACCTTGCCAAGCCAGAACTCGCATTTACTAAATTTCGCATAAAGCTCATGCTCTCTCAATGTTCGTAGTACCTCAGTCAAATGCATTTCATGCTCTGCCGGACTCTTCGAGTATACCAGAATATCGTCAATGAACACAATTACGAACTGGTCCAGGAATTCCTTAAAAACTCTGTTCATTAAGTCCATGAATGCTGCGGGGGCATTCGTCAAACCGAATGGCATGACAGTAAACTCGTAATGCCCGTACCTCGTCCTAAACGCAGTCTTGGGTATGTCCTCCTTCCGAATTCTTAACTGATGATACCCGGTCCGTAAATCGATCTTGGAGAACACTGACGCCCCTTGCAATTGATCAAACAAATCGTCAATCCTTGGCAGTGGATACTTATTCTTTATAGTCACCTGATTCAACTGCCTGTAATCTATGCATAATCTCAATGTCCCGTCCTTTTTCTTCACGAACAGGACTGGCGCTCCCCATGGAGACGCACTAGGACGAATAAACCCTTTGTCTAATAACTCCTGCATCTGGACTTTCAGTTCCTTCAACTCCGACAAGGACATCCGATACGGGGCCTTAGAAATTGGCTCAGTTCCTGGGGCCAACTCTATTACGAATTCCACTTCTCGTTCGGGTGGCAAACCCGGCAACTCTTGAGGAAAAACCTCAGGGAAATTACATACTACAGAGATTTCTTCCAACTTGGGTTCCACCAATGTCGGATCCTTAACATTAACCAAGTATCCCTCACAACCTTCCTCGAGCATCTCAGTTGCCTCTACTGAGGAAATCCAGGGAACTGAGGTTCCTCCTTGATTTCCCTGAAATTCAAACCTAGGACGACCAATCGGATTAAATTGGATCGTCCTACAGCCGCAATCCATAACGGCTTTCTGCTTAGTCAGCCAATCCATACCAATAATCACATCGAAGTCATACATGGCTAACACAGCTAAATCAATCCTTTCCTCAACATTTCCAATCACAATTTTACAGTCCAAGCACCCCAATGATACTAACACCCTATCATGCAGTGGGGTCGTCACACATAACATGATTTCGAGTAAAACAGGCTCTAGACCAATTAATCTAACAAACTGCTCTGAAATAAACGAATGGGTTGCCCCGGGATCAAATAATGCATAAGCAGCATGATCACAGAGAGTAATGATACCTGTGACCACGCCTGGCGCGTCCTCAGCATCCTTTTGCGCCAATGCGTATACTCGTCCTTGCGCAGGTGGTCTGCCCTGAATAGCCGGTGGGGGATTTCCGGCCTGATTTCCAATTCTGAGTTGCTGCTGTTGTCCTGGGGGTCCTAAAAGTCGTTGTTGGGGGCAATTCTTTATCTGATGCCCTAAACTCCCGCAACGAAAACAAGCTCCAATTCTGTTTGGCGTCTGACTGGGTTTCCCTATAATCCTCCTCGGCGGCGGAACAAATCGTCTATTACTGGCCATTGGTCTGTTTCCAAAGCGACGATTGTCCCGATTCGGAATAAACCTCGAACCCAATGCTGCTGTCCTTTCTATCTGATCTCGCTCCATAGTTTGGGCTCGCTCATACAGTTCTCGATAATCTCTGATATTCAGCAAAAGCATTTGGGTGCGAAGATCCGGTTTCAGTCCATCCCGGAATCTCCGAGCCTTGTCCAGAGGATTCTCAACCATCCTTGGGGCAAATCTGGATAACCTGGCAAACTCTGCTTCGTACTGCACCACTGTCATCGACCCCTGACGAAGCCTCATAAACTCTGCCATTTTCTTCTCTTGAGCGCTCTCTGAGAAAAACTGTCCATAGAAATGCTCAACAAATATCGCCCAGATTTGTTCCATATATTCCGGAAACATTCTATCTTTAACTGCCTTCCACCAATCGTGGGCATTATCCTGCAGTTGATACGACGCCAAAGAAATCTTCTCTCTATCAGTACATTCCAACAGGTCAAACGCTTTTTCTAACTCCTCCACCCAACGCGGGGCGGTTTCTGGGTCACCTCTGCCCGTGAACTTGGGCGGTTTCAGCTTAAGAAACTGCTCCACCAACTGGTGCATTGGCCTAGGTGCCACCATTGGTTGAGCTTGAACTGGCTGGGCTTGGGCTTGATTCTCATGGACGGCAGCAACTGCTGCAGCCTCAGCAGCCTGAGCGGTCGCGTTCTCTCTTTCTTGTGCTTGCCTATCCATCACATTACCAATTCTTTCTAACGCCCTGAGAACTCCCTCCATGCGCGGATCTTCCGCATGTCTAATATCAGCTCTGGGGTCTGCTGCAGCCCCAACACCAACTCTAGGGTTTTCTCCCTCTCTAGCACTCACACCGAGATCCTCTATCGCTCTAACTCTAGCACGACCTCCACCTCGAGCTCCTCTTCCGGTGCCCCTCCTTGGGACTCTTCCCACTCGTCCTCTTTCACTGCTCATCCTAATACTCTGAGTGCTCAACTACCTGCTATAATTCTATCCAGGAATTAGAGACCTAAACCAATTAACCGGTCTAAGTCCTAGGCAGGTATCAATACAAAAGCATTTAAACACTCAGCACGCGGCTAACACAACAGCACATCATTTCACCCAAGGACTTGCAAACTTACCTTGGGTCCTGCCGCACCTGCATAATATTGGTTCAAATAATCACCACAACATTCAAACACAGACACACTGGAGGCACACTTAGCACACTAGGTCCACCTATGGCTACCCATGGTCACTCCTCCTTATCACTCCAGGGTTCGGCTAGATTGGACCGAGCTGTCCTTGCTCTGATACCAATTCGAACGGGGATGTCACGCCCCGTACCCCACGAAGCATGAACATCCGCGCTAAGGTCGAAAATAGGTGCGACGCTCCCAGGATTGCGTCACCGACCCGTAAACCCGAATCAGAGAATAAACAAACCACAAGCGGAACAACGTATATGATATATATACACCCAGACTAAATTACTTAGTAACCATGAATAGTAAACTAAAACCAATTATGATCTATTAAACCGAAATATACAATCTTTACAGACTTAAATGCAATATCCCTTTGATCAACAAAAAGTACACAAAAAGGGCCACGAAGCAGTAGGGATCAGTGGCCAAGGGATATTAATCTATCTACCGGAGGGCTACAGACAAAAAGTAACGGCCCTCACTCCTAAGGCTGGGACCTAAACTAGGGTTCCCAGTCGAGATTAGGTCCAGACGTCTCAAAAGAACTCTCGGACTGCCCTGGTTCTTCCTCTGAACTCATAGGTTCGTACTCCGTCTCAGCTCAGGGTCTTGCTCTTCCGCCTCAAGTGTTCATGGCCGGGGATCTGAAATGTTCGGTTTTACCACAACCGTGAGATATACTCAGCAAGTTCAAACCACTAATCCTAAAACTAGGCTAACGTGTACCTCCAGAGGTAAATAAAAACACATGCATCAATGAACCAGTAATTAAATCACATTAAATTCACATGGGCTCACAGCCCGCTTCCAATACTCCAGCCCTGCAGGTTAGGCTTTCAATATCATTATAACTCATCAGCAGTTAAATCGACCCGAAGGCCATGACTCAATAGTCATCACAGTTTAAATCGACCCGAAGGCCATGACCCAATGGTCATCACAGTCTAAATCGACCCGAAGGCCATGACCCAATGGTCATCACAGTTTAAATCGACCCGAAGGCCATGACCCAATGGTCATCACAGTTTAAATCGACCCGAAGGCCATGACCCAATGGTCATCACAGTTTAAATCGACCCGAAGGCCATGACCCAATGGTCATCACAGTTTAAATCGACCCGAAGGCCATGACCCAATGGTCATCACAGTTTAAATCGACCCGAAGGCCATGACCCAATGGTCATCACAGTTTAAATCGACCCGAAGGCCATGACCCAATGGTCATCAATAATGCTCGACCCGTAGGCCTGACCCGTCGGTCACAATAATACTCGACCCGTAGGCCTGACCCGTCGGTCACAATAATACGATCTTAAATCATATCACAACCACGTGGAATTTCACAATCAAAGGCCCATTTAATTCCCAATGGGCTGCAAACAATTTCAAGTAAATCCACAATCAAAGGCCCAATTAATTCCCCAATGGGCTTCCACAATTCAAGTCAATTCCCAATCAAGGCCCATTCCATTTTCCAATTGGGCTTCAAACAATTTCAATTTAATTCCAACTTCATGGGCCCATTTCATTTTCTAATTCCAAGGCCCATTTAAAAATCTCTAATTTGGGCCCATTAAATCAAAATTCGGAGCCCATGAGGCCCATCCCAATTCAGCCCTCAATTTCTCTCTAATTTACCATTAAACCACCATAATTAGTCTTAATTGAGTCTACTAATCAACCCTTGCACAAAACACACTCGATTAAGCCCTAATTATCATAATTAAGCCTCTAATCTAGCACAATTTAGACTAATTCAGGGATTAGTGGATTTACTCGCCTATTAGCGACGCAAGACGACGGGAGCGAGCGGCCGATGACCGGCGAGCGGTACAATCGACGGCGGCGCCCCAAAGCAAGCCGGCGGCTCACGGCGACTCCGGCGAGCTCGAGGCACAAACCGGCCGAAACAGGGGCTGTGCTGGTCGGCGGGGCTGAGGACGGGAGAGAGAGAGAGCTGAGGACGGCGAGGTGGTCGCCGGGGGCGACGCACGGCGGCGGACGGCGGCGCGGCACCGGCGGGGCGGAACCGGCGGCGTTTCTTTCTCCCTTCCGTCTGGAACACAGCAGCTGCTGTGGGGCGGCGATTGGGGGTGAGGGGAGGTCGACGGAGGCTAGGAGGACCTCCGGCGACGGCGTGAGGCGACCGGCGGCGGCGCGGCACCGGCGGGCGAGCCGGCGTCGCTGCTGCTGCTCTCTCTCGCCTAAAACAGGGCAGCGGCTGCGGGCGACGGAAATCGAGGGGAGAACGGCGGCCGACGGGGCTGGGGCGACGCCTGGGGGCCGGCGAGCGGCGGACGAGCCCGGCTGCTCCGGCGCGGACGGCCGTCCCGGCGTGAACAGTCGCCGGCGAGCAGAACGGCGAGGAAGAAGAGAACGGCGAAGAGGACGATCGGGGAGAGAGAAACGTGAGGAGAGAGAGAGAAAGTCTGAAGAGAGGAGAGAGAGAGGGTCAAAAGTTGGTCAAAGTGGCTTAGTGGAGTACATGTGTCACTCATCCAATGGCTAGGACAAATTGCCCCTTGATCCAAGGGTCTATATTCAAACCCAACCAATAATGCAATGGGCAAAATGGTAATTCTCCCCCTAACCATGGCTGACCAGGTCTGGTTGGCTTCACCTAACCATAGTTAAACCCCAAAAATCAATTAAAATTCGGAATTAAATAATACAACCTAGGGGCATTATCGTAAATTTCCGGTCCCGGACCGAAATTCCAATTTTTGCACATACGCGTTCCATACGTGCGTGGCCAACATAATATGGCGTCGGATTCGCGAAATTAATTTTCTAAGCCCTCGGAAATCGTCCGCGAAATCTCGGGAATAAAATAATATTATTTTCCAATTTTTGTCGAAATTCAACTTTTTGGCCAGAACCGCTCTAGATGCGTGTGGCCACCCCAAAATGACCTTGGCCGCGAAAATTAACCTCGATCGGCGTCCGAATCGGGTCCCGGTGTCCACAGGGGCAAAACCGTCTTTTTCTCAATTTCTGTCGGATTTTCCGTTTTCAACCGCAATAGTCCCAAACATGAATGGCCACTCTAAATTGACGTCCGTCTTGCAAAATAGTCGTAATTACCCTTGATATTCTGACATCGAAGTTCGTGCCCAATATCGCTATCTAATTTGCTCGTTTTGCAGTTTTAGGGTCTCTCGCTAACAGGTGGCTGTTTAGGTATTACGCGTATCGACCTAAGATTGTCCGAGTCATGATGGCCTCAATTTCGAGATAACGAGAGGAACTATCACTAGTACCGGGGTCGCGATCGTTTGGATTAAATCGAGGTTCATTTGTCAGGCGTACTTTCGGTCGTGCGAAATCACTCGCGATCCGATCGTACGTTACTGATAATATCGACCCGTCATTTTTCCTAGGATCGGCCTCTATTGGTTCAAAATATTTCCTCGACGTTCCTCGAAATCGGCGCTCAATCGCGGTCGGGTTCTCGGTCCACGTACCTGATCCTATTTAGCCTTTCCTTTTTGGTTAGTATCCCGTGATTGATCAGTTCCGGGCGAGACTTACTAAAATTACACGAGAATTCACATACACTTTATTGGACTCGATAACGGGTCAAAATTCGGGCTGTTACAATTCTTCCCCCCTTACAAAAATTTCGTCCTCGAAATTTGTGCTTTACACCTGCTCCTCGAACAACTGGGGGTGTTGACGTCGCATGGCCTCTTCGCTTTCCCAAGTTGCGCCTTCTGTCCCGTGGTGCTCCCAGACTACCTTGACCATCGGGATTGTCTTATTCCGCAGTACTCGATCTTTCCGATCTTCAATTCTGACCGGTCTCTCCACGTACGACACCCTGTCGTCCACGTCAATTTCTTCATACCTTAACACGTGTGTCGAGTCTGGTTCATACTTTCTTAGCATCGACACGTGGAAAACATTGTGTACCTGGGATAAGTTAGGTGGCAGAGCGAGTCTATATGCCATATCGCCAATCTTTTCCAAAATTTCGAACGGTCC
Source organism: Syzygium syzygioides (assembly GCA_031216285.1). Lineage (NCBI taxonomy): Eukaryota > Viridiplantae > Streptophyta > Magnoliopsida > Myrtales > Myrtaceae > Syzygium > Syzygium syzygioides. Next base: position 14,563,532 of record CM062248.1, read on the forward strand.
GACAAACCTTGGGCTCAGCTTCCCTTTCTTGCCGAATCGAGATAACCCTTTCATAGGTGACACCTTGAGAAACACATGATCTCCAACTTGGAATTCCAAAGGTCGTCGTCTCCGATCGGCATAGCTTTTCTGTCGACTTTGCGCTGTCTTTAGCCTTTCTCGGATAACCTCCACAGTTTCCACTGTTTGCTGTACCAACTCCGGACCTGTGATGCTTCGTTCTCCTACCTCATCCCAGCACACTGGAGTCCTACACGCTCTGCCATATAAAGCCTCAAATGGGGCCATCTGAATACTCTGCTGATAACTGTTATTGTACGCAAACTCCACCAAGTGCAACTGCTCTTCCCATTTGCCTTGGAAATCGAGTACACAAGCTCTCAACATATCCTCAAGGGTCTGTATCGTCCTTTCTGATTGGCCGTCAGTCTGCGGATGGTAAGCTGTACTGAACTGTACCTTTGTTCCCAAAGTCGACTGCAGACTTTTCCAGAAATTTGCCGTAAATCTCGGGTCACGATCTGATGTAATCGTTACCGGCACTCCATGCAGCCTAACAATTTGCCTTACGTACAGCTCTGCATACTTTTCTAACTCAAAATCCTTCCGTACTGCTAAGAAATGTGCCGATTTTGTAAGTCGATCCACGACTACCCAAATAGAATCATGCCCTCTTTGGCTTCTTGGTAATCCGGTTACAAAATCCATGGTGATATGCTCCCACTTCCACTCAGGAATTTCCAACGGTCGCAGCAGTCCTCCAGGTTTACAGTGTTGCGCCTTTACTTGCTGACATGTCAGACACTTTGCCACATACCTAGCCACATCTGCCTTCATTCCGTTCCACCAGTAATGTTGCCGTAGATTCTGGTACATTTTCGTACTGCCGGGGTGTATACTGTAATTGCTGCGATGAGCTTCTCTTAATATTTCTTCCTTAAGCTCAGCATCATCAGGCACACACCATCGTCCTCTAAACTTCAGGATTCCATCCCCTGACACTTGGAAATCTGGTTTCCTTGCAGTGGCATCCATTTCCACGATTTTCTGAATCTCTTGATCCGTGGACTGTAGCGCCTTAATCTTAGTCTGAATCTCCGGCTCGATTCTCAAAGTAGCTAGCAGATTCGATACATGGCTCAATTCCAATTTAAACTCTGAGTCTCGAAGTTTTTCCAGTAATGACCACTCCTTGATCATCATGTGCGCTATACTCGATTTGCGACTTAGGGCATCCGCCACTCGATTTGCCTTTCCAGGGTGGTACATGATGTCGCAATCATAATCCTTCAGAAGTTCCATCCATCTACGCTGCCTCATATTCAGCTCTTTCTGAGAAAACAAGTATTTGAGACTCTGGTGATCCGTATAAATCTGGAACTTTTCTCCACATAAATAATGTCTCCAGATTTTTAGCGCAAAAACAATGGCAGCCAACTCTAGGTCATGCGTCGGATAGTTCAATTCGTGAGGCCTCAACTGACGGGACGCGTACGCAACTACTTTCCCATACTGCATTAACACACAACCAAGTCCTCTGAGCGAAGCATCGCTGTATACCTCAAATCCACCAGGTCCAGATGGAATAGTTAAGACTGGAGCTGTTGTCAGTCTGCGCTTAAGTTCCTGGAAGCTTCGTTCGCACTTGTCATCCCATTCAAACTTAGCTTCCTTTTTCAACAACCTTGTTATTGGCATGGCTATCGATGAGAATCCTTCCACAAATCGTCGATAATAGCCGGCCAACCCTAAGAAACTCCTGATTTCCGTCACTGATGTCGGACTGGGCCACTTAAGCACTGCTTCGATCTTAACCGGATCCACAGTTATTCCTTCTCCCGATACAATATGTCCAAGGAATGCCACCTTGCCAAGCCAGAACTCGCATTTACTAAATTTCGCATAAAGCTCATGCTCTCTCAATGTTCGTAGTACCTCAGTCAAATGCATTTCATGCTCTGCCGGACTCTTCGAGTATACCAGAATATCGTCAATGAACACAATTACGAACTGGTCCAGGAATTCCTTAAAAACTCTGTTCATTAAGTCCATGAATGCTGCGGGGGCATTCGTCAAACCGAATGGCATGACAGTAAACTCGTAATGCCCGTACCTCGTCCTAAACGCAGTCTTGGGTATGTCCTCCTTCCGAATTCTTAACTGATGATACCCGGTCCGTAAATCGATCTTGGAGAACACTGACGCCCCTTGCAATTGATCAAACAAATCGTCAATCCTTGGCAGTGGATACTTATTCTTTATAGTCACCTGATTCAACTGCCTGTAATCTATGCATAATCTCAATGTCCCGTCCTTTTTCTTCACGAACAGGACTGGCGCTCCCCATGGAGACGCACTAGGACGAATAAACCCTTTGTCTAATAACTCCTGCATCTGGACTTTCAGTTCCTTCAACTCCGACAAGGACATCCGATACGGGGCCTTAGAAATTGGCTCAGTTCCTGGGGCCAACTCTATTACGAATTCCACTTCTCGTTCGGGTGGCAAACCCGGCAACTCTTGAGGAAAAACCTCAGGGAAATTACATACTACAGAGATTTCTTCCAACTTGGGTTCCACCAATGTCGGATCCTTAACATTAACCAAGTATCCCTCACAACCTTCCTCGAGCATCTCAGTTGCCTCTACTGAGGAAATCCAGGGAACTGAGGTTCCTCCTTGATTTCCCTGAAATTCAAACCTAGGACGACCAATCGGATTAAATTGGATCGTCCTACAGCCGCAATCCATAACGGCTTTCTGCTTAGTCAGCCAATCCATACCAATAATCACATCGAAGTCATACATGGCTAACACAGCTAAATCAATCCTTTCCTCAACATTTCCAATCACAATTTTACAGTCCAAGCACCCCAATGATACTAACACCCTATCATGCAGTGGGGTCGTCACACATAACATGATTTCGAGTAAAACAGGCTCTAGACCAATTAATCTAACAAACTGCTCTGAAATAAACGAATGGGTTGCCCCGGGATCAAATAATGCATAAGCAGCATGATCACAGAGAGTAATGATACCTGTGACCACGCCTGGCGCGTCCTCAGCATCCTTTTGCGCCAATGCGTATACTCGTCCTTGCGCAGGTGGTCTGCCCTGAATAGCCGGTGGGGGATTTCCGGCCTGATTTCCAATTCTGAGTTGCTGCTGTTGTCCTGGGGGTCCTAAAAGTCGTTGTTGGGGGCAATTCTTTATCTGATGCCCTAAACTCCCGCAACGAAAACAAGCTCCAATTCTGTTTGGCGTCTGACTGGGTTTCCCTATAATCCTCCTCGGCGGCGGAACAAATCGTCTATTACTGGCCATTGGTCTGTTTCCAAAGCGACGATTGTCCCGATTCGGAATAAACCTCGAACCCAATGCTGCTGTCCTTTCTATCTGATCTCGCTCCATAGTTTGGGCTCGCTCATACAGTTCTCGATAATCTCTGATATTCAGCAAAAGCATTTGGGTGCGAAGATCCGGTTTCAGTCCATCCCGGAATCTCCGAGCCTTGTCCAGAGGATTCTCAACCATCCTTGGGGCAAATCTGGATAACCTGGCAAACTCTGCTTCGTACTGCACCACTGTCATCGACCCCTGACGAAGCCTCATAAACTCTGCCATTTTCTTCTCTTGAGCGCTCTCTGAGAAAAACTGTCCATAGAAATGCTCAACAAATATCGCCCAGATTTGTTCCATATATTCCGGAAACATTCTATCTTTAACTGCCTTCCACCAATCGTGGGCATTATCCTGCAGTTGATACGACGCCAAAGAAATCTTCTCTCTATCAGTACATTCCAACAGGTCAAACGCTTTTTCTAACTCCTCCACCCAACGCGGGGCGGTTTCTGGGTCACCTCTGCCCGTGAACTTGGGCGGTTTCAGCTTAAGAAACTGCTCCACCAACTGGTGCATTGGCCTAGGTGCCACCATTGGTTGAGCTTGAACTGGCTGGGCTTGGGCTTGATTCTCATGGACGGCAGCAACTGCTGCAGCCTCAGCAGCCTGAGCGGTCGCGTTCTCTCTTTCTTGTGCTTGCCTATCCATCACATTACCAATTCTTTCTAACGCCCTGAGAACTCCCTCCATGCGCGGATCTTCCGCATGTCTAATATCAGCTCTGGGGTCTGCTGCAGCCCCAACACCAACTCTAGGGTTTTCTCCCTCTCTAGCACTCACACCGAGATCCTCTATCGCTCTAACTCTAGCACGACCTCCACCTCGAGCTCCTCTTCCGGTGCCCCTCCTTGGGACTCTTCCCACTCGTCCTCTTTCACTGCTCATCCTAATACTCTGAGTGCTCAACTACCTGCTATAATTCTATCCAGGAATTAGAGACCTAAACCAATTAACCGGTCTAAGTCCTAGGCAGGTATCAATACAAAAGCATTTAAACACTCAGCACGCGGCTAACACAACAGCACATCATTTCACCCAAGGACTTGCAAACTTACCTTGGGTCCTGCCGCACCTGCATAATATTGGTTCAAATAATCACCACAACATTCAAACACAGACACACTGGAGGCACACTTAGCACACTAGGTCCACCTATGGCTACCCATGGTCACTCCTCCTTATCACTCCAGGGTTCGGCTAGATTGGACCGAGCTGTCCTTGCTCTGATACCAATTCGAACGGGGATGTCACGCCCCGTACCCCACGAAGCATGAACATCCGCGCTAAGGTCGAAAATAGGTGCGACGCTCCCAGGATTGCGTCACCGACCCGTAAACCCGAATCAGAGAATAAACAAACCACAAGCGGAACAACGTATATGATATATATACACCCAGACTAAATTACTTAGTAACCATGAATAGTAAACTAAAACCAATTATGATCTATTAAACCGAAATATACAATCTTTACAGACTTAAATGCAATATCCCTTTGATCAACAAAAAGTACACAAAAAGGGCCACGAAGCAGTAGGGATCAGTGGCCAAGGGATATTAATCTATCTACCGGAGGGCTACAGACAAAAAGTAACGGCCCTCACTCCTAAGGCTGGGACCTAAACTAGGGTTCCCAGTCGAGATTAGGTCCAGACGTCTCAAAAGAACTCTCGGACTGCCCTGGTTCTTCCTCTGAACTCATAGGTTCGTACTCCGTCTCAGCTCAGGGTCTTGCTCTTCCGCCTCAAGTGTTCATGGCCGGGGATCTGAAATGTTCGGTTTTACCACAACCGTGAGATATACTCAGCAAGTTCAAACCACTAATCCTAAAACTAGGCTAACGTGTACCTCCAGAGGTAAATAAAAACACATGCATCAATGAACCAGTAATTAAATCACATTAAATTCACATGGGCTCACAGCCCGCTTCCAATACTCCAGCCCTGCAGGTTAGGCTTTCAATATCATTATAACTCATCAGCAGTTAAATCGACCCGAAGGCCATGACTCAATAGTCATCACAGTTTAAATCGACCCGAAGGCCATGACCCAATGGTCATCACAGTCTAAATCGACCCGAAGGCCATGACCCAATGGTCATCACAGTTTAAATCGACCCGAAGGCCATGACCCAATGGTCATCACAGTTTAAATCGACCCGAAGGCCATGACCCAATGGTCATCACAGTTTAAATCGACCCGAAGGCCATGACCCAATGGTCATCACAGTTTAAATCGACCCGAAGGCCATGACCCAATGGTCATCACAGTTTAAATCGACCCGAAGGCCATGACCCAATGGTCATCACAGTTTAAATCGACCCGAAGGCCATGACCCAATGGTCATCAATAATGCTCGACCCGTAGGCCTGACCCGTCGGTCACAATAATACTCGACCCGTAGGCCTGACCCGTCGGTCACAATAATACGATCTTAAATCATATCACAACCACGTGGAATTTCACAATCAAAGGCCCATTTAATTCCCAATGGGCTGCAAACAATTTCAAGTAAATCCACAATCAAAGGCCCAATTAATTCCCCAATGGGCTTCCACAATTCAAGTCAATTCCCAATCAAGGCCCATTCCATTTTCCAATTGGGCTTCAAACAATTTCAATTTAATTCCAACTTCATGGGCCCATTTCATTTTCTAATTCCAAGGCCCATTTAAAAATCTCTAATTTGGGCCCATTAAATCAAAATTCGGAGCCCATGAGGCCCATCCCAATTCAGCCCTCAATTTCTCTCTAATTTACCATTAAACCACCATAATTAGTCTTAATTGAGTCTACTAATCAACCCTTGCACAAAACACACTCGATTAAGCCCTAATTATCATAATTAAGCCTCTAATCTAGCACAATTTAGACTAATTCAGGGATTAGTGGATTTACTCGCCTATTAGCGACGCAAGACGACGGGAGCGAGCGGCCGATGACCGGCGAGCGGTACAATCGACGGCGGCGCCCCAAAGCAAGCCGGCGGCTCACGGCGACTCCGGCGAGCTCGAGGCACAAACCGGCCGAAACAGGGGCTGTGCTGGTCGGCGGGGCTGAGGACGGGAGAGAGAGAGAGCTGAGGACGGCGAGGTGGTCGCCGGGGGCGACGCACGGCGGCGGACGGCGGCGCGGCACCGGCGGGGCGGAACCGGCGGCGTTTCTTTCTCCCTTCCGTCTGGAACACAGCAGCTGCTGTGGGGCGGCGATTGGGGGTGAGGGGAGGTCGACGGAGGCTAGGAGGACCTCCGGCGACGGCGTGAGGCGACCGGCGGCGGCGCGGCACCGGCGGGCGAGCCGGCGTCGCTGCTGCTGCTCTCTCTCGCCTAAAACAGGGCAGCGGCTGCGGGCGACGGAAATCGAGGGGAGAACGGCGGCCGACGGGGCTGGGGCGACGCCTGGGGGCCGGCGAGCGGCGGACGAGCCCGGCTGCTCCGGCGCGGACGGCCGTCCCGGCGTGAACAGTCGCCGGCGAGCAGAACGGCGAGGAAGAAGAGAACGGCGAAGAGGACGATCGGGGAGAGAGAAACGTGAGGAGAGAGAGAGAAAGTCTGAAGAGAGGAGAGAGAGAGGGTCAAAAGTTGGTCAAAGTGGCTTAGTGGAGTACATGTGTCACTCATCCAATGGCTAGGACAAATTGCCCCTTGATCCAAGGGTCTATATTCAAACCCAACCAATAATGCAATGGGCAAAATGGTAATTCTCCCCCTAACCATGGCTGACCAGGTCTGGTTGGCTTCACCTAACCATAGTTAAACCCCAAAAATCAATTAAAATTCGGAATTAAATAATACAACCTAGGGGCATTATCGTAAATTTCCGGTCCCGGACCGAAATTCCAATTTTTGCACATACGCGTTCCATACGTGCGTGGCCAACATAATATGGCGTCGGATTCGCGAAATTAATTTTCTAAGCCCTCGGAAATCGTCCGCGAAATCTCGGGAATAAAATAATATTATTTTCCAATTTTTGTCGAAATTCAACTTTTTGGCCAGAACCGCTCTAGATGCGTGTGGCCACCCCAAAATGACCTTGGCCGCGAAAATTAACCTCGATCGGCGTCCGAATCGGGTCCCGGTGTCCACAGGGGCAAAACCGTCTTTTTCTCAATTTCTGTCGGATTTTCCGTTTTCAACCGCAATAGTCCCAAACATGAATGGCCACTCTAAATTGACGTCCGTCTTGCAAAATAGTCGTAATTACCCTTGATATTCTGACATCGAAGTTCGTGCCCAATATCGCTATCTAATTTGCTCGTTTTGCAGTTTTAGGGTCTCTCGCTAACAGGTGGCTGTTTAGGTATTACGCGTATCGACCTAAGATTGTCCGAGTCATGATGGCCTCAATTTCGAGATAACGAGAGGAACTATCACTAGTACCGGGGTCGCGATCGTTTGGATTAAATCGAGGTTCATTTGTCAGGCGTACTTTCGGTCGTGCGAAATCACTCGCGATCCGATCGTACGTTACTGATAATATCGACCCGTCATTTTTCCTAGGATCGGCCTCTATTGGTTCAAAATATTTCCTCGACGTTCCTCGAAATCGGCGCTCAATCGCGGTCGGGTTCTCGGTCCACGTACCTGATCCTATTTAGCCTTTCCTTTTTGGTTAGTATCCCGTGATTGATCAGTTCCGGGCGAGACTTACTAAAATTACACGAGAATTCACATACACTTTATTGGACTCGATAACGGGTCAAAATTCGGGCTGTTACAATAGTAGTGGATCGCGGGTGATTCCGCCGGACCACGAAACGAATTGACGAATGATCCTGAACCTATACCGAACGATCATACCCCTCAGGTCTAGCAATTGATCCTCACGATTTTAATGATAACCGAAATCGTCACGAACCGAACAAACTTGCACATGACTCGATATATTATCAGTCATGAGTCGAATATGCGAATTTCCTCAAACAAGCCGCCCGTTAGTTTGAGAAACGCACGAGTCGCATTTAATAAAATTTGATTATTTAATTTAGCCCAAATCGGACACCGGAAAATTTGGAAGTCACAACGAGACGTTAGGACGACGTCGTAGTTATAACGTGCAATTTTGGATGGGTCCGAATCCTTCAGAAAAATTCGAATTCGATGAGAAATGAGAAAACTGACCATTTTACCCCTTTGAATTATTAAAGGGTTAGTTTTATGGGCAAAGGGCATTTTGGTCATTTTGCCCTAAAATTTGGAAAAGACAATTTTTCTCTTGAACTTTTTGAGAAATTACAAGATTACCCTTGGATATTTTGGGTGAGATTCGATCTGGGCTGTCGGTTTCAAGATAAGATCAAATCTGGACCATCGGATCAAAAATGTGAAAGAGGGGGTATTATGGTCATTTGCCAGTTTGGTCCAAAATGAACTATTTGAGTCAAGACTAAGACTCTCTCTCTCCTCATTCCTCTCTCTCCCTCACGGCACCACCCCCCATCGTGCACTCTCTCTCTCTCTCTCCTTGCCAATCGCCGCCGAGCCATCACCGCTGGTTATCGCCGCCGCGCCGTCCACTGCCACTCCGTCGCCAATCTGCCGCCTTCGACCCTCATGCCATCCGTCTCTCTCTCTCACTCCTCTCCTCCCCGTGTGGCCGTGAGCTTTGCCAGTCACGCCCAAGCCACCGCCGTCCGCCGTATGCTGATCGCCCCTCCGCCGCAAGCCGTGTCGCCGTTCACCACCGTCCCTGTCGATCGCCGCCGCTTTCCGTTCTAGCCGCGTGAGTTTAGAACTCGGTAAGTCGCGCTCTAAATCCAATTTAGGATTTCGGGTATCAACGGTTAATTTTTGGGTGAAATTGGGCTTAAATTATGTGCGAATTTTTGGATGCTTGGATGGTCGACGAAAATTTGAGTGTCAACCAATGTAAGTTCTTGCGGGTTTATGGTATCTTCCGTTGGTCATCGCTAAAGATGTTGTGCACGGAAGGCGTGAGCTTGCACGATAGCTTGATCGCGAAAATCTTGAGCGGAGCCTTGTTCTATAATCTCTTGTAAACCACGGTTACTGGAGTATGGATAAGATTGAGATAGAATCGATTACCTTGAGAGAGTTGGTGATTGACGATTATTCCGTTAATATTCGTAGACCATCCAAGTCTAAACTTTCGGCCTATGTGGCGGGCCTTAGGATTGAATTCGGAAAATTTTAGTGGAATATTCGAGGCCAACAGTGGGCTGTGATGGTCCGATCGGGACGTAAATTGGATTTTTAGAACCGGCAATTAGTGGTGAGAAAGTGCTGTGGAGGACCGGAATTGATTTGACGTCATTTGGTTGAAGAAAAATAGCATATTTTGTGTTTAGTGTGTGTTTGAACTGCGTCTAGGTTGGGATGATGAAATTGAGTGCGTGGTTGTGCAATTATATAATTGAAATATGTTTGTTGTGTGCACGTTTGGGCCAAATTGATTTAATTATTAAAATTGGCCATGTCAAATGCTGAGTGACCATGTTTTAAGTGTGATTTGATACTTGCACGGGCCACGTGTGATGGATCAGTTAGTTGTGGTAAATGCTTGCTAAGCATGTGCATGAGTACGAAAGAAATGTGGTGTGACATGTGTTCGTGGAAATTGTGCCATCCTGAAGCGTGTACTTCAACGCGGGACGATGTCCAGTATTACCGGAAGACTGCCAAGCCTGAGGCATGTACTTTAACGCGGGTAATGCAGTAGGTGGTAGATGTTGAGCCTGAAGCGTGTACTTCAACACGGACAAAAAACATGGCCTGAGGCGTATACGTTTACGCAGGTCTTGGAGTGTTGTGATAAGTTGGTCGCAGTGGACCTAAGGCATGTACTGTAACGTGGGTCACTAGCGAGAGTGTGAAAAGAGATGTGATTAGATCAGCACGAATGCGCAAGAATGAGAATTGATTATGCTTGTGATTGCATATAATGTGAATGCGACTAACGTGCAGGGTGCAAGCAGGATAGACCCAGGTAAAATAATTGATATGCCTGCTATGTGACAATTGTATGTGTGTGGATGTGTTTTGTGTAATTGTCTGGAGGTACGTGATAGCCTATGTGAGGTTTAAGGGTGAACTTGCTAAGATGTGTTCTCATAATTGTTTCAACCAACATTTTTAGAACCCTGATCGGATCCATGAATCCTCCGCCACTGCCAGAACATTTTGGGGTACCAGTGCACACCGAGTATGAGGTTGCAGAATTTCCTATAGATTATGGAATGATCTGGATTAAGCATACCACGACTGTTTTTGTAGATGTAGGTTTACTTTTATGGGAAGAGCATAAGTATACTGCTTGGTATTTCCGGGATGCAGCCGGGGATGAGTTTGGGCCCGTTAGGGATTTTGATGTCCCGTTCGACTTGGTTGGAGACTGGGACCCATCTGCCATATCCTCTATAGACGGAGAGTTGACCAGCACGGAGATTAGTTTAGCTCAATCTGGTCTAAACCCAACACTCGCAGCTCAAAAATATTCAGGGGCTAAGCATGAACCCGAGCCCGAAGTATCGCAAGCTGAAGATGATCCAATGGACATAGATTTAGAATCGATCCCTGAGGAAGAACCAGAGGAAGTGGAGCCCGAAGTGGAACTCGAGGATGAACCTGACGAGCTTGAGGAGCCTGAGGAGGAACCGGAGTATGTACTCCCGTTTGAATAGTATATGGATCCTAACTACGTGCTGGAATACAACTTTTTTGATGGATTGTGGGAGGAAAATCATAATGAAGTTCCGGCGGAGTCGGGTGACATCAATCACCCGATTGAGATAGAGGCGGAGCCGAGTTCTTCGAAGGAGCAAACTGATCAGGGGAGTTCGGATTCGGATGACGAGGAGTCAAATTCAGAATAGACTCCAAGTAAGAGGCGTAAAGGATAGTGTAGGGGCGCAAAAGTTAGACTTTTGGTGAGTACCATTTTTTAGGGTAGAATGCCAGGTCATTAGTCCTTTTTTATCTTGATGGTTTTAAAACGGTGTGCACATGTATAATGAGATTTGTAGATTGTGAATATTATGGTATAAGTTCGAATGAAGAAAGAATATGTATATTCTCCCTGTTTTTCCCCAGTTCTTTTGTTCGGGTGTTTTGTGGTTTCCGCTGTTGAATTAAACCTCTAATGTTCTTAAATGAGGCCAGCGATAATCCTGGGATATCGCCTCATTCGATCCGAGAGGGATGTCGCGTGATTGTTGGGATTTGGGGCGTGACATCATAACTAGTTGATAAGTAACTCACATAAAGTCGATAATCAGATATAAAATTCGGTAACTTAAATAAAATTCTTATATTATTAGAAAAGGTCATAATTCATAATCGACTCAATAAATATTGATGCATGGCTCAAATAAGTGTTGGAAACCTAAAGATAAACACATATTCTAAAAGCATAAGCTTTTCCTTTAACTATATCACGCATATTGTCCGTATTTGTGTTTCCACCCAAAACATTCTCCGAGCGACATTGATCTTGACCTAATAGCTATATTAACCGTTTATGTTTGTACCATGCTATTGCGATAGCATACAAGACGATCGTCCCGACCGTGCATCCGCCTGCTGTCCAGAGGAAATTGTTGATTGTTGGATTTGGAGGTTGGAAGAGTGCGATTCTGACGTTCATGCCGAATATTCCAGTCACGATGATGAACATGGTGATGAATAGCGTTGCTGTCGATATCACCACTCCCATTTGCAGCAGATTGTTTTGCTTGTCATCCAACATTATGTTCACATAGTCCTCCGTGTCTTGAATGTATTCCCTTAGCTTTCAACAGAGACAAGATGAAAATGTTTGTAAGGAATCAAATGAGATTCGTTGTCATGAGTTCGCGAGCGCGTTCGAGTGTAAAGTTCAAGATTTGTACCGTGGATAGCTCGTTGAGTGTGCCATCAAGTTGCACAAAGTAAGCCTCTAGGAGCATTTCCAATTCGGCCACGCCAAGGTGCTTGCCTGGGCCATCAGAGTGCTTGCTCATGCTCAAGCCACCATAAGAGTTACTTTCTTTGAGCCCGCCTCCCGTTTCATCATCATTCAGCAATCTGCGTGGAGAACTCGAACTCTCATCTGGTGTGATTCTATTGTCTCCTTCGCGATTCCTGCATAATTAAGGGGAAAAAGCTTTGAAGAATAGAAAAAAGATTCGAAATTATTCGGCCGTGATTGAAAACATGATGCTAGAGACGTAGAATGTTTGCCTTTCTTCTTTGTCTGGCTCATGAAGTTCATCTTCCTCCTCGGTGATCGAGGAAGAACAAGATGAAGACTTGTCATTTTCATCTTGGAGTAGTTTACTGGTCAAGTACATCTCTGCCATGTCTCCATCATCCTCGAGAAGATGCTCGATCTCATCCTTTATCTAGAGATGAAAAAATCCATGGTGAACTGTTTTTCCTAATTAGCTGTGTCAAGGAATATAATATCAAAACAACGTCTTCATCTTACAGTTTAAACTTTTCGATTAGTTGACTGTGGCTTCTTTTGCATTTGTATCATAGAACTTTCTAGGCGGCCTATATATGCCTCCCCAACCCCAATTTTATATTTTCTTACACTAAGGCCAACTTCTCGAGTAATGAGAAGTGTTATAATATTTAATATTAAATAATGCCTTCATTTAACAACTTAAATATTTATCAGTTGTGATATCATGAAATCCCAAGAGCTAGCTCAGTTACTCATTCACTATTTTTTCTTTAGACGAACTAATACAAGTGTTAACTCGCTTGAAATATGTTACATGATTTCGGTTGACAATTCCTAAAATATAGTTACTAGGCAAATGAAATTTGTTAACTCGCTAGATTAACTGGTAAATTAAAATAAAACATTAGATGTTAGTAAGTAACTCAAATGAGAGTTGATCATCTAAAACTAAGCATCTAAAACTAAGTGGTAACTTAATCTAACAAAAGTTGGTAAGTCAGTCTAATTTAGGTTGGTAATTTCGTAAAATAGTTAGTCAATTCGAAGGGCTAGTAAATTTATGCTAATAAAAGTTGGTAAATTAGTACAAAAATGTATTTTACATACTACCAAAAAGGTTAGGTTTTACATAAAAGTGTTGATAAGTTACCAATAAGTTAATTTAGGAAAAAAAAAAGGCACGAGTCATTTTCTCTACCAATAGTTCTTCGACACTTACCAACGTTATTTGAAGTTAACCAGCATTGAGGAAAATTCTATGGAATTCTGCAGGAATGAAAACTCAAACCTTTTGAACTCTTCCCGTCAGCGCAACCAAGCGAGCTTTAATCTGCCGGACCCGCTCGAGATGACGGGTACTAATCTTCGAAATTAGCTTGTCCAAAGCAGGATTAGCCTCTTGCTCTAATGCTTTTGCCTAAATTTCCCAGCAAACAATTTGAGGAACGACAGGTACAATATGCTGCTCTCCAATGCAGATAATGCAGATAAAAACCAGAGCCCTTACCTCCTCGTCTAAACTAGAGCATGCAGCTTCAAGGCATGCCTCCAAGGCCACAAACTCAAAGGGAAGAGTCTCTGATCTGTCATGTTGTTGCTTAAACTCTCGAGGGTGCAATACGTTCTGTTGTGCAGCTTCAAGAACTTGATGTAAAGCTTCCTCAGATTGCTCTTCATCACCACTGGTTCTGTTGACCTACTACGAGAGAATGACAACCAAAGAAAAATGGCTGCAAAAATGAAATCCGGTATCTAGTTTTTAACAGCTATCGACTATCGTAACTAAGAAAAATAAATTTTCACGGGCGATATCTGTTATCGGAGCTTTTCACGAGTCAACTAGCTTTAGCTTACCAACATTCATTTTCACGGGCCATATCTGCTCCGATAGTCGGTCAATGGCGATATTGCTGTACAGAGGAGATGGAGACGGTATCTGGGGTATGATGTGTGTGTTGCACCATTTGCAGATTGGATAAATAAAACAAATAGAGCACTACTTCACCAGGAATGGCTACCCAGGCTCATCCCCAAAGAGATGGTGAGAGGACGAATTTTTAATGAAAAAATTAATTGAAAATGATAGTTCTCAGGAGATCTTAGGAAGTGATAGATGGCTTTCCAGATTGTAGCTGCACCACTTGCCGAAAATTTTTCTTTTTCTAATTGAAAAAGACGCAGAGTTTGACTTTGAGAGTAAAATTAATACACAGGTGAACTACTTTGCTATGTTGCTGATTTCACATATTTTAGAGTGGATGTCTGGTTATTTCTGACTTCTTTTTTGTCTTTTCTTAATCACTTCAAATAGGTCAATAAGAACAAGAAAAGTAAACCTTAAATTCTACTAGTAAACTGAGTTGGTTTGTTTTCAAGGCATAGTGAACAATCATCTATCCATTCTAGTCCACACAACCTTGATTCAAAACTTGGGTAAAAATATGACAATAGCAGGTTGAGTGATTTTGTCCCGATTTTGGAAGCTTTTCTAAGGATATATTTGTTTCGAAAAAGATGAATGATTTTGAAAATATTTTCTGAAAAATAATCACTTGTATTGGTTATAAAAATGAACGAATGAACGAAAAAAAAAATTCATCATCCACGAAAATATTTAGACGTAAATTGTTTTCGACAATGAAACATTTTTCATCGATTGATTATTTCAAATGATAGAAGCGATCATGTTTAAAAAAATATTTCTCAAATCATTTGTTTTCCGCAAAACAAAGAAAGCCTCAAGGTAAAGCTCACATTGAACTTATCAAAATCACTTGGGAACTAAATCAAACCAATTAAAAATTTGGGAATGGTGTTTCGTGTTGGACAAAAGTTCAACGGTCCAATCGAAACAACTGAAAACTAAGTGTTAAATTCAGATGAGACATTAAGTGTTAAACCAAAGGACAAGGACGTCTAATAGCATAAATAGGAATGCGGTGACCGACATGAGCATACGGGGACATCGTCCTCCGAGAGTAGCGAATAATTCTCAAACTTCATCATGTAAAGTGGCAAATGCTGACTTTGGACAAATCAATCAGATGCCATGGATGTACAGTCCATGTCTCCTTTAATACAGTTCTATTGTATCGATATGCTCGAAAATAAAACTCCAAACCTTCATGGCGTTGGCCTGATGATGATGCGAGCACCGATTCTTGAGCTCCTCCACGAAAGGAGCCACCGCGGGATCCTTGGAGTTGAGCAGCCAAACGTCCTTGGCCGTGATCACTCCCTTTATGTGCTCCAGTTTGATCACCAGCGCCCTCTCCCGCCCCGTCACGGCCGACGGGTAGGACAGCGACGGATCAAGGATCCGCAGATCCCGTGCTGAGAGCCCTGTCCGCCGTATGATTGTGTGCTTCCCCGCGTCGATGAGCTGGTCCTGGCCTGTTGAGTCGACCACAAGCCAGGTCTTGATCCCGATGCCCTTCTTCCGGTGCCGACGGCCTGTCAAGTGGTGGGCTGCCGGCACCCGAGGAGGGTTCGGGTCGAGCTCCTCTTTCGGGCTCATCGAAGGATGGACCTCCGACGTTATGTTCTTCTCTCTTCCCGGTTGGATCAGAGAGATAATGAATTGGAGATGGAAACAATGTTTGATGTTATCTAAACAGAAAAGGTTTTTTATATTAGGGAGAGTAATTTATCGGTGAATGACGCAAAGATGGTTGACATTGGAATGCGCGAATTAAGATTAGTTTTTGCTATAATTGCTGAGCCTAATATGCATAGTTTAAGTTGGAACATGCTTGACAAGCCAGGCGATTCGCAGGGACGGCCCTTACTGGGGTTGTTTGTGAGGCGTGGAGAACCATGCTGCATTGGAAGGACCTCCATACATGACGAACAAATTCATGCACAACAAGCCCTAGGATCGGATTTTCTTTATTATGTATGGGACTAACTTAGATCCTAGCGCCCGGACAAACTTAGTTCATGTGCGCCTAGTGCATCCAATAACCTTTACTAATCGGATGGCTAGATGCCCAAAATTATCTTCTCAAATATAATCAGGAAATGTGTATTTTGTGAAATTTCGGTCTGTTGGAAGGCACAGGAGAAGTTCGATACTTTCATCCAAAAAAATCATCAATAGTGAGTCCAAATCCAAGTCTATTAACTTGAAAACCTCCTGTTTGCCAATAGAAATGTTGCCCTACTTCCACACCATCGTATAACACTTTTAGTGTGTTGGTGGAACACAACAAAACATTCATATTGCCCTCTGATAGAAATAGAACTTTTAAGGAATCATTTGATACAACCATCTCTTTTTCGACTTGCTTAGTTGAATTTTCTATTTTGGATACAAACTAATCACATAATATCCCCACTAATTTGGATTGTATTCAGTTGAATTCGCTTTCACTC
The DNA here is from genome assembly GCA_031216285.1 of Syzygium syzygioides. Classification (NCBI taxonomy): domain Eukaryota; kingdom Viridiplantae; phylum Streptophyta; class Magnoliopsida; order Myrtales; family Myrtaceae; genus Syzygium; species Syzygium syzygioides. Next base: position 14,580,217 of record CM062248.1, read on the forward strand.
AAAGGTACGAGATATTGTCTAATTGTAATATATGAACGACTTCACCACACATCACATCCCCAATGTGAGATTTGTTTGTCCTAACGCCCTCACACATGTGCCTCAATAAATCTCCCACTAACATGTAACCTTCTAGCATTAGGCCCGCTCCTGCGTAATTCATAAGTTAATTTACTTTAACATAATCGCAATTCAAATCTCCACCTTGACCCAGCAAAGTTTGGCAAATGCTGTAACTATCCTAGGTAAGAGTTGGTAGAACAAAACTAAGCAGTAACTTGATAAGAGAAAAGTTGCTAATCACTCCAATCGAGGTTGTTAATTTAAAAAAAAAAAGAGTTATACATTGAAAAAAGTTGGGAGGGCAAGTAAAATTTGCAAGTTAACAGAAAAGTCACCAAACATAAGAAAAAACTAATAAATGTTGGAAAGCATCTCAAATATGAGCTAATTGGAGAAAAGCTTGTAAGTCACACAAATGAAAGTTGACAAGTTCATATAATAGTTGGTAAATTTAAGCCGTCAGTAAAAAAGATAAATAAAGGTTGATAAAAGATGAAAGAAGCTTTTTTTTGGTTCTTAAGAGAATTTAATATTTTAAAAAACCAAATAAATATCTCCAATTAACTGAAACAACTGTTTGTGACGCCAGATAATTAGTAATTTAATCAGAGAAAGTTGGTAAATTACTCTAATAGAGATTGGCAATGTCTAGAAAGAGTTGATAAAATTAAGAAGTTGGCAAGCTAGACAAATAGAAGAGGTAATTCAATAAAAAAATCGGTAAACATAAGACAAAAACAAATATTTGTAATAAGCAACTCAGATAAAAGCCAGCAACTCTATACTAGTCGATAACTTAATCGGAGAAAAGTAGTCGTTCAAATAAAAGAAGGTGATTTCTTCTAATAGTGAGTAAATCTAAGGCGGGCAAGAAAAGTAAATAAAAGCTTGTATTATGACCTGGTTTACACTTCTATAATAGAGTTACCAAAAAGTTTTGTAAGTCTCTCTTTTCTGTCCTTACCTCATTCTCTCTATGGATTGCATTTGAAGACAACTTCCCCTTAACTCGCTTGAATAAAGTGGATGAACGACTTATTGATTGTTCAAAGCTGATTACAAAACAGTGCTTTGGGTAGATTTGATATCAATGTCCCATACATTATCAAGTAATTTGGGTTGTGTTCTTATAGATTTAGCTATTGAATCTGCCCACCACCTGTTTGTGTATATTCCCAATATTGGCAATCCCATCCTTTTTTTGTGTTTTTTGCATTACCGTTGACTGAATTTATTCTCTTTTTGAATCTTCCCACCACTTGATTGAGTATATTCATAGTGTTGGCAATTCCAATACCTTTTTTATGATTTACGCATGGAAATTGACTGACTTTATTCTTTTATCGAATCTGCCCTCTATCTGCTAGTGTTTATTCCTAAATGATAGGACCACTAATCTCTCCATCAGCTACTAAAGTCTTCGTGCAAATTCAGAGCATAGGTCCGAATCCGCTTGTGTAAGAAATCAACTGAACACTTGCTTACTCGTTCATGATTAAGATACTAATTACGTAGAAGATTACAATGGTAGTAGTGTGTAAAAACTTTTAAGGGTATTGCCAGGATTTGTTTGTGTTTAAAGTTTATTACACGGCGATAATAACTTTTGGTTATCTTTCATACAGACTCGTGACCCGACAAGATCAATTGTTCGAAAATTGAAGCTTTCTTGTATCCCGTCACAGCCAATTTCCAAGTGATTGTGTAAGAAATATACATACATCCAAGGTATGATTAATCAAATGCTGTGATGTGCTATTTTTCAAAATTACTACTTGTTGCATTTTGACAGGGAAACGACGGAAGTGGGTTAGGAACTTCTCCAACCCGTCCCAAAAGGTGCACAATTTTAGCTACTTTCTCGAGACATTTACTTTTTGAATTTCGTAGACAGCATAAATAGTAGCGTTACCACCCACCTGGGTGGCGCTGCTGGAGCGCGCACTCTTCCTCTCGCAAAAGGTTGAGTGTTCAAATCCCGGGTGCTGCAGGGTGACTTAACCGGTGACACGTGTGTGGTGGCTAGCACGTGTCGCCCCCAGGGTTTACTTCCCGGCTGTCGGCCGTGTGGGGGTTCCCTGGGTTACCAAAAAAATAAAAAATAAAATAAATAAATAAATAAATAAATAGTAGCGTTTGTTTTGCATGGTTAGACCTCTGTTTTGTTGAGCAATCTCTTTGAAAGACGAAGAATCAATAGCTCGGCCTTATGTAAGCTATACAACTGTTGGAGTTGTTATTGAGCAACTGGTGCTTCGCTTTCATTCTTCACAAGGGAGTTGTTGGTTTTATACTTTGCACGGTTTTTCGAAATTTGTATTGTAAAGAAGCTTGGTACCGCATCAACATTCTGTTGTTCCGGTTACATAGATACATCTCAGAAATGGCCTTGGACCTTGGATTGATCGATGAAGGTCAAGAACTGGCCTTGGACATTCTGGTGGTACTGCATCCACATTCTGCGGTAAAGCTACCGGAAGAAAGTTCCTTACAAGCATGAATGAATCCTAAGCCGTGCTAAAATCCCTAGAAGACCCCTGAGTTGAGGAATAGGATCATCCCAGATAGAGACGATGGCCATGGCTGCTGATAACAGTTTGATTACTTCAGCTTTAGTCAATCCTGACCCTCCTCTCTGTATCTCTAAGCGAAGTACTATACTGAAACCATTCATCACACTTCTATCCAATGACTAATGCAAACGAATAAATCCACAAGTTTGGTGCCATGTGCGAGAAAAATGAAGTACATCAAACTTTTCTGAGAAAAATGAAGTACATTTCCTGTAATCAGACTCCATTAGCTTAAAACTTTTCTGATTGTATCCGTCGTGCATTTTTCTGGTGAATTTAGATCATTTTGTCGGACATCCATCCACAGATATCCCTTTGGCGGTCGGACAACTCGCCAAGTCACAGTGCTCGCCGCCCGTTCCCCACCAATTCAGTCCTTTGTTCTCCATTCCTAGACAAAAGTACAAAAGCACTGCCATGAACGCCACTCCCGCGTCCATTGCTGCAGAGAGGACGTAGTTGTACCTCTGCCACCACTTCTTCCGGTAACGAAAGACAAAGAAATTGAATATTGTCCCCACGAGGACCCACGCATTGTAGTTCAATGGTGTGGCGGGCGGCATGTAACCCGTCGCCCCAAGCAGCACTGGAAGGTTGATCAGTGGGATCCAGGACTTGTCCGGGAATGCCTTGTGCAGCAACCAGACTAGGAACGGGCCCACTGCGCCACCGAGGAAGAACCAGTTCATGGACTGGTAGTTCCCTTGGACCCCGAAGATGCGCTTGGGCCCCACCAGGCCCCATATCACGGAGGCGTCAAAGAAGACCCTGTCACTTGGGCACGTCCAGGGGCTGTCCGGCGGCAGGAGCTCATCCTGGCATATGTTGGTGATGGAGTTGAGTAGCCACCAAGCCACGGCCATGTTGATGGTTCCGGCGATGATCGTGCCAATGAACTGCATCAGCCACAGCGGGTTTTGCAATTTCAACAATCAGCCAAAATACTTCCAGCATCTAAGATTTTTAGTCGTAAGGAAGCTATATAATGTACCTGAACTAAGAACATGGATCTTGGAGGGATCTTCATGTAATGTCCAAGCTTGAAGTCATTGAGGAAGGACACAGCTTGGGCCATGCTCATGTAGCCGTAGGTCTTGAAGCACACATTTGCTATTGGTCGACCTGGATATATCACCCCCATGATATATTCCGTTATAATGTTCAATCCTGGCGTCTGTAAACCAAGGTCGTATCAAGAATTGGTGTCAACACTATAAGGTGCTAATGATGCAAAGCGGTTAGATGAGCTTGTTTTCTGTCAGCAGATATGACCTGATTTGTCGTGGCGGTGATGATACTGATTGGAAGAGTGAAGATAAAAGCGAGGGCGCTGGCAAAGAGAAGTCCCCACCATGGCATTTGGACCTCCTTGTTCAAGAATATGCAGAGTGCGAGAGACACCGCAACGGTCAGAACGAGCAATAAATGAAACCACCACGAAGGTATGTCCTTGTATCTCCTCATCAATCTCGTGTGGACGTCTTCCTTCCCCTTGAACGAGGCACGATACCGCTCATAAATTTCTCTGTTCCCATTGTCCAGGCAATGAACATTTCAGAATCTATTTCGTTCACATCACAGGATAAAAGCCAAGATCCAGAAATTCAGTCAGATCAAGAGTATTTAGTACCTTCCATAGAAGAAGCCCACGTGAGTGAGTGTGGACGCGATCGTGGCAAAACCAAACCCGTAAGAGAGAGCGAAGAACATGCTCAGATGAATCCGTCCTTGCTCCCCGTACTTGACCACGTCCAGCTCGAAGTTCTCGTTCACGATGGCCGAGATGTTGTATGTCTGGCCTTGGTTCGTGAACAAGTGCGACGAGAAGATGGGAAATCTATCCGCGCCGTACAAATTAAATCCCCAATACGCTAACGGGATGGCAACATACACCACCAATGCGTATCCCGCAAAGACGTTCATTATGGCAAAGAACGGACATATGAGAGGGCTGAATAAGAAGGATGAGACCGCAGTCCAATCGAGGGTCAGTGCTCCGAGCCCGAGCCCATGCATCCCGGACCCAATCTGCTGAGCCGTGACTGACTTGGAGAAGACCCAGCAGATCCAGGATATGTTTGTGACTGTCGGGAAGAGGTAGCCCGGGACGACGTACCACGAGAAGCTGCATATCAAGGCTATCACAAAGAACTTTCCCCGTGACATGCGTCGATCATCTTTCTCATGCAAGGCCCTGCGAAATTCACATTGCATACCGATTTCAGATGACAGAATCTGATGAACGTGATTATTATTGCAGATTGAGCTTATCGTCGGCAAATGCACCCTCCAAAAGTGCCGATTATCACAACGACGACACACTTCATTATGGTATGGCCATCAAACACTTGACAGTTACTGAATTTTCATCATACAGATACTCAAAAAACTTCAGAATCGAAGTATAACTTCTTAAGCCCATTATGTCATAATGTCTCCTGGAGTATGGTCATCTTTTCCTTACAGAACGGAAAGCGTCGACAATGGACGTTGTTATTGGTACTCAATGAACGGTGCTTAGGTCTCTCACTCTGCCTTGCTGTTCCTAATTGCCGCTGATTGGCTTATGCTATTGCAGATCGGATCTACGTCGTACTCGGCTCTAACTCAAAATCCTGTCGTTCCGCTTTCGGTACGGGACGGATTTCACATTGCTGACCTTGATCAGGGGTTCAATACCCTCTAGGCCTAACTATCTCCTAAGGCGGCCCGATACAGTTTCGGGCAGTGAATTTTCTGGCATCAACGACCCGCTTAAGCCGCATTTCGAGTAGCACAACGCTCCTTAATTTCCTGGCTAAAGTAAGAATTGCTGATGTGATCTTCTTCTTAGACCCTTACGTGACAGCTATAAAGACTTCAGCGGAGCACAATACAGTAGTCAATGCATGTAACGATGTTCACAGAAAAAAAAGTCAGAAATATACACTGCAAAATTTCCACTTCTTTAGACATCGATGCGTCGTCCTTGTCATGATCCTGTCTGGTGTCTGGTGATTTACATACATAGTTATCTAGAAATCTTTGATTTATGATGACTCCAGATGGGACTATTCAAAGAGAATAATTAATAAGGTATAAGGATGAAGAAAAGTGGAAGGTTACGAATTCAGCAATAAAGTCAATCATAAAATAAAGCTAGCTAGGGATATACCTAAATTATATGTTCAAGTGTTATTTATGCGATAATTTATAAATTAAATAGGATTTTTTCTTTTAGATGTTATTCGTCAAGCTTAATGACATAGAAGTCTTTGAGGGAAAATTATTGGTTCGGTCTTAAATTTATCGTACGGATGCCAATTCGACCTTAAACTTCTCAATCTTATCAATGTAATTCTAAACCTTTGCGCCGAACTCTAATGTGCTTCCCCTGCCAAGTTCTACCAGAAAATTCGTTGACATGGCAGTCCACACAGACTTCTTTTTTGAGTGAAGTTGTCCATCGGCCAGCAATAACGGCACCATGTCAGCGATTATCGGCTGCACAATTAGCCAAAAGGACAATATTGGAGCTTTCGCGTAGAGGGTTAAGGCCATATTAGCAAAATTGAAAAGTCTAGGACTGAATTGGCGCTCGCACGTAAGATTTAAAACTGGATTAAGACTGGATGATCGAATCTAAGGACGGAATCTATACTTGATTTCAGGTCCACCCCCGTCACGGGGGGCGTCGGATCGTGAGTTGACTCAAGCCCCGTTGACTTTGAACACACGAATTAGGTCACATCCGTCGGATTCCGTGGATCACGCGAGTCGCCGAAATAGACCGGCCAAGGTCCCATTTTGTGGCCGCCATCTACGCGCGGACAACTCATCTTCTTATACTCAATAAACCATCATTAAACACGCGCGCATACGTACGTACATAAAATACGTATAAATATACTCATACAAGACGACGAAACGAAGAGGCCGGGGAAGGCGGCCATGCGACACTCTATAACCGCTTAACCCTGGATGCGATATTACGAAAACGCGTATCGTGATCTAACTCGAATTCCATACGGAACTATCGTTTTTCGGCCTCCCATTCAAGCTAAACGCCGCTAAAAAATTTTCTAGCTCGGCCCTTCCAGGTCCAGGTTCCCGCGTCCGCCGGTGTTCTCACGCCGCAGCCCGAACCTCCTCGTACGATGGAAAACGACAGAATCTCGTGCCGTACCGAGTAGTATCTTCCAATTACGGAAGTGGGTGGCTCGGGTCATCAGCGACGTCGAATCGGACCGGACCGGACCGAAATTACTCAGAAGCGGGCCGCGGTCGCGACCCTACCGACTTGTACTCTTTATCTATAAACGGAAGCGCGGCTCGGATCACGGCGTCGGACCGGAAATTGTTCAAAATGTGGGCGTAAATTGAATTCTGATTGTATCCACGAACACTCTTTCCATTATATATAGTCCGGTGGCTTTCCTTCTTTCCCATCCGCTTTAAGTGAGTCTTCAGCCGTGGGCATCCCTTGGACAAAGACCATACATGCCGACAGCTTCCGCATGTGTCCAGGACCTCAGCATGTGCCCATACCTTTCCACGTGCAATTCGATTCCATCCTTCCTCTTTTCAGGTGTGCGGAAAGCCCCTATGGAATGGCCAAAACGTGCACGGATGTCCAAGCCGTCGCCTCTTCCCTTTCGTCTTTTCCTTTTTACGAAGAGGGCCCAAGAAGGACCGAGGACTCTTAACCTATCGAGAAATCTTGTTAATTGATACGACGGACATCGTTGAGAAGCGCTCGCGTAGTTTTCGAAACAAGGACTCGGCACCCGACATTCCGTGCCTCTCTCGCGGGACCGCCCCGCCCCCCCGGCACGAAATGGAATTTCATACTAGGGAAAGGAAATTTCCGACCCTGTTGGAACGTACATACGATGCCGACGCTGGCCACTGCAGCGGTAGATGTCCTACTAATGATAATAATCAATTTAATTATTAGATTTCCTATCTTGGCGTGGCACAGATCCATTTAGTATAGGGAAGGCAATCGACCCAATTTTATCCCTTCGCGTCGTGATGTGAAGTGAAGAATTTGAGTCAGTCCATGGTTGAGACACGTTATTAATTATCTACGGGAGAAAGAATAATTTGTGCAATTTTCCTAAAATATTATAAATTAAAATAAATTAATAAAATTCACTAACCGGAAGAGGGAGACTTGAACGAGAGTGCTTGGCCACCACATGTGAGCAGGCTCCACCACGTACTTCCTCAGCAGCCCCGCCCATCCGTACCCCAAGACCTGCACTCGCTCATTCCACTGCACTTTTCATTCTCTAAAAATTTCGAAAATTCTCGATGGCTTGTAAAGCAAGGTTTAAGATCGGAGAAGACATGCGATTTTCTTTCTGGGTCCCCGCGTTTCATCGAATTTCTTCGGCTCCAAACTGTAAAACCTAGGGTTGTTCTTTCTTTCAGAATCCTGAGGCGAAACGAGCAGTGAACAGTACGGGGCAATGATTAGGACCCCGCAAATGTCGCGATCTTGGCGTGCCGCTCGCTTCGACGCCCCCGTCATTTCGATCGATTGATCGCTCATCAGGTGCAGTAGTTTTGGGAAAAAAAATGTTCACTCGAGCGACGTCGAGAGCCCGGCATCATCAGACTTTACGACACTTGCAGTGAAAGTAATTGCCAATCAAGTGGTTGATTGAAAAGCCGTGGCGCCAAAGTGAAAGCTACGGGCGCATGTTACGCCCATTTACCTCGTGCAAAGTGCGAACCGGAATACCTTAGGAATTATTTTTATGCTAATGGGATGCTAATGGGGATTCATACGTCGGGACCATCTCCAGATATTTTCGGAATTTTTAGTATTGTACGATGAGTTTGGTATCCTAGGTGTAATGAGATAAACCTCTGTTTTGTCCTTTGGTGTTCCGCACCAGCTGGCGCTTAGATCTCATCTCAACCAGCGATATAAACGAGGAGGACGACGTAAATCCACAGCACATCTTTCCTCGGGCACACCACCACCAAATTATCTCGTTTTTTAATCACGAAAAAGTATAGAATTATTTTTAAAAAAGAAATCGTACAATCAAGAAAATGTATTAAAACATTCCTTTTGCTTGCTCCCACTGTAAAGCTAACAAAATGGTCATTTTATAATTTTTCGAATTATGAAATTCCGTGGGCCAACTTGGTTGGTATAAAATAAAATTAAAGAAAAATTGAAGATATATTCACGTAAGAAAGAGAGAAAGGGAGACCCACCATTGGATAATGTTAAGAAAGCAAAAAGAGAGATGAAAGGCTATGGAAGTTTACCTGGGTGGTGATTATGAGAAGCCAGCCGGCGAAGAAGGAGATGCTCCGGACATAAAAGGCCTTGATTATGTTGACGATGCTCACGGCGTAGGCCGAGCCCGACCCGAACGCGCTCCCGGCATTGGCGAAGATGGAGATGAGCACGTGCTCCTTCATGTTGAACGGCCCCGGGTTGAGCGAGTACGTCCCCGGGCCGAGACCCGGGACCCGGAACCGGGCCGCGGGGAGCGTGGCCGCCATGAACCGCCCGATGGGGAGGGTCGCCACCTGCACGGTGATCTGGCTTACGACGAGGGGCTCGGTCCGGTACGCGAAGAACTGGTTGAGGAAGGAGAGGAGGGCGCACGAGAGCACCCCGAGGAACCACATCCGGAAGGTCCACACGGGCAGGGCCGGGTCGTCGGTGCTGGTCACGGTGAGCCGGACCTGTTCGACGGGCGAGAGGTCGTCATCCTCGGCGCCGTCCACGTCGTTCAGGGCAACTACGCCGGTGGCGGTGGCGGTGGCGGTGGCGGTGGCGGTGGCGGTGGCGGAGGGCGGGGCTTCTAGCTCTAGACCGCCCATGGTGTTGGGTGTGTATGAGTATTGAGGGGTATGGTTTGAAGTGATATGAAATTCTAAGTTTAGCCTTTTTAATATGGACTGGGAGTTTGACTAGTGGAGCATGGTGGAGAGATTGGACGTCGATATTCTTTTAGAGTGGGGCTAGTGCAAAAAGGGGACGGGACCATCATTGGCCAAATTAAAAAGAAAAAATAAAGAAAAAGGAAGGGAAAAGTTCTCTAAAGTTTGGATGCCCCATTATCATAGTGCGATTAAGTTATATGCCAACTATTGGTATTCTTTTTTTTAATAAATAAAAGGGCGTGGAGGTCTCGCCGGCGCGACTGCTCTTCCGAATGTCCGTCATAAGAGCTTCATGCCCGCCACTCAATACTCGATTTGAGCTGTAACTACTCGATTCTGCCGGTGTAGTAGTTCTGAAATCCCTCGCGCGAAACTCCAATGTACTGCCCCCCTCCCTCCCTCCCTCCCTCCCGCCGAGCGCTGCCGGAAAATCCGGCGACGTGGCGGTCCACGCGGACGTCCGTTTCCGAGCGAAGTTGCCCATCGGCCGGCAATGACGTGGCCGTGTCGGCGATTATCGGCTACGCAATCAGCAGGAAGGACGATATTGGAGTTCTGCGCAGAGGATTAGGGCCATATTGGTAAAATCGAAAAGTCTAGGATTGAACTGACGTCCGCGCGATAAATTTAGAACCGGATTGTGACAGGGATGATCGAATCTAGGACGGAATTTACGCTTGATCTAGGGCCACCCACGTAACTGGGTTGACTCGACACCGTTGACTTTGAGCGCACACGAATTGGGTCACATTGGTCGTATTCCATGGATCACGGGGAGTCGCCGTAATAGACCCGCGCAAGGTCCCATCGTTTTTCCCGTCATCCACCCGTGGACAATTCGATCTTCTTCTTATTACTCAATAAACCATCCTTAAACACATACACACGCATACGTACGTACATGCATAGATACGTATAAATATACACATACAAGATGACAAAGCGAAGAGGCCGGCAAAGGCTGCCGTGCGCACCCTATATCCGTTTAACCCCCCTAGGTGCTAATATTACGAAAACATGTATCGTGATCTAACTCAAATTCCATACGACGCTATCGTTTCCGGCCTCCCTTTCAAGCTAAATGTCGCTAAAAAATCGTTCCAGTCCGGCCCTTCCAAGCCCAAGGATCCCCCGCATCCCCGCCGGTGTACTTGCACCGCAACACGACCCTCCTTCATACGACAGAAAAACGGCAGGTCTCGTGCCGCACCAAAGTAGTACCTTCTGATCGCGGAACTGGCTCGGATCGTGACGTCGGGCCGGACCGAAATCAGCGCAATGGCGACCCTACCCAATGTGTACTCTCTATCTACGAACGGAAGTGGCTCGGGTCACAGCATCGGGCCGGCATTGTTCGAGCGCGGGCGTGACTTGAATTCTAGCTGTATCTATGAATTCCTCTTTCGTCATAGTCCGGTGGCGGCGTTTCTTTTCTCTCTCTCTCTCCGCTTTTAGTGGTCTTCAACCGTGGGCTTCACTTGGATAAAGACCACTAATCACTCATTATAATTTGACCCAAAACAATTATTTATTATAAAGATTGTTAAATATGTCTTGAATTTAATGTACTTCGGTCCGGTTCATGACCCGACCCGACATATTTTTTGTGCGACCTGAAAGTGGAAAGAAAATTGAGATTTGGTTCGCGACGCGAAGGGTTGGGCCGTGGCTAGGTTTTCTCATTGTTGTAGAGAGAGTTTTGCTTTCAGAGAGTTTTGGTGAGCCGTGAGATTTTGTCGTTGTTTCGAAATTTGTACTCTCTTTTGATTATAGTGGAACTTTGTCTTGCCTCGCCCATGGACGTAGATCACTTCGTGATCGAACCACGTAAATTTCTGGTGTTCTGTCTTTTGCTTTTCCAAGTACGTTTCCAACAAAGATAATATTTACAAAGAAAAGACCGCCGGACATGCCGACGGCTTCCACGTGGGGACAAGACCTCAACATGTGCCCATACCTTTGACATTCAAATTCGATTCTATCCCTCCTTTTCATCTCACGCTTGTTGAAAATAACAAGGCGCGGCAGCAAATCGCATGCGCGACATGAACGGCGGTTCTCAAGCGTGTGTGAAAGACGATGGGATGGCCAATAATGCGTGCACGAATGTCCAAGAAGTCGTCGCTTTTTCCGTCCTTTCTTTGTTAATGGCGTGGGCGAGGGAGAAAGGGAAGTTTAAAATCCATTAAGAAATCTTATTACGATTTTATTAAACGATACGGCGGAGTTATCGAGAAGCGTTTGCTTAGTTTTCGGAGCAAAGGCTCGCAGCCGACGTTACGTGTTTCTCTCATGAAGGCTGGCACCAACCTCGAATTTCATACTAGGAAAATGAAATTTCTACCCATGTTCGAATGTGCATATGGCGCGGGGCATTGTAGTGATGGATGTCCTAATAATAATAAACTATTATTATTATTTTAATTATTAGATTTCCTTTTTTGGGTGTGGCATAGATCCATTGATCCCTTCACATCGTAATTTAAGGTGAAGAATTCGAATGAGTCGAGGGTTGAGATGATCCCTTAATTTTGAGCAGCAGACAGTATTAATTATCTGTAGGAGAAAGAATAATTTGTGCAATTTTCCTAAAAAAATATATAAATAAGTAAATTAGAATGAATAAATAAAATTCACTAACCGGAAGAGGGAGACTTGAACGACAGTGCTAGGCCACCACGCGTGAGCAAGCTCCACCACGTATTATTTGTAAGTAAGGTTTATATCGGAGAAAATATAAATTTTTTTTGGGGTCCTCGTATTTCATCGAATTTCTTCAACTCCAAAGTGTAAAACCTAGGGTTTCCTTGCAATCTTGAGGCGGAACAAGCAAAAAACAGTACAAATCGAAGCTTAGGATACCGCAAATGCCATAAATTGTGCTCAACGCTCACTTTGACGCCTCGTCTTCTTTACCGATCACTCGGGTACCGTAACTTCTGAAAAAAGTTCACTCGAGCGACGTCGGCGATTTCCCTTGCTAGAAAGCCCGACATCATGAGATTTTATGGGGCTTGTAGTGAACGACATTAAAAAATTATGGCATCAAAGTAAGCGATGTGCAAACGATACGACACGTGTTATGACCTTTTCCTTGTACAATGTGCAAATCGGAATATGGTAGGAATATTTTATGCTAATGGGGATTCATACGTTAGGACCATCTGTAGATATTTTTTGGGATTTTTATAGTGTACAACAAGTTTGGTATCCTAGATATAATAATATAAACGCGTGTTGTCCTTACTGTTCCGCACCAGCTGGCGATGAGATCTCATCTCGTCCAACCATAAAAATGAGGAAGCAATTCCACAGCAAATCATCGCACGGGCCTACCCACTACCAAATTATCTCTTTTTTAATCATGAAAAAGTATAGACTTATTTAAGAAAAATACGTAATCAAGAAAACCTATTTAAAAACAATCCTTTTGCTGGCTCCGCCTTTAAAGCTAATAAAATAGCTATTTTATAATTTTCGAATTATAAAATTCCGTGGGCAACTTATTACAAGTCACTTATTATTATTTTTTTTGATAAGGTAAGATGTAAATATACTTTATAATGCACCAAATACAATGAGGGATTACAAGTCACTTATTTTGCGGGGCATTCTTAGAAAAAGGGTCACTTGGGAACCTCGATCGAAATTTGAAATTAAATAAAATAAAATGAAGATATATTCATGCAAAAAAGAAAAAATAATGTTAAGAAAACAAGAATAGAGACCTATCGGAACTTTTGATTGAAAGGCCAAGTCCTCCGACTATGAGGCAATTTACCTGAGTAGTGATCACGAGAAGCCAACCGGCGAAGAAGGAGATGCGCCGGACATAGAAGGCCTTGATTATGTGGACGATGCTCACGGCGTAGGCCGAGCCTGACCCGAATGCGCTCCCGGCGTTGGTGAAGATGGAGATGAGCACGTGCTCCTTCATGTTGAAACACCCCGGGTTGAGTGAGTACGTCCTCAGCCCGAGCCCCGGGACCCGGAACTGGGCCGCGGGGAGCACGGCCGCCATGAACCGCCCGATGGGGAGGGTCGCCACCCGCATGGCGATCTGGCTTATGGTGAGGGGCTCGGTCCGGCATGTGAAGAATTGGTTGAGGAAGGGGAGGAGGGCACATGAGAGCCCACATCCGAAAGGTCCACATGGGCAGGCTCGAGTCGTCAGTGTTGGTCACGGTGAGCCGGACCTGTCCGATGGGCGAGAGATTGTCCTCGGCATTGTCCACATTGTTCGAGGCCATTGGGTTTTTCAAGTTGGCGACCATGGCGGCGGCGGAGGGCGGGGCTTCTAGCTTAGACCGCTCATGGTGTTGGGTACGTATGAGTATTGAGGGGTATGGTTTGCATATTACCAAACCAAGAAAAATTAACTGTTCTCTTGAAAAAAGCTTTCTGAAAAATCATTTTCTTTTATCATTGAGTTTTTCGTGAAACAAAAACACTCTAAAATAACTTTGTCAAATGATAGATTTTGGGACAAGGAAAATTGGTGATTTCGTATGTAAGACAACTTTGACGAATTGGAGGTTTGAAAAACGTAGGAAAGCGAAGGCATGATGTAAGTCAAAGCAGGGGGAGAGACTATTTGGTGTGGTTTGTTGTTTGTCCCGATCAAGACATGAAGATGAAGATGAAGAGAATGTTTTTCTAGATTCCATTGTCGTTTTTAGCGGAATATGCGGCGGCTTAGGGTCAAATGGGTTCTTGCCAATGCATGTTGACTTGTGATTAATTTAGGAAAACTAACACAAATGGACTGTGAATTTTGAGTCAATGCATAATGTGACTCATAAACTTTTAATTTGTTCAATGTGGTACATGAACTTGAGCTCAATATGCAATATAGTTTATGAACTTTTAAGTTATTTAATTTAGTTTTTAGATTTTTGGTACATATTCATTTTAGTCCAGTTGTCCATGAGCTTGAATTAATAGAAGGACAATATTGAACATTATTATATGATTTAGGGATTAAATTGAATATGTACTAAAAGTTCAAAGATCATATTAAACAAATTAAAAGTTTAGAGACTATATTGTAAATTGGGGTAAAGTGCAGGGATTACATTGAACAAATTAAAAGTTTAGGAATCAAATTATATATTAGATCAAAATTCATGAATTATTTGTGTCATTATCCCTTTAATTTAAAAGGAATATAGATGGAGAGATAGAGAGAGACCCACACGGAACCCACGAATGATTTCAATCTCAATTTTATTTTTTTGAAAATCCCACCATGAAATGTCCATATCTTTTGCTAAGTGGATTATGATAGCGTTGTCTAACAAAATCAATAAAATTATTGTTTAAATTGTCAAGGTATTCGGTAGCTCGTCCCGCAGACATCGCAATTATGGAAAAGGAGTCTAAATCTCTCACTTTACAATCATTTAAATTGCTTTCCAAACCAATTCCCCTCTTTAAACACTCTTTTTAATGATGATGCTTCATTAATCGTCGGTAGTATAGCAATAATGAGATTTTTAGATACGGAGTTTCAAATAAAAGAATTATGGTTTTGCAATTGAGAATTAGCAATGATTGCTTTTCACATTCACAAACAAAGAGAAAAAAGGTGGCTGTTGAGTTTTCAATAAGTGACCCACAATGGCTTATACCACAATCATTTTGGGTAAGAAAAATTGTCCAAAAAGTCTTAAACCTATTACACTTTTATCAAATCAGTTTTAAACCTTTCAAATTTGCAAATTAAATCCTAAATCTTTTCACTTCTTATCAGTTTAGTCCATCTGGCCAATTTTACCTGAAAATCGCTAACGTGAACATCGGCCGGTCACGTGGCGTTGAAATGGACATTTTTAAATAATATTTTAGTAATTGAATTTTTTATGATTTTTTTTCCTTTTCTCTGTCTTTTTTTTTTTTTGGTTTTGGAGTTAGGGCCGACGAGGGCGGCCGGCGACCCTCGCAGGTTCTGGGCGACGGCGTCGCAGCCCTCGCCGGCCAAAGTGAGGGTGGGTGAGCCCTCGCCAAATCTGGCTAGGTGAGGGCTTGGGGCCACATGCCCTCTCTTTGGCAGGCGAGGGCCCTCGCCTAGAGTCGGCAAGGGTCCATGCATGGCCCCATGCAGCGCTGGTGTTTAGGCAGACAATAGGGTTTGTGCAGAAGCCCCCCGCTTGAGATTGATGGCCGAAAATGGCAGCTTCCCAACGCTAACTTTTCTCTTGGCCATTCCCAAAACCATGTCAAACGCCTCTCATTTCTGTCAATCATACTCTCATTTTCGATCTTTTGCTTATAGCTCAGATGGAATAGTTTTTCCTCTTCCTGGGCTGTTTCGCGGAAAGATTCTCTCCACATTCCCAAGACCCCACCCACGTCCTGACGAAATCTCCCCATCTTGGGAAAGATTGGTCCCATTTGTTTTCCCTAATCTTTCGGTCTGTCCAGTCGTAGTGGAGTCCACACTTGCCGTGCATTGTCCATGCACCAGATGGTGGCAGAGAAAAACGAATTTAAATATGAATTCGTCTGATCTGGGTGCATGTTCCCCCCAATCACGAGATGCATGAACCACAGTATGGGTCGTGCCTAGTTAGCTGAGGAGCAAGCTTTGCTTGGATTGACACAACTTGGGACTAGTGATTTCCCCTAAGGCCCCCGGGCCGCCTGCGTGCTGCTCGACGAGCGGTATCGAGAACTGGAAAGTCGCAATTCCCGGATTTGGTATGAAACGACGGAACTCGGAGATTGCTCTTGATCTTTTTTTTTTTTTATCTTGAGGCGAATTTGAGTTCCGATTCAACCTTTTGTCGAAACTCAGCAAAGCCTTGATATCCGTTGATTACAAAGCCGATGGTATAATTTCAGGTGTGGTATTCACTCAACCAATGATCATTTATCCAAAATTGAAGTCATACTACTTGACCTGCACATGTTTCTTTTTATTACTCGTCTGCGCCAACCCATAGGCTAGATTTTTAACCCGAATCCGGAAGATCGGACTCCTCACCATACCCATCCCAAATTTAGGCCATCAACCAAGCGGACAAGATCATCTACTCGCGTCAATGTCTCCATTCGGTGCCCGATTCATCCAAACCGTTGTTTCATACAAACAAGGGTTGTTAGGGAATCTATGACTGGTGCATCAACAGTTGAGATTTGCTGAGGTACCAATAAAGATGCTGAACGAGATATAGGATCCTTTTCCGTCCAGTCCAGTGGATAGATGACCTCATGGAGCAAAAACTAGGAAAAGTCGCATGTGTTTTCTTTCCTCTCTCTGTTTCCTTTTGTCTAAGCTTGGACAATCAGTGGAGCGAAAAGACATGGAACACAAATTTCTTATCTGAAAGATCTTGCAGCTAAGACACATGGGACTAACCTAAGGCTCCACCGTTCCAGGAACCTAAGGATATTGGTAAAAGTTCTAATCTAATAAGCACCAAAGACCAGACGTTTCAGCAATACGCTTGCCGTTTCACGCTCTCAGATTCTCCCATGTAGACCATCAAGATTAACCACAGAAAACTCAAAATGCACCGGACATGATATGCAGTGCAACAACAAAACTCAACAATGCCACATCACCAGCCAAATTATAGGCCGACACATTACAAAGTTTGAGCATGGAAATGAAGAAAGAAATGGGTGGTTTACACAAATGCACAAGTACAGTGGAATGCGCTATGAATATGCTCAGAACTTTATACATTAATGCCAAATGATCGATTCTTTTTAGATTTTACGTAGGTAAGAAAGCAATCTGGGAAAAAGGGTAAACTTGATGGGAAGTACACAGCTTGCTTGCAGAAAGAAATATAGAGAAAATAAGTTTATTCATACATGAAAGTCTGCCGATCAACAGTATAGAAAGGAACTCTAGGAAGAAAAAAAAATCTTCTCGATGACAATCTCTGGTAAAATAAAATATCAGCAATCAATAACAAAAGTCTAAGAATAGAATTTCTTTAACCTAGATAATCTCACCTGTGTTGATAATCTACCAATAAGCCGAAGCCTTTTAGCACCTAATGATGGGATAGGAGCAGGTCTGCAAAGCCATTGTCCATTCGTGCTACAGAATGGTAACATCTGAGCAAAGTTCAAAATAAGGTCAGTACATCCAGTTACATGGTACAAGTACCTAAACTTGCACTACTAATTATTGAAGTCCGAGGGGACTTTCCCTGTGCCGTTTATGTGAAGGAACATTAAGTGCCAAAAAATTCCACTATGCATCACTAAGGGTCATCGCCAGAGATGCAATTCTTCTCTATAAGAAGCATATGAAAAGCATTAGCAGTATCTATCAACCCAATCTCTCTATAAGCTTCCAAAAGTCGATTGCAGTAGGAATTGTCAAAGCTTGTGATTGTGGCTTGCTTCCATTGGTCAATGACTTCTCCTACCTCTTTCATATGTCCAAGCATCAGATACGAAGACAGAACACACATAAAGTTTCTACTCGTCATCTTTTGTTTAGTCATCCTCAAAGATTTCCATATTTGATCAACTCTCTCCTTCTTTCCCAGGCTGGCATGGAGGATGACAAGAAAATCATACGTAATCCATTCTCTCTGAGTGATTCCCTTCTCAGCTTCAACCAGCCCACCAGACTCTGAGTTCAAAAGTTGACTTGAGATGACATATATTCTCGTGAGTTGCCTATATCTCTTCCAATCTTCATTTGAGATTGAATCCTGACTCATTTCATCTAATACTCTGTCAACTTCATCAATCCTAAGCATAGCAGCATATGAACTAATCCAAAGATTGTAGGTGAAGATATCTGGGGCCACTTTCTGGCATTTCATCTCATCCACAACTGAAGAGACCTTCTCTACCTGTCCAATTGACATGTATAATGTCATCATCTCGTTGTAGATAAGAGCACTGAACGAGAGGTTTGAATCCTTTATTTTCTCGTAAACATCTGCAGCTTTATCACTCATTTTCAAACTAGCATAACTGTGAAGAAGAGCAGTATAAGTTTCGCTAGTTTTTGCTGACGTAGGTAGACCTTCAAAGTAGCGCTCAGCAGCATCGACACCAAACACCTTTGTCATCAAGTCTATCCGGTCAGCACAATCTTTGTCTGACAACTCATATCCCTCATTGGTAACCATCCACTCCGAAACCTGCATGGGCAACCAATAAAAAGGGTCGAGGCTCATGCATTAAGTTAACAAAAAGGAGGAAAACTCAAAAAGGACAAATATCTAATTCTATCTCTGGACAACAGATAAAGGGTCCCTCATTTTGCACGATGTTTTCAAAACTGGACTAGTGAGGGAACCAATTAAGCCACCAACACGGGGTCCAACCACTC
The DNA here is from genome assembly GCA_031216285.1 of Syzygium syzygioides. Taxonomy (NCBI): domain Eukaryota; kingdom Viridiplantae; phylum Streptophyta; class Magnoliopsida; order Myrtales; family Myrtaceae; genus Syzygium; species Syzygium syzygioides. Next base: position 14,599,054 of record CM062248.1, read on the forward strand.
CAACCAATTGAAAAATGGAGAGATTATCAGTATGTATGATACTATGTACAGAGTTGCGAGAGAACGGATTTGGCTTGGTGGTTGGACACCCGAAGGCTACACAAAAAGAAGTGGCATGGCGGCAGGTCTGAAACCATAATTGGAGCATTTAGATTCAATTTACTCCTTGTGATCCTTAAGCAGTTAATATCAAGTTGGTCCAACTGAATAGCAAGAAATCTCTTTGGCTAGTGGAGGACACATATCAATGACATTTTCGTACAAGTGAGAAATCCCTGATTCAAGACTAGACATTCAACTTAATGTGTTTTTTTGATAGAAAACCAGTTTGAACCAGTTTTGACTTGGCTTAAAAGGCCCTGTTTGACCGAGTCATCGCTAGTTCTGTTCCAACATTTGACCATTGATGGTGCAATGGTTGAACCAAATCAGACCATGAGCCAAACTCCCTGTCCAATTGGTTGAACCGGCTACTCGATACACATTTAAAAAGTCATTGGTGTTAAACAAACTGCAGCACCAGAAGCCTGCCCTCCCTCGCCCCCCCCCCCTCCAAATATGGACTACAAATTAAGATGCTTTAAAAGTATAAGGTCAATGGAAGAGGCACTTTCCATTAAATGAACAGTATGGATTTGATTGCTAAAACTAACTAGTCCCTCATATTATTCTCTCCACACTTGCAATGACATAGGTAGAACTAAAGGGTGTCAGTAAACCTGGCTGCAATTAAAAAAATGACGTACTCATCAACACAAATACCTTGGCATGGGATATTGTGAAAATGAAAACATGATATGTAAATCACAGTGAAATATCAAATGAGACTCTTCAGCTTTGACATGTCCTAATTTTTCCCACTGTCTATTGATGCCACTGAGATGTCTTGACTCACACAAAAACAACAGCCTAGTGAGTAATCTCCATCCGGTGCTCTACTAACTGAGCAGGCAATCCACGAATTGCGAATGCTTTTGAATAAGTCTCATCTGGAACTACAACTTAGAAGTTATTCAATGTGTAGTAAGAGAATTCTTTAGGAACCCTAATGGAGTCTGGTCATGATATAATTACATAGAGTTCTACTGCTTTTTACCATATATCAGGTATACAAATGTCATGAATATGATCGCAATCTCAAAAGATTGATGTAGCATCGGATGGCAAGTCTATGATGCTGAGCAAGAACTAAGCATAAAAGCTACCAAATCTTTGCAGTTTCTAGAGAAGTTATTAAGGACAGTGAGGCTGAGTTCAGAACAGTGCGTTTCTACCTGGTAGTTTGAGTCTTACTGGAGAGGATCAAAACTCTGTGAGAGAGCCTTACATAGCAATATCCTTCTCATGCCAATTGAACTAATCACATCTCTCATATGTCCTCTGATCTCCTCTGCTCTCTTCTCTTTCCCTTCTTGATTAGAATCCCTTTTCCTCTTATCTACACTCACGTCGCTCGGGTCTCCACACTAAAAATTTCTTCTGATGCCCACTAAGTCTTCTCCAGCCCCTTTCTACTGGTGTTATTGCAAAGTCAGGTCTTCCCAGTAGACATCAATTAAACCTTGTTTCACTTTCAACAAGTTCCTCAAATCTTAACCTTGGCATGTATCATATCTATTACATTATCCAGTTCTTATGTATACTCATTTTTCATCCTATCTTTTCTTAATTCCTCAACAATCGTATAAAGCAAAACTATACTCGACTACACCATTTTGCAAATGTCATTCTGGAACAACAGGATTGAGCTGCACAAACCATTGCTGGTCCTATCCCTGCCATAATGGATCTGTTATTAAGCTCAAAACTGCATTATCGAGAAGCAAGACTAGGCAAAGCCATCCTAATGTCAATACCATCTTTGCAATGAAAAACTACAAACACAAGAAAAATGATGAAGTATGTGTATCCATCAAAAGAGATTAGACTCTAAGGATCACAACATATTGTCACTTTCAGCTGTTCTCTATCAGCTCAATTGTTCAGCCACAGATTATACAATCGTGAGCAATCCGGTTCTTCTGGATTCAATCAGATGCTTTTTCCCATCATGCTTCACTCAAATCAAATCAAATAACTTTTCACACGGACTTCACCTGTTAACCCACACGGAGCATATCCATGCCACTTTCGAGTAATGGACAGCATTTTTAACCATCATTCACATCCATACTATATATTATGATTCAAGATGTCACCTTGACGATCAAACTACTTCCCTCCATCACGTTTCCACCTCCACCATATCCACAGCGACCAAACGAAAACAAGCGAATCCCAAAAAAAGAAAAGCAGACAGGGACCCAAGAAACCCGAACCCACCTCGAGAGCATGCTTGTAACGCTGAGACTTCCTCAGCTCCTTAGAGATTTGCCGAAGCTCAGAAGAAGCTATCCCATTACCCTCGCCGACCCATTTCTGAATAACGTTCGTCACGCTCCTCTTCGGCAGCCTCAGCCTGAAAATCCTGCTCTTCAAATCGTCACCCCCTTCGACAACCTCGGCATCCTCGACCAACTAGCTCCCCAACCCACCACCTGAAGACAAGAGCCTGCGGGAACCCCATTCGTTCGCAGCTCCGAGACCCTCGACGCATCTCGCCTGCAGAACGCCAAGAATCAGTATCGAACAACGAGCTCATCTGAAGCTAGAAATGCCCGAATCATGAAAACCCAAGAGCTTGCGAGATGAAAAGAAATACTGGGTATGGCTCTTCTGCTGCTTACCGTCCAAGGGAGAGGAAGAACGCCCGAGAACCCATTGGCGGACCGGTCGCATTCGTGTTCTTGGTTGCGGATTTTGATGGTGATGATGACCAAGAAGTGCGAACAGCAAGCGCACTTCCGTGTTTTTGTCGCTCAGGATCGGCGATCGCTCCAATCTTTGAACCGGAGGATTCTTTTCACTTTTGGTCCGTCCATTTAGTTTCCATTCGAGTCTATCGAACTTTTTGTTTTTATCTAAGTGATTGAATTTATGTAGCTTTTTATGTAACTCTTTTTTGAACTTCTGATCTAGCTTCTTGGTCCGTGGATTACTTTCATCTATGGTATGTCGATTTGTTTTCCAATCAAAAGTGTTCGAACTTTTTATCTAAGTTATTAAATTTGTATGTCAGGTCCAAATTCGATTAATCAACACCAACATGTCAGTTTCAAATATTCATGTTGAGAACGAGAAATTCCGTCACTCAAGGTCTACTAGGGTTTTCATCTCGGGTTTTTGGCTTTATATATTAGCTAATATCTAACGATAGCAAAACATTCCGTATCAGACTCTCAATACTTGCTCCAACTAACCAGATTTAAATTCGGGATAGGATGACGATGGGTAGGGCTAATGTCCGGGATGCACCCCAGGTCCCGACGCCACTATTATGAGAGACGGCCCATCCCCGCCCCATTTTCTAAGTGAGACATATTTATACACCTCATCCCAAATCCTAGCGGGGTGTGACAATTTCCCCATTCCACTTGCTTCGCTCCCAATAATTTCAAGCGTAAAAATTTTAAATTGAGTTATTCAACAAACAGAATTTAAGTTTATACTTATCTTACCAAAAAAAAAAAAACAAACAAACAGAATTTAAGTTATGTAATAATCATTGGGAAAAAGTTACAAGTTGAATTAATCATTTATGGGAAAAAAAAACATGAATTTGGAATTCTTAGACCTACAAGCGTAAAGCTTAGTTTGGAAAACTTCCATGATTAGTTTATGATAAAAAGGAAATAAGTTATTGGAAGCATTTAGTCTATGTTAATATTATGGGAAAATAACAAAAACAGTTCTCGAACTTTTAATTTGTTCGATGTGATCCCTGAATTTTAACCCAATATGCAATGTGATTTATGAATTTTTTATTTGTTCGATATCGTCTCTGAACTTTTGATTCATGTTCAATTTAGTCCTTGAACTATATGAAAATATTCAATATAATCCTTCCATTACTTCAAATTCTGGGACTACATTAAATATTTTTATATATTTTATGGACTAAATTAAATTTATACCAAAAATCTAGAGATCATATTGAACAAATCAAAAGTTTAGGAGCCACATTGAATATTAAACTAAAAAGTTCAAGAACTTCATTGATTAAATTAAAAGTTTAGGAACTAAATTATATATTGAGCAAAAATTCATGACCGTTTATGTTATTATCCCTAATATTAACATCCATATGATATATAAGAAATTTTACATTATCAAAGCAATACAACTTATATTAAGAAACTAGCTTAATACTCAAAACCTCCGAATTTAAACATAGGCACGCAGGTAAGTGTAAGGCAAGTTCCTAAAGCTAAGCTGATCATATCCGTACTCACCTCGCCTAGCATGTAGAGAAGAAAAATTCGTCCCCTATTCATCCAAAAACTCATTGGTTATGGATTCAGATAATACCACGTAAAATCTTAAATTGGTACACCTATAATAATTTTAATATAAACTAATTTTTTAACCACAAAAAACTCTGAGCTAGTACAGTTTGAGGTGCAAATTTTACCGTCAAATTGCTGAGTTAGATGACACATGACAGTTAACAAGTGTACTGGATTGAGATTTTATCCTTCGTTCGTTTGTCATAGGTGCACTAGTTTGTGATTTTTCGTAATATTAATCTATTTTAATGAAAACTAACAGAGGGTAATTTATCACAAGTGTATTAATTTGAGATTTTTGATAGTCAAAAAATTAATTTGAGATAAATTTGTCATAAGCGTACCAGTTTGAGGTTGTTTATGGTCAAAAAAATTAGTTTGAAGTAAATTTATCACATGTGTGCCAGTTTAAAGTTTTTCGTGGTATTAACCCTTTTGGATTTTATTCGGTCCCTTTCTAAGTCTCATTTATGTTGAATTTATATCACAATTCCTTGCACATAGAGTTGTCAAAATAGGTCGCTAATCTATATATGAACTCATATTTACTAAAATTAATTGTAATGGTTCATCTTAAATTTGAAATATGGGTCTTAATAGGTTTCAAAGAGAAAAATCCATAAGAAATGGGTACGTATGGTGACATTTCTTTTCATAGGAACAATTTTTGTTCAAAAATATTCTTTTTTATCTCTGTTCCCTAGACGAGTTTCTTAGTAGAAGAACGCGTTTATTAACTGCCCAAAATTTTTATTGCTGGAATAAAAAAAAACATAAATGTGTTTGGTATGACCCTATATATTTCTATTCCCTAATTTTTCATTTAATTATAAAAATGTCAATTGAGACTTAACAATTCATGTATACATAAATTGGACTTTTATAAGGATTTAATTGATTAAGATATTCTAAGATGGCCTTAGAAAATCCAACGTAATAGTTAGTCAAAGATGGTTGGCTGGAAATGGCAGTTTCACTGGTTTTTAACTCACAATATGAGGAGGTTGATAGTAAAGCTTTGACATTACAATAAACAAATGCATAGACCTTTCGAGCTTTAGGTTGTAGGGTGTAAGGGATAAGGTTTAGGGTGTAGGATTTTAATGTTTATGGTGTAGGGTTTAAGGTGTAGGATTTAGGGATTTTGGAGTAGAGTGTATGGTTTAGGGTTTAAGGTGTTTTACTTAGGGTCTAGGTTGTGCTGAGTTTGTTTCTCTAAAATAACCTTGTTTTTGTATTTATTCCTAGGAACAAAAAGTAGATTTTTTTTGCTTCTTGCTTTTGTTCTAAATCTATTCCCTAGCCATTAGTTTATTTCGGGAAATAAAAAAATTAACTGACGTATACAAACAGATTTATGTTCTTTTTCTGCTCCAAGGAACAAAAAACAAAAATAGAGAGATAGAAATGTTACCAAACGTGTCCTTATAAACCCACTATCAACCCAATTTTTACGAAAAATGAACAAATCAATAAATTTTTTCCAAAAAATATCGCATGCATTGCTTGTCTAAATTAATTGATCAATTACATTTGGCCACATGAAAATTTAAAGCCTAATTCCCATAAAAAAAAGTACCAATTTTATCTTGATTGATAGTTTTGGCCCAAACTTTTTTTTGGCTCATAAAAAATCAATAACTATCACTTCAATTTCAAATTTGACTCGAACAATTTAAAAGTTTTACATCTAGGGGGCCAAATTTGAGACTCGAGCAAAAGTTGATGCTTTTTATTGAGATAAAAAAAAAAGTTCAGATCAAAATTGACACTCAAAGTAAAGTTGATGCTTTTCATTTTGAAATTAGCCAGAAAATTTCTGACCTTAATTTTGTGCGGTCTTAATTTTGCCAACTCTTGTCTTCCTTCAATTCGGATCACCGCACTAGCACAAGACACCAATCCTAACGATATTATTACCTATTGCTAAGACTATAGTATAGTTTCTATGAATTTTTTTACTTGACTTAACTTGGTCACGTTCTTGAACGAGCAATTCATATTAAATTCGACGGGAGGCCCATAAGCCAAAGTCAAATAATTTAAAAGTAGAATATTGAGATCTCAACTTCCGAAGATCACGAGCTAAAGAGCAAAACTTTATTGCCCCCTCATGTGCACAGAGCTGTAGCACTGTCACCGTGTAGTTTTTAAGAAAGATTGTGGATGATCACATGACGTATCAGATCAAATTGGACCAAATCGGTCAGTCATGGCAGTCCCCGATTTCAAGTGTAAAAATAAACCATCCGAACTAGACCAATATATTTTTTTTGCCAAAACCCTAAACTGGACCGATCTAGCCTGGGAACCAGATTGGAATTGACCAGTCCAGTCTAGTTTGATTCTTGAATCTAGGGTACAATAGGTCTAACCTATGAACCGATTGGCCCGGGTTATATGGGTCTAATAATGTACGGACATTTTTGTAAGTTAGGAAGCGAGGCAAATGAATGATTTTTTTCAACAATATTAGTGTGCCATGAACTATTATTATTAAATTTTAAAAGGAGATTCAATAAAAAAAACTCCGAGTAATATGTGATCGAAGTTACACAGAACAATAATGAAAAAAAAGATAGGACAGATAAAAAAATAATGAAAAAATAACACGGAATAATGAAAGCGGGGGTCCTAAAAACTTGTGTCGGCTAAGACATTTTTAGTTTCATAAGACTTCCTTTTTTGTGTATGTAAGTCATAAAGTTTGCGCATGTTGTCCATCTTACGTTTTCCGTCAAATGCTTGTTTCTTCTTCTCATACACGGAAATGGCCGTGTGCTTATTTTTCGGATTAATATCACAAAACATTTCGAATTGATACTAATTTTATTCCAAAATTGATTTTCCACCAAGAAGAAGATCTCAAATTGGTGCCCATGGTACATTTATCATAAACTAAGTTCCGTCTTGCCCAAAATCCCATACTAGTGGCCCGACCCAAATTTGCCTTATATTAGCATTTCGCCCCAATATCTTTGTTAAAATGCATACATTTCCTCCCATGTGTTAGATGGCAGCAAGACAGACGTGGAGAATCATAAATCCCTACGTGGAGAATCCATGCGTCTTAGCATTTTGACAGCATTCCGTCCAATATCCCATTCAAATGCATACATGTCCACGCACTTGGATTTTCCTCGCAGGTCGGTCATTCTCAGCTGCAGAATCCATCTCGGCGGTCATCTGCCACGTGTGTTGACACGTAGTGCACCAAACAAAATGCTAAATGGGCAGAAGATTTGGGCCACGGGCACCCGGATTGGGATTTCCAGGCAAAGCGAAAATTAATTTGCGGTAAATAAATCACCGTATACCCATGCATTTCTGAAGATCCTAGGTGGGCAGTTTTTTTTGTCCAGATATTAGAAAGAAATCACGTGGATTGTTCGTCCAAATTTCAGAATGTCTTAATCAGGCATTGAACACAGAATTGGTCCCCGGGTGCATGAATCATCATCATGGTTCCGAGCTGTTGCTTAGAACAGAGTCTTTCGTAGCCGGAACTCCTCCTCTCCTGTTCTTTCAACGAGAAACGTCAAATCTTGCAGAGTTCCGGCTGCTTTGTCTTACAGCGATCGGCAGCATCCACTTGTCGTCCGCATGTTCAATGCCATCCTGCCCTGTGACGGTGCGGTCCGCATAGGTTTCCCTCCCATGGTCGTCGTCTTTTTCTGCGGAGCTTGCAGTTTTGCGGGGACGATAGATTTAAACGACTCGAGCGCTTCGCTAGCATGGTGGGTGGGTGGTTGTATCTTCATCAGGTTTTTCTTGGTTTTCTTGTTTTTTCTCCTGATGAGGGAATATAAAAGCGCCATCTGAGTTTGCATTTCTTGTCCTTCTGTTGAAGAACCGTGCCACACCGCAGCAACGAGGAAGGACCCTTCTCCCGGTTTTCGTTGGACTTACAGCGAGTGCTCTTTCTGGGTTCTTGTGGGTTCTTTTCTTGATCCTGGAATCAGGTGAGAATGACGTTGATCGTGTTAGATCTGTCGCATTTTGCTCTGAAATGGGTGTTGGCTTCGATGAATTGGCAGCTGTCTATAGATTAAGATTGTTGCTGATTGGGAATGTTGAGATGGAGGATCGTCCATGAGCGCGAAGTTGTAAATGTATCAATGTTTCCGATCCGTTCTGGGTTTTGAGGGAAAAATGCGTTTCTTTTGATTTGTGAGTTGCGAAATCGTCGTGGTCTGGCGTTCGATTCTGTAAATCTGAACAATGGGCTCGAATGCCCGGCTTACATTTTCTCGCATTCTTGATTTACGCTGTGGCACGCATCGAAATACCCGCGTATCAAACTCGAGTTGACTTCGGTGCTTTGATAGCACTGTCACTGTCTGCGTTTACATGTTAATTTCAGACTTTGGACAACTGGGAATGGACCGCCCTCAGTTGGTCAGCGCTCTTTCTCAGATATACACGTACAAGAGTTCCTTGAGCCCTTCTATGCTACACAGGAACTGTTCCATGCTGATGATAACCGTTTGACCAAATGAACTATGCGCCTCTTACTGAATTGACCAGTTTGTATTATCCTCCATGGAGTGTGCTATGAGCTTTGAATAGGTTTTATCTTCTTACACAAGTCAAGCTCAAATATTTATTTCTTTTTGGCTTGTTCCGTAAGTAACATACTCCTCCCATGCTTTTCTATTCCCATCACTTCAACGGACCATCTGGGAGAAATGTTAAGGCAGCCTGTCAATTTCGTTGCAACTGACAAAAGAAAATATGACACAATTTCCCATGTTTTTGCTATAGGCGTTCGAGTTAGTTAAGTCTCCTGTATCTTTCAATATACAAAGGGGTATTCTTGGGGGAAGTTATATGAAAAGATAATTCTTAGGGTCGTGCGGTCACATGTCACTCTCTCAAGAACGCATCTTCTATTCCCTTTTCCTCTTAAATTCTGGTAAATTGCTTTTTTTTTCCTCCCCTTTCATGTAGGTTATGTCTTTCTCTTACTATAAGATTCTATTATTTGGAAGAAAGAGTGCACCTTGGACAATTCTGATATTTATTATCTGGACATCCCTTTAAAATCTCTCTTTCCTCATCCTTTTTGTCTGTTATATATATGTAATTACTCTTCAAAGAAAGTATGCAACTAGTATGGATAATTTGATCGGGTAATCATCTAAGTATGCATTTGAGTCCATGCACGTGAAACTAAGTAATACTAATGTTGAGCAACATGCTAAGTTTGACAAGCCTGTTAATTGATATGTTCTGCTTTGTCTATTGGTGCTTCTGACCTAGTAAAATATAAGAAATTTGATGAATTGGCATTCTTAGCAATCCTTATTTGAACTGCTTTAGTTATAACTAAAGTTTTTGTTCCTTTATAATTATCTGTGTTTCCTTATTCCACTTCACTGTGTGAATTTGAGTGAACAAATGTGGGGTTGGGTGTCATATTATCCAATTGATGGTCCAAAAATTGTCTTTTCAGCATGCAGCAATGTGTGGTACACTTTTCTAGCATATATAATACTTGAGGGGCAAGTGACTAGTTATGCAGATACTAATGCTTGATATTAATTTCGTGAATGTGATGAAATATCTCAAAGTTTTCTTTTATTTTTCTCTCTGCGTGTTGGTAGAAGTGGAATGGTTTAATTAGGTAACTTCCCTGTCCTTAAATGTTTGTAAATTTAAAACAAACCTGTTTGTCATCATGTCCTTCACTTACTGGCAATGCTTCCTTTAGAATGTGGTAATTGACAGTTGCGGAAGGAGCAAATCCTTGGCTAAGAAGTCTGAACAATCATGTTGGTAGACAAATTTGGGAGTTCGATCCGAATTGTGGATCCCCAGAAGAGACTCGGGAGATTGAAGAAGCTCGTGAAAACTTTTCAAAGCATCGGTTTGAGAAGAAGCACAGCTCAGATCTGATCATGCGAATTCAGGTGAATCTCCACGTCATGTAACCAGAATAAAAGTATAAGTGGTCATGCTCCTTTTACTGGTTGTAACATTTTGATGTAAGAAGATGCTTTCAACCGTAGAAGAAAGAAGTATGCATGCTACATATGTTCTGGAAGTTGAAACTTTTGGTCCATTGACTAACAGACAAGAACTTTTTAGTCGATGGCAATTTACGCCGTTGCAATTTGACTTTTGTAACAGACATAGGATTTTGCTTTGTTGCACAATGTTAGTGCTTAGCTGCTGCAACTCTCTCCATAAGATTCTGTTAACTTATAAGTTAACTACCATGCTGTTATCCTTTTGATATGGTTCTTTTCATCAGACGAACGTGTAGATGCTAAATAAGAAATTTGGAATGATGGCAAACTTCTGTCCGCATCTGCATGGGGTTGGTATTTTTTCTGATGATTCAGTTGCCAGTTTCTCAATAATTACACTGCTTCTTTAAAGCCAAGATATCTCCACGCCCATATTCAATTTCTGGCCTCCTTTGAACTATTTTCCCCAGCTTAAGCCATGTGAAGATTTAGAATTCCAGACGCACAAATTTCCTTTGTTGTACTCAATTATGGACAGCTATAATGAGAAGCTTGGTCCTGGCCTTGCTAAGGATAGCGTGAGATATGTGGGCCTGATTAGTTTGCTGAGCACATGGAATCGTACAAAATAGTCCCAGCACATCATGATCAACAAAGATAAATTGCTTTTTAGATTAAACTAACCTGCTGTGGTTAATGACTTTGGCTGTTGCCGTAGTTTTACCCTTCTAAGGAAGCATAGGATAGAGCTCTCTTCTTGTTCATTAACTAATGAAAGAATTTTCCCGTGAGAAGGACGTATATCTTCAGTAAGTCTCTTGGGGATTCTTGCTGACTTTGCCATTAATACATCTTGAGATATCTGGCCCTTTACGTGAGTGCTTGCTTGTGCTTTATCAGTGATGTTTCTCACTGTTTTTACCTCACTAAAGTTTTAAAACAAATAAACTTAATCAGGTAATTATGCTGTAGTTCAGTGCTATGCTTCTTTTTCCCTTGCACTCTAATCATTCAGTTCCTTTCATGAGATTGCAGTTTTCCAAGGAAAATACAGGCAATGTAGTTTTACCACCGGGAAAGGTAAAAGACTTGGATGAAATCACGGAGGACACTGTAATGCACATATTGAAGGGCCATAAGCTTCCATTCAACTCTTCAAGCCCATGATGGACACTGGCCGGGGGATTATGGAGGACCTATGTTTCTTATGCCTGGCTTGGTAAGTGCTCATTCTGCCTGCATTGGAATTTATTTTGTTGAGGGTATATTTGATCACCTCGTTGATTTTGTGAAAACATTTTATAATACGGAGGCATTTGTCATCACGAAGTACTGTGCTTTTCATTCTCCATCTTAAACTTGGTTTTACTAAGAAGTAGCCTTACAATTAGAAGTATTATAATTTGTGAGTCATGTTAATTTTTTGTCATGAACACTTCCATTCTATGATTCAGGTAATTGCTCTTTCTATTACTGGAGCACTAAATGCCGTCTTGTCTGAGCATCATAAACAAGAGATGTGCCGTTATCTGTACAATCATCAAGTAAGTATAGAATTGTATTGTATTTTATGGCTCATTCTTCTCCATCTAGGTGCATCTGTACTAGAAGATTATTTCTGTTCTCATTTCTCTGCATTGCTCGTCAGCTGTCTCTGAAGTTCCATTATTTTTCACATATTATGTAGAATGAAGATGGTGGTTGGGGTTTACACATTGAAGGCCCAAGCACCATGTTTGGTTCTGTCTTGAATTATGTGACATTAAGGTTGCTTGCAGAAGCTGCAAATGATGGACAAGGGGCTATGGAGAAGGCACGGAAATGGATTCTGGACCATGGTGGTGCTACTGCAATAACCTCATGGGGATAAATGTGGCTCTCAGTTACGAACATAATCTTTAGCTCTTTTTAGACAGAAAATGCTTACTTTAACCATGACTATCTTGCATACCACAGTACTCACACAACAATACCTATCGTCCAACTGTGTCAGGTACTCGGAGCATTTGAGTGGTCAGGCAATAACCCACTGCCCCCTGAGATATGGCTTCTTCCTTATATACTCCCTTTTCATCCAGGTTCTTGCCCATCTTGACATTACTTTTTTTCAAATTATTTTGTATAAGTAAATGGGTGGTAAGAGAAATCTAGAATACTTGTCAAGCAATGTATTAAGCATTAATAATCACATAAAAGTAGTTTGGCCGCAAGCCATCTAACATTTTGACTGGATGACTTGTATTGAAACTTGGAAGCCCTGTGACTTCAGTGTTGGTTAGGATAGTGCTTTAAATATATGCCACTTGCCAGGGCATCGTGATCCACCAAGAATATGAAAAGGTGTTTGTTGTTAATATAGCCACTTTAAAAGTCTTAATGCTCAATTTGGGAGGATAAGTATAAAGCTGAAGTTCCAGTGGGAATCCCCAAGGACATGCAACTCATCTATAGTGCAAAATTAGAATTCACTTGAAGATGGAGAATCGTTCTCTGTCTAGGATTTTTCGATAGAGTATCGAAAATCAAAAGGCGTTGAAGAAAAGTATTCCACTTGATATATTTTCGATAGAGAATCGTTCTCTGTCTAGGATTCCACTTGATATATTTTGCCAATTGGAAGTTCACGCAAATAGCTTAAATTTGGAAATATTGCATTTGATCCTTTGATATAGTCGGTAATATATGATGTATTGACAAAATTAGAGGGACAAGCATTCAAATTGTGGGTATAACTCAGTCAGTTTCCAAAGTCATGTTAAGCTGGTAACCCACTCTATCATAATTCAATAAAATGACTTTTTTTTTTGGTCGTGCAATAAATGACTATCACTGAGCTTATTTTTTTCATGTTAACAGGCACTTACATGCGAAGCAACTGGACACAAGTACACTAGGAAAGAACAACACGAAATTTATGTTAGCTGATATCAATTTTCTTCTCCATGGAACAAAATGGAGAATATGAAACCTGCATTCTAACTGGTACAGGAAGTGTAAGTATTGAGGTCATATACTGCATAAAAGATTTTCTTTTTTCCTTTTCCCCCCATTTATTTTCCGTATCTTTCTCTAGAAAACAGGATCAATTATATGAAGAATACCTCCAACTAGGCATAGGATCTTGTCAGTTCATATGTAGCATAGCCCCCCTCATCATTCTGTTACATCACACAATACCAAAAGAAAGCTACAATTAAAGGGATTTAAGTAATAAACATAATTAATGCTCAAAATAGTCAATTAGCAGAAACTATGAACTTAAAAGGGTTTCAGAAGATGCTTATATGAGGATCTTCACGAGAATGACAGTCATTTTCTGGCATGATTTCAAACTTTGCGCACAAGCTTACAAATAGAATACAAAGCAATACTTATGATGCATCGCTACTCTTCGGAAAATATTCTCAATAAAGCCCTCTTGGACACTTTCATGAGATTGTTTGGACCAGTGAAATGATGGGATTCGACACATCAGTTAGAAGATGTGATTATGGGACAGACACATAGGTTGAAGGGGTAAAGAAAGACCAAGAAAGAACCGGAGGATATGTGAGAAAATATACATGAAACTTTACTTATAGAAGAGTTAAAACATAGTCGAACACAGTCATGTAAAATGATTCATATAGGTAACCCTCACTTACTAGGGTAAGGCTTAGTAGTTGTGCTTCTCCAAGCAGTCCTTTTCTTTCCCTAGCAAACCCACCACTGCACTAGTGTAGATTCCCCAACACATAAGACCACACCTTGTAGCAGGAGGATTGAGCAAAAAGATCCAAAAACCCTCAAAATTGGGAAAAAGAATGAAAGATGATCGGTCCTTTCTCCCTGCCACACTTCCTCTTCCCTAAACTGTAGTATAGTTATCATGCAAATCATACGTATTTTATTTTAAAGCAGTCATTTTCAGTGCTGAGAAACATTACCCATATGACCAAAACAGAACACGGAATTAGATCCCACTAGTCGCCTATTTAAAGTAGGGTTCATTTCACTTACATTAACAGAGGGTGAGGTGCTTTATCCTCTTTCATTTGTTTCATCTCATTTTGGGTTCTTGAATGCATTTTTAATGTTGCTCTAAAAATATATAGACTCAAGATTGCACATCAGCAGGACTGTGAGACCAATAATAACTCCTTTAAGTACTGATAAAATTTAAAAAGTAATTGTAATGAGAGCTAAAGTAGAGCAATATAAAAAATAAAATAAAAATTAGAGCAATTTAGTTATCAGCTACAAATATACTTGCAATGGAAGAATGACATTTACAGCATCATATAATCTCTTAGCATCTAATGGTTCCCCAAGAATCTCGGATGGAATTTTTGATAGTAACAAGGCAGCCTGAACAGAAAGACTGAGCAGATTAAGAAGACAATGTATGAAATTAAAAAATAGACTATAAAAATAAAGCACTCAAGCTTAAGCAAAATTACTTTTAATCCTTTTACTGTGCAATCTGAGATGTGCCATCCGTGATCTACTGTTGAAATAGGCCAAGCACCCTTTGAGATGTGGCGATACCAGAAATCTAAGTTCCCAAGGCAATCTTTTGAAACCTTTGTATAATAGAGAAGATGCCGAAAGGTAAGTACCAATGAGACTTACAACAATCAGAAATCAGAATGTCATCTGTGTGGTAAAACAACCAACATGAGCAAAGAAAACCACCTGTGAGTTTTTTTATGTATGTATGTGCCTTTTGCAAGGTTGAACCAAACTCTTCTATAAGATTGGTTGAGATAATTGCTTGAGCTGCAAATGCAGTATCCCATGATTGACTTCCATTATAACCCTACAAATGAAGTATTAGTCTTATACAACTTATATAGAAACCAGCTAAAAGCCATGACAGATCACTACAGAAAAAATATGTACATGGTATCAGCACTAAATCATAGTAGCATTTGTGTAACTTCATTCAACGGGATCATCCTATGATTGTACATCGGCATTCATTCTACATAACAGAGTCAGATTCAACCTTGCCAACATATTAACAAGAAAACAAGGACAAGCGTAGTTCCAAAACTGGCATCGCTTGTGCATGCTAGTGAATGGTCGGGAAGTTGTCTTGCACCTGCATTTTCATACCATCTTCCGCAAGCCATAGGTAGTCATATACTCTTGGAACATGCAATTTAAAGGCCTCTGAATTTGCATCTTCTGCCCAACAACAAAGAATATTTAGCACCTGGGTATTGTAAAAAACCGAGTCCATTAGTACAATACTAGTTTTCCCTCGCTGATTAACTCTCGAATCATGTTTGAAAACATGACAGAAGAAAAACAAAGAGACTGGTTGAGGGAGGTGGGAATACAATAAATCTACAATAGTGGCTACTTCATGTTAAAATGAAAACTATAGCAGATGCACCAAGTATCAAGTCTTAACCCACTCAGATTCCGACAAATTTAAGTAAAATTCATTGTTTTTTGTGAGGTCAACAGCTTAAAGTTCCAGCAATTAACAGACATAAGCCAGACAAGTCCAAACAAAGAAAGAAGACCAATTAAGATGCGGTAGATGCATACCTTGTTAACTGGACCGATGCAGATATAACGAGTATTCTTATCTTTATAATGAATATGCTCAATTGCCGTGCGAAGAGCCTTTTCTCTCAACTTTTTCCCAGGCCAATTCAATAAGATGGGCTCAACAGCCTTATGCAAAGTGGCCCACAATATATCTTGCACTGCTGGATGAGGATAGTAAAGGTCGCTTGATGTTACTCTATCCAAACATTTAGGAGGACCTTTATTATCCTCATCCAACAGTGCAAGATATATTGTGGGCCACTTTGCATAAGGCTGTTGGGCCCATCTTATTGAACTGGCCTGGGAAAAAGTTGAGAGAAAAGGCTCTTCGCACGGCAATTGAGCATATTCATTATGAAGATAAGAATACTCGTTATATTTGCATCGGTCCAGTTAACAAGGTATGCATCTACCGCATCTTAATTGGTCTTCTTTCTTTGTTTGGACTTGTTTGGCTTATGTCTGTTAATTGCTGGAACTTTAAGCTGTTGACCTCACAAAAAACAATGAATTTTACTTAAATTTGTCGGAATCTGAGTGGGTTAAGACTTGATACTTGGTGCATCTGCTATAGTTTTCATTTTATGAAGTAGCCAATATTGTAGATTTATTGTATTCCCACCTCCCTCAATCAGCCTCTTTGTTTTTCTTCTGTCATGTTTTCAAACATGATTCGAGAGTTAATCAGCGAGGGAAAACTAGTATTGTACTAATGGACTCGGTTTTTTGCAATACCCAGGTGCTAAATATTCTTTGTTGTTGGGCAGAAGATGCAAATTCAGAGGCCTTTAAATTGCATGTTCCAAGAGTATATGACTACCTGTGGCTTGCGGAAGATGGTATGAAAATGCAGGTGCAAGACAACTTCCCGACCATTCACTAGCATGCACAAGCGGTGCTAGTTTTGGAACTACGCTTGTCCTTGTTTTCTTGTTAATATGTTGGCAAGGTTGAATCTAACTCTGTTATGTAGAATGAATGCCGATGTACAATCATAGGATGATCCCGTTGAATGAAGTTACACAAATGCTACTATGATTTAGTGCTGATACCATGTACATATTTTTTCTACAGTGATCTGTCATGGCTTTTAGCTGGTTTCTATATAAGTTGTATAAGACTAATACTTCATCTGCAGGGTTACAATGGAAGTTAATCATGGGATACTGCATTTGTAGCTCAAGCAATTATCTCAACCAATCTTATAGAAGAGTTTGGCTCAACCTTGCAAAAGGCACATACATACATAAAAAAACTCACAGGTGCTTTTCGTTACTCATGTTGGTTGTTTTACCACACAGATGACATTCTGATTTCTGATTGTTGTAAGTCTCACTGGTACTTACCTTTCGACATCTTCTCTATTATACAAAGGTTTCAGAAGATTGCCCCGGGAACTTAGATTTCTAGTATCGCCACATCTCAAAGGGTGCTTGGCCTTTTTCAACAGCAGATCACGGATGGCCCATCTCAGACTGCACAGCAGAAGGATTAAAAGTAATTTTGCTTAAGCCTGAGTGCTTTATTTTTATAGTCTATTTTTTAATTACATACATTTTCTTCTTAATCTGCTCAGTCTTTCTGTTCAGGCTGCCCTGTTACTATAAAAAATTCCATCCGAGATTCTTGGGGAACCATTAGATGCTAAGAGATTATATGATGCTATAAATGTCATTCTTTCGTTGCAGGTATATTTGTAGCTGATAATTAAATTGCTCTAATTTTTATTTTATTTTTTTATATTGCTCTACTTTAGCTCTCATTACAATTACTTTTTAAATTTTATCAGTACTTAAAGGAGTTATTATTGGTTTCACATTCCCGCTGAAGTGCAATCTTGAGTCTATATATTTTTAGAGCAACATTAAAAATGCATTCAAGAACCCAAAATGAGATGAAACAAATAAAAGAGGATAAAGCACCTCACCCTCTGTTAATGTAAGTGAAATGAACCCTACTTTAAATAGGCAACTAGTGGGATCTAATTCTGTGTTCTGTTTTGGTCATATGGGTAATGTTTCTCAGCACTGAAAATGACTGCTTTAAAACAAAATACGTATGATTTGCATGATAACTATACTACAGTTTAGGGAAGAGGCAGTGTGGCAAGGAGAAAGGGCCGATCATCTTTCATTCTTTTTCCCAATTTTGAGGGTTTTTCGATCTTTTTGCTCAATCCTCCTGCTACATGGTGTGGTCTTATGTGTTGGGGAATCTGCACTAGTGCAGTGGTGGGTTTGCTAGGGAAAGAAAAGGACTGCTTGGAGAAGCACAACTACTAAGCCTTACCCTAGTAAGTGAGGGTTACCTATATGAATCATTTTACATGACTGTGTTCGAATATGTTTTAACTCTTCTATAAGTAAAGTTTCCTGTATATTTTCTCACATATCCTCCAGTTCTTTCTTGGTCTTTCTTTGCCCCTTCAACCTATGTGTCTGTCCCATAATCACATCTTCTAACTAAAGTGTCGAATCCCATCATTTCACTGGTCCAAACAATCTCACGAATGTGTCCAAGAGGGCTTTACTGAGAATATTTTCCGAAGAGTAGCGATGCATCATAAGTATTGCTTTGTATTCTATTTGTAAGCTTGTGCGCAAAGTCTGAAATCATGCCAGAAAATGACTGTCATTCTCGTGAAGTGTAACGACTCGGTTCGACGAGGGCGAGGAGTGGTCGTCGAGGCCAGAGGGCCTGGACAAGGAGCGGCTCCTGACAGGCTTCTAGGATGGCAAGGGGGCATGTCTCTGTCCCACATCGCTTAGGAGGGGAGTCTTGCGATTGCTTATAAGGCTTGGCCCCTAACTTTTGTGTAACGCGTTTTAAAGCCGTAAGGACTTAGTGTCCAAAGCGGACAATATTACACAAGAAGTGGTGCAGCGGAAGCGTGGTGGGGCCGAGGTCCTTACAAATGGTATCAGAGCCGACTCCCGACCACGTGTGGGGCCATAGTGAGGACGATGTACTCGAAAGAGGGGAGAATGTATCGACCCGGTCCAACGAGGGCGGGGAGTGGTCGCCGGGACCAGAGGGCTTGGATAAGGAGCGGCTCCTGACAGGCTTCTAGGATGGCAAGGGAGGCATGTCTCTGTCCCACATCGCTTAAGGGGGGAGTCCTGGGATTGCTTATAAGGCTTAGCCCCTAACCTTTGTGTAACTCGTTTTAAAGCCGTGAGGACTTAGTGTCCAAAGCGGACAATATTACACAAGGAATGGCACAGTGGAAGCGTGGTGGGGCCGAGGTCCTTACAAATGGTATCAGAACCGACTCCCGACTGCGTGTGGGGCCACAGTGAGGACGCTGTGTTCGAAAGAGGGGAGAATGTAACGACCCCCTTCGACAAGGGCGAAGAGTGGTCGCTGGGGCCAGAGGGCCTGGACAAGGAGTGGCTCCTGACAGGCTTCTAGGATGGCAAAGGGGGGCATGTCTCTGTCCCACATCGCTTAGGGGGGAAGTCTTGGAATTGCTTATAAGGCTTGGCCCCTAACTTTTGTGTAACACGTTTTAAAGCCATGAGGACTTAGTGTCCAAAGCGAACAATATTACACAAGAAGTAGCGCTGCGGAAGCGTGGTGGGGCCGAGGTCCTTACATGAAGATCCTCATATAAGCATATTCTCAAACCCTTTTCAGTTCATAGTTTCTGCTAATTGACTATTTTGAGCATTAATTATGTTTATTACTTAAATCCCTTTAATTGTAGCTTTCTTTTGGTATTGTGTGATGTAACAGAATGATGAAGGGGGGCTATGCTACATATGAACTGATAAGATCCTATGCCTGGTTGGAGGTATTCTTCATATAATTGATCCTGTTTTCTAGAGAAAGATACGGAAAATAAATGGGGGGAAAAGGAAAAAAGAAAATCTTTTATGCAGTATATGACCTCAATACTTACACTTCCTGTACCAGTTAGAATGCGGGTTTCATATTCTCCATTTTGTTCCATGGAGAAGAAAATTGATATCAGCTAACATAAATTTCGTGTTGTTCTTTCCTAGTGTACTTGTGTCCAGTTGCTTCGCATGTAAGTGCCTGTTAACATGAAAAAAATAAGCTCAGTGATAGTCATTTATTGCACGACAAAAAAAATGTCATTTTATTGAATTATGATAGAGTGGGTTACCAGCTTAACATGACTTTGGAAACTGACCGAGTTATACCCACAATTTGAATGCTTGTCCCTGTAATTTTGTCAGTACATCATATATTACCGTCAATATCAAAAGATCAAATGCAATATTTCCAAATTTAAGCTATTTGCGTGAATTTCCAATTGGAAAAATATATCAAGTGGAATCCTAGACAGAGAACAATTTTCTATCGAAAATATATCAAGTGGAATACTTTTCTTCAACGCCTTTTGATTTTCGATACTCTATCAAAAAATCCTAGATAGAGAACGATTCTCTATCTATTTATACAGCTTCATTATCCAGCGGAATTAAAAGAAGTGGGCCACACTATTTGGGCTCGCCAAACCGTCCACCTTCAATCGTACATTTAATCGTTATCTTATAATGCACATGACCCCGTAGATAAGTTGAATATAATAATAAATTAAAATCTACTTCTTATTTTAAGTAGATCCCGACGCACAAAAAATATTAACTCAGTTCGCTTTTGTGTGCGACCCTGTAGGTTCACTAAACATTAGCAATGTGTTCAAAATTCTTTTTGGCCCACAAGTCATAAGCGGTCTCTAGCAAGACATTATGACTATTTAAGTATAATAAAGGTCGATTTTCCGACACAATCTCATCCATAACTAATATTAAAGTATCAATCTTGATTGATTCATAGGGCAGATCACTAATATTCATAACAAAGGCTCGTAAGCGACGTTACGTGTTTCTCTCACTAGGCTGGCACCAACCTCAACGCAAAATGATTTTTATACTAGGAAAAGAAATTTCTACCCCTGTTCAAACGTGCACATGGTGCCGGCCATTGTAGTGATAGATGTCCTAATAATAATATTATTATTAGATTTCTTTTTTTGGGTGTGACATAGATCCATTTATCCCTTCACGTCGTAATTTAAAGAGAAGAATTCGAAAGAGTCGAGGGTTGAGATGATCTCTTAATTTCGAGCAACGGAAAGTATTAATTATCTATGGGAGAAAGAACAATTTGTGCAATTTTCCTAAAAAATTATAAATAAGTAAATTAGAATGAACAAATAAAATTCACTAACCGGAAGAGGGAGACTTGAACGACAGTGCTAGGCCACCATACGTGAGCAGGCTCCACCACGTATTATTTGTAAGTAAGGTTTATATCGGAGAAAACATAAAATTTTTTTGGGGTCCTCTCGTTTCATCGAATTTCTTCAACTCCAAACTGTAAAACCTAGGGTTTCCTTGCAATCTCGAGGTGGAACAAGCAAAAAACAGTACAAATCGAAGCTTAGGATACCATAAATGCCATAAATTGTGTTCAACGCTCACTTTGACGCCTCATCTTCTTGATCGATCACTCGGGTACCATAACTTCTGAAAAAAGTTCACTCGAGCTACGTCGGCAATTTCCCTTGCCGATATATTAATGCAAAAAAAGAAAAAATAATATTAAGAAAACAAGAAGAGATACCTATTGGAACTTTTGATTGAAAGGCCAAGTCCTCCGACTATGAGGGAATTTACCTGAGTAGTGATTATGAGAAGCCAACCGGCGAAGAAGGAGATGTGCTGGACATAGAAGGCCTTGATTATGTGGACGATGCTCAAAGCATAGGCTGAGCCCGACCTGAATGCGCTCCTGGCGTTGGTGAAGATGCCGATGAGCACGTGCTCCTTCATGTTGAAAGACCCCGGCTTGAGTGAGTATGTCCTCAGCTCGAGCCTCGGGACCCGGAATTGGGCCGCGGGGAGCACGGCCGCCATGAACCGCCCAATGGGGAGGGTCGCCACATGCACGGTGATCTGGCTTATGATGAGGGGCTCGGTCCGGCATGCGAAGAACTAGTTGAGGAAGGAGAGGAGGGCACATGAGAGCACCTCGAGGAACCACATCTGGAAGGTCCACATGGGCAGGGTTGAGTCGTTGGTGTTGGTCACGGTGAGCCGGACCTGTCCGATGGGCGAGAGATCATCCTCGGCGTCGTCCACATTGTTTGGGGCCATTGGGTTTTTTGAGTTGGCGACTGTGGCAGTGGCAGAGGGCGGGGCTTCTAGCTTGGACCGCCCATGGTGTTGGGTATGTATGAGTATTGAGGGGTATAGTTTGCATATTATCAAACGAAGGAAAACTAATTATTTTTTTGAAAAAAAGCTTTCCGAAAAATTATTTTCTTTTATTATTGAGTTTTTCGTGAAACAAAGGCACCCTAAAATAACTTTGTCAAATGATAGATTTTGGACAAGGAAAATTGATGATTTCGTATGTAAGACAACTTTGACGAATTGGAGGTTTGAAAAACGTAGGAAAGCGAAGGCATGATGTAAATCAAAGCAGGGGGAGAGACTATTTGGTGTGGTTTGTTGTTTGTCCCGATCAAGACATGAAGATGAAGATGAAGAGAATGTTTTTCTAGATTCCATTGTCGTTTTTAGCGGAATATGCGGCGGCTTAGGGTCAAATGGGTTCTTGCCAATGCATGTTGACTTGTGATTAATTTAGGAAAACTAACACAAATGGACCGTGAATTTTTGCTCAATGCACAATGTGGCTCATAAACTTTTAATTTGTTCAATGTGGTACATGAACTTGAGCCTAATATGCAATATATATAGTTCCTGAACTTTTAAGTTATTTAATGTAGTCTTTAGATTTTTTGTACATATTCATTTTAGTCCAGTTGTTCCTGAGCTTGAATTAATAGAAGGACAATACTGAACATTATCATATGATTTAGGGATTAAATTAAATATGTACTAAAAGTCCAAAGATCATATTAAATAAATTAAAAGTTTAGAGACTATATTGTAAATTGGGGTAAAGTGCAGGGATCACATTGAACAAATTAAAAGTTTAGGAATCAAATTATATATTAGATCAAAATTCATGAATTATTTGTGTCATTATCCTATTAATTTAAAAGGAATATAGATGGAGAGATAGAGAGAGACCCACACAGAACCCACGAATGATTTCAATCTCAATTTTATTTTTTCGAAAATCCCACCATGAAATGTCCATATCTTTTGCTAAGTGGATTATGATAGCGTTGTCTAACAATATCAATAAAATTATTATTTAAATTGTCAAGGTATTCGTTAGCTCGTCCCATAGACATCGCAATTATGGAAAAGGAGTCTAAATCTCTCACTTTACAATCATTTAAATTGCTTTCCAATCCAATTCCCCTCTTTAAACACTCTTTTTAATGATGATGCTTCATTAATCGTCGGTAGTATAGTAACAATGAGATTTTTAGATACGGAGTTTCAAATAAATAAATTATGGTTTTGAAATTGAGAATTAGCAATGATTGCTTTTCACATTCACAAACAAAATAAAAAAAGGTGGCTGTTGAGTTTTCAATAAGTGACCGACAATGGCTTATACCACAATCATTTTGGATAAGAAAAATTATCCAAAAAATCTTAAACCTATTACACTTTTATTAAATCAGTCTTAAACCTTTCAAATTTGCAAATTAAGTCCTAAACCCTTTCATTTCTTATCAATTTAGTCTATCCGGCCAATTTTACCCGGAAATCGCTAACGTGAACACCGGCTAGTCACGTGACGTTGAAATGGATATTTTTAAATAATATTTTAGTAATTGAATTTTTTACGATTTTTTTTCCTTTTCTCTGTCTTTTTTTTTTGGTTTTGGAGTTAGGGCCGACGAGGGTGGCTAGCAACCCTCGTAGGTTCTGGGAGAGGGCGTCATGGCCCTCGCTGGCCAAAGTGAGGGCGGGTGGGCCCTCGCCAAATCTGGCTAGATGAGGGCTTGGGGCCACACGCCCTCCCTTTGGCAGGTGAGGGCATCGCGGCCCTCGCCTAGAGTTGGCAAGGGTCGGCCGACTACCGTCAGTGGCCCTAACTCCAAAACCCAAAAAGAAACAAAGAAAAGAAAAAAAATTTAAAAAAAATTACAGAAATTTATTAAAATTTTATTTAAACTGTCCATACGGTTGACGGTTACGTAAGAGATTTCTTATCAAAATTGGTCGAATGAATTGAATTAGTAAAAAGTGAAAATGTTTATGACTGAATTGACAAAAATGCAATAAACTTAAAACTTTTGGACAATTTTCCCATTTTGGGTGCACCGCCAAGTATTGCAAATTTGAAAAAAAAGCGAATTGCTGTAGATCTAGGTCCAGGCAAATAGAACTGGCCGATCGCTCTACTCCCATCTATTGAGATATAGCTTACCTTTCTCCGTAGGATCACAGAAAGATGCACTCTTTTAAAGCGGATTTAGCGCATATACCTTCGGTCCTCCTCCCTTTGGCTAAACTTCCCTGCCTCTCACGTTCGCGACGTCCAGCACGTAGAATCCCATAGTCGACGAATAATCGAATATAGGGGTTAAATCCATGTTGGAATGCTCCAACAGGGGGCCAATGCCAATGACAACGCTGGATCACCTCACCTACTTTCGAATGAAATTTGCAGGCCAGAATCATGAACTAATCTACCAGAAAACCCTTGAAGCAGAGTGCCGCTGGACTGCCAATTATCATGCCGGAAAAAAATGGTATCTTCCATCCCCAACAACATGCTTAATGATAAGGTATAATGGCATCCTGAAGCTTCAAGATTTTCCTCCAAGTTTTACAATCTGAAGGACTTACCCTTTGGCTTGTAAAACTCGAGCCGGACAACCCAAACAGAACCAGTTCGTGCAGAGATCATCCAGCCAGACACACCTCAGGATGCAAGCTTTGTTCCAACATTCAATCTTTCCTATGACCGAGGCCACCTTCTTCTTTAGGCAAGCACAGAGTATCTAAACTCACCTTGATCTAAACTACCTTAGCCCCTTTAGTGATGCAAGTATTTTCGCTCTGCTGAAGGCACCCGTAAACTATAGGGACTACAAAAAGCCCTAATGCTAAATCCAATAAACAAATCATGTAATCACAAAATTAGCCATCTCTGGAATTTTCACTGGTGTAGCTTTAATTTGGGTCTATCTATACGGAAAACCTTAAAATACCTAAATGAGAAAAATCGCACAATACTTTCAAATATGTAGTGGTTAGCCTAATTTACTCTAAAGAATCGGTGAGACAAAACTCACAGCTATCAGCTGCGAAAAAAGCCTGAACTCGTGCATAAACTTTCTCTTATACTGGCGTGGTATACGTGACAAGTATTCGTATCTATATTGAAAACATGAAAATTTCCGAACAGGAAAAGAAAGAAAATAAGAAGCAAAACTGGCCATGAAACCCTAGGTGCACTTGTGGGGCGCACCACTCAAGAGCAAACCCACTTGGCTTTGGTTTTGGCTCGAAAACCCCACCTTCAAACCACGGCAGTTGAAACTATCCCATCCCAACCTGTAACGCGAGCCGTCGTCATGATGTAGCAATACCACTTCCAACTCCATCACTCCATCGTCTTCCCTGTCCAACCCCATGGCCCGAGCCACCCGTTCCCCAACTTCGTGTGAGAACGCGATCGCGCCGGTCTCCAGGGTCGCATTCCCCCTTGGAGCCACCCTGAATCTCTCGAGAAACGTCCCCGCCACGAACTCGTCGCGGTGGAAAAGCATGACCACAGCGTGGTCCCAACCGAACCGATGCTGCCACGTAGGGTTTTTCACCGAGAGGGCGATGCTCCAATTCCCTCCAATGGCCGGCAGCGGCAGCGTGGAGGAAAGAGACAGGGAGAGAGAGGCCACGCTTACTGTCGGCGACGGATCTAGCAAGGCCCGGGGGTCAAAAAGAAAAATCACAAGCGCGATAACCCCGGCAGCGGTCAACAAGAGCGTTATGCAAGCAGAAACACGATCTGCTGTTCTTCTTTCCGCTTCGCGGTTGGATTCGTGATCGTTGGGTTGCTGTCGCTGAGATTCCATGGTCTTCGCTTCTCTGTTTCTTCGGTGATATCTAGTTACTTCCTCAAATTTGTAGTAAACATGCATACATATATGAATTCATAGAGAAAGAGACATTAGGAGGAGATCACGTTTACGAACTCTACTCGGCAACGGCTTTGAAAACATTATCTAATCTAACTCTGATTCGAAAGAATTCCTCTACGTTTTCATGGGACAATTATTGTAGGATAGTTGAAAGTTATCGCAATAACTTACTTGAATCCTTAAACTATCCTTAAAAATGCATTTAAATCATAAAATTTGTCACAATTGTCCACACAAGTCCTATCTCCCTCCATGTAAAATTAATTTTTGTTCACTTAAAACTGACAAAGTAAATGGAAGGATTCGGAAAAATTACCAAAATAAATTCCAAATCTATTGTACGGATGCTAATTCAGCTCTAAACTTATCAATTTGGTTAATTTAGCCCTAGATCTTTTGACGATTTGCAACGTAATCCTGCTGATCAATTTTAGCTTAAAATCGTTGACGTGGATGCCACCCCTACCATATAGGATAGCTAGTTCTGACGTAGGATAATTATTATAAATTTTAAATAATTTTTATGAATTTTCTTTCTTTGTTAAGAAAGGAAAATAAATAAATAAAATTAGAATTAAAAAAATAGAATAAATTTTCCACATCAGGATTGATCATGCCACATAGGACGGCTAGAATGTCAGCAATTTTCGGCTAAAATTGGCTAAGAAAACTACATTAGCAAATTGTCATAAGGTTAATAATTTAATTGGCCGTGAAGATTTAGGACTAAATCGGTATCCATATAATAGGTTTATGAATTTTTTTATAATTATCCCAAAGGATTTCAAAAGTCACAATTTTTAGATTGAAATGCATGAAATAAAGATTTTAGGACTCAAATATGTTATCAACATTTAAGAGTTGCCCTATTTATACCAAATTTCATAAAATGCCTCTTTCACAATTATCTTCCTTGTCGTAACCATTTTGTAGATGCCGAATGCGTTGATAAATTCTAATTTTAAAATTTCAAAATTTCCAATGACAATAATTAATAATTACGAACTAAACATTAAAGGTGCGATTGTTCCATATAAAATGAATGATTTGGAAAAAAAAATTTCTAAAAATGATCGCTTGTATTGCTTTCAAAAAAGAACCAACAAAAAATATTTTCATCGTTCATGAAAATTTACATATATAAATTGTTGTCGATAATAAAAATAATTTTTATTGACTAATTATGATAAATGATACAAGTGATCATTTTTAGCAAAATATTTGTTATACCATTTATTGATTAACCTTTTTTTGATTTTGTTAGGATATAAAGAAACTATAATGAACAAAATCTCATCGCTGAATTAGACTTGCTTGTACGCATTTCAAGTAAAATATACATGAGTTCAAACTCTACTTAATTTAGTACCCAACCTAGTCGAGCCCTATGTACCTCCAGTACCTCTTCAATAGTTGTAATACTTTTAGCTATTTGTATTTGACAGAAATATTTGCAAGACATAATTCATTGCTTGATTTATGCGAAAGAGAGAATTGTGTGTGATCTTTGTATGTATTAAGATGAAAAGCATATGGGCTTATTTATAAGTTTTATAAATTGACCATCTAATGTAATAAGATATCATAATATCGGAATCAAGGAAAGGATCATAAATTATCTCTGTCACTTTTAACCATAAAATTTATGAGAAAATTATCCAAAAAAAACTTAAACTTATTGTATGACTGCCAATTTAGTTCTAAACTTTTTAATTTGACTAATTTAGTCTTAAATCTTTTGACAATTTTTTTAACGTAGTCATTCCGGCCAAAGATTAGCCAAAAATCGTTGATGTGAATGCCAACTGTGCTATGGGCTATGATCGGCACTGACGTCGAAATTTTTTTAAAATTTTTTGAATCCTTTTCTTTTCTTTATCTTTGGTCACCGGTCAATCAAGGGTCATCATCTTCTCCATGTACTTTTCCCTATATTGTTCATCTCCAGTAAGACAATTTGCTATCCTTTGCCAGCTTGGGAATGGAGATCGCACTCTGGTGCTTCGTTAGAAGCTTGTCCATCTGGATCTGGATCCTGAGTTAATCCTTTCCCGCAAGCCGAGTTAATCCAGATCCGGATCTCCACCTCCATGCCGCGGCGGATCTCGGTATTTTAGATTGCACAAATCTGACCTTCGGATGCCCCTTTCCCGGAGATTTGACGGCATTAGCACATGATTCTCTCTCTCTTTCTATCTCTTGTCATGAGGATGAGGCAGAGATGAATGAGCAAAAGTGACGAGATTGAGTGTGAACTCGCGACGGAGGAAGGCATGAACATTTTCAGACCACAGCCCTATGTTAGTTGAAGAAGGGCTGGGGAGTTCAGTTTGAGTTTTGAGGTTCCGTTTTTATTACTCTCGCGGGGTGGGGCCACGCTTAAGAGGAAAAAGATAAACAGGACAAGGAAAGAAAATTTAAAAAAGAAGAGGAAAAAAATAAGAAAATAAAAAAGCAAAAAAAATTCAAAAGATTAGATAAAAAATCGTCCACGTCAGCGCCGACCATTCTGTGCCGACCGTGCCACACAAGACGGCCGGTGCGACCGACGTCTACTCAGCAATTCCCGACCAAAATTGATATAAATAACTACATTGACAAATCGTTAAAATATTTAAAATTAAATTGGTCAAATTAAAAGGTTTATGACTGAATTGGCTACCATATAATTTGTTTAGAAATTTCTGGACAATTTTCCTCAAAGTGTATATGACCCAACTCGACGCACATGAACTTTTTTTCTAAATATTTTTAGTTGATCAAAAGTTAATCCCAAAGTCACTATCTTTCAGGAACTTGATTCTAATTTTGATGTAATAGCAAAATTTGCTGAATCTTTCGCTTCAACACACGTACAGCCATCTCTTGAAATTCCATCTATTGCACCTTTATTTTGTCTATCTATATGGAAAACATTACAATATCATAATACTAATTACAAAAAAAACTACAATATTTTAATTATGTACATCTAATCGGCATTATCTATTTGCTCCAGCACAGTTCTAAAAGTCAGAATACTCTTTTGGAACTTGGGTTAATACCATGAAAAACCCCAAACTGATATGTCTGTGATAAATTTACTTCAAACTAATTTTTTGACCACTAAAAACCCAAAATTGATACATTTGTAACAAATTTACCAATGTTAAATTGAATTAATACCACGAAAAATTACAAACTTGTGCACCTGTGATAAATGGAGGGTAAAACCCCAAGCTGATACATCCGTCAACTGCCACGTGTCATCCAGCACAAAAATTTCATGGTAAAATTTAACAACAACTAACTTAAGGTAAAATTATCACAAGTGTATCAATTTGAGATTTTTTGTGATAAAAAATTAGTTTTTAGTAAATTTATCACAAGAGTATTACTTTGGAGTTTTCGGTGATATTAACCCTTGGAGCTT
The DNA here is from genome assembly GCA_031216285.1 of Syzygium syzygioides. Classification (NCBI taxonomy): domain Eukaryota; kingdom Viridiplantae; phylum Streptophyta; class Magnoliopsida; order Myrtales; family Myrtaceae; genus Syzygium; species Syzygium syzygioides. Next base: position 14,628,415 of record CM062248.1, read on the forward strand.
TTATGTACTTCCCCACCTCTGTTCCTAACCGTAAACTTTAGAATCAATTATTTCTTACATCGACGGCGTATGCTATAATCACTTGTGTCTCAATTTAGGACGGTAAAAATTCTGAACAGGAAAAAGAAAAAATTTGGCCAGCGGCCATGACACCTAGGTGCACTTGAACGGGGGGAGCTGGCTCTGGTTTTTGGCTCGTAAAACCCCGCCTTCAAACAATGCGCATCAAGACTATCTCGGCTCGACCAATAACGCGAGTAGTCATCGTCGTGAAGCAACCTCACTTCCGACTCCATTGCTCCACTGTCTTCCTCGTCGCCCGCGGGCCGAGCAGCCCATTCCCCGACATCGCGAGAGAGTGCGACGACACTCGTCGCCGGAGTTCCGTCCCCTCTCGGAGCCACCATGCTGACAAGATTTACGAAAATGCTCATGTTATGTGAATCCCTTTCCATTTTATTTTTCCCAAAATTTCGAAATTCCCTTTTTTTTCCAATTTATTCTTTCTTTTTTTTTTGGAATATAACAATTGCGGCATGAAAATTCATGGTCTGTAATTATTTTTTTAATCTTTTAATAAAAGAACGAGCATAAGTAGTAAATACCCATGTTATGCCGACTTGTCAAAATGAGTTATAAACTCATTTATTAACCCATATTTGATAGGCTGAGTTATTATATGGGTTGGTTATATTAAGTAAATGGGTTCAAAATAGTAAAACCCGAAATAATATGGGTATTAAATAGGTTCACTACATATTAGTGATAAATTTATCTTCCATTAGTTTTTGTTAAATTTTACTGTCAAATTATTGAGTTAAATAACACGTAACGGTTAACAGATGTACTAGTTTAGGGTTTTACCTTTTGTTTATCACAAATATACTAGTTTGTGTTTTTTTCTTTCATTAGCCCAATTTAACGGAGGGTAATTTGTCACAAATGTACCAGTTTGAGAATTTTTGTGCTAAAAAAATCATGAGTTGAGTGTAAATTTGTCACAAATATACAAATTTGGAGTATTTGATGGTATTAGCCCTTGTTTTTTTGAGTGAATAACTCATGATTTTTATCAACACCTTTCATTGATGCACCTCCTTGATGAGAAAGAACACATCTCATCCTATCCCAATTCGTATCTAGACAGCCAAACGCAATCCGGCTGTATCGCCCCCGACAAATCTTTACTTTCCAAAACCTATAGATTTCATGGGGCAAGTTAAAGCGCGTTATACTAATCGTCAATGGCTGTATAACGCGTTAAGGCTTACTAGCTATAGCACAGTCAATATACTAATTCTGTCATTAACCCTTGAGCAATCTTGGCTTGCTGCATGGGGCAAGTTAAAACGCGTCTAAGGCTTACCCCAGAAGAGATATAAAGCACTTACCCCAGATGTGACCGAGCCTCAGGATTCAGGTTTCCTTCTTGGGTGCATCTCCTCTTTCCTTCTTACTTCCTCTCCCGGGTATAAAGAGAACCAACCCAACCCATATCCACATTGATCTATCAGCACTTGTTCTGTTTGATTCAGAGATTTTCTATCTGCAGCTTGTCAGCAATCATCAGCATGACCGATCCCAAGTACGCATATTCATATCCTCCTGCCCAAGGTATGTTCTTGTAATCTACTTTTGCCCTTTTTCTCTCTTTCGTTCTCCCATCTTCCTCTGGTGAATCCTCGTTGCTGTCCATCACTTCTTGCACTAATCATCGTTCCACTGGAAATGATGGTGGGCAAGGACCCCTTTTCTTCCTTATGAGGTCTTTGGACAATTTCGACTATATTCATCAAATGCTGATCCGGCATGCATTTTCGACGTTACCTATTTCGTAAGCGCTTTATAGAAAGCCAAGATTTGCTAACCACCATCATGTGTGTGGCTGTAGCCCCTTATCAAGGGCCTCCGGTGATGGCACCTCCTCAGTATGTGGCTCCGCCTCTGCAGTACGCAACTCCGCCTCCGCAGTACGCAGCTCCGCCTCCGCCTCCGCCTCCACAGCAAGGAAACGGTTGTCTTGCAGGATGGTATGTTTCTGAGCATTATTATTTTAGTTTTGTTCCATCTGTCTTTCTAGTCCAAATTTAAGGGATAAGTTCATGTCTAGTCTCCACTGGATTGCCCGAAGGGTATAGATTAGAGAACTAAAAGCAATGAAATTCTATCCTACTCAAAATTTGACACTATCCTTTTCTTTATTTTCCATCATTGGGCAGCTTTGCAACTCTCTGTTGTTGCTGGCTCTTGGAGGAGTGCTGCTGTGGTTGACCGGTCTATCGTGCGCGCGCGCTAGCATTGCGGTCGGGTGGCCGATCGGACAGCATAAGAGCAGCAGCATCATTTCGAACATCCATTTCATCTATACTATTGTCCCATATACTTTGCTTCATACGCAGCAGTCTAGCCCTGTAACGAAGCCTCGCCGATCGGCGGCTTCTCATGTACCCTTTCGGACATGAAATTTAGGCCCGCGATCATCATGGCATAGAACGAAGAAAGTTTTTCAATACCCATTGTACCTTATCGGGCAGTAGTTTAGGAATCGTAGATACGCGAGAGAAGGAAAGACACAGCACACTCGATGCCATTCCGTCGAAGGCATCGGAAAACTCTCTTTATCCACTCAAAACAATTCTTGACCTGCGTTTTCTAATAGCTATGAACTCTCGGAAGTTACATCAACTAATTACCATGCTCATCCCTTCGTGGTCTGAAGCACTCTACCAATATTCAAAACCAAGATGTCCATTCACTCAGTTTTCCCAAATAGCTCAGCACCAGAAGCTTCAACCATTACACCCCCACAACAAAACTCCAAATCCAGATCTGAACAGGGAAAGAGGTAAATGGTGCAAACGTTTGGCGTGCAATTCAGAATTTCCAGTGCGAGTTCTGGTGCGAAGCCCGGCGCCGCCATATTCTAGCTGCCAATGAGGCTCCTGGATGTGCCACGTGGAGCCATGTGTCGATCATTGAGTGGCCTGGGACCATGCTGACGTGGTCATCCGAGACTAACCTAATATTTTCTTGAACTCGAACTCGAACTCGAACTCGAACTCAATGGACCTGCATGGTTTTAGCCCCATGCCGAAGCACTGCGTAAAAGACAGTGGCCGCAAAAGCCCTTTATACTAAATGCGTAACAAATCATGTAATCACAAAAGTCGCATGAATTCTTTCTCACATCAACAAATTATATACCGACGGTATATGCTATAATTACTCGTATTCAAATTCAAAACATTAAGAATTCAGAACAGGCCGAAAAGAAAAATAAAAAAGTCAGGCCAGGGGTGGCCATGGAAACCCTAGGTGCACTTGCGCGGCGAGCCACTCAAGAGCACACCCACTTGGCTTCGGTTTCGGCTCGAGAACCCCACCTTCAAACCATGGCAGTCGAAACTATCCTATCCCAACCAGTCGGGCGACCTGTCGTCGTGACGGAGCAACCTCACCGCCAGCTCCAACACCCCGCCGTCTCCCCCGTCCGTCTCCACGGCCCGAGCCGCCCACTCCCCGACGTCGCGGGAGAACGCGGCCACGCCCGTCTCCAGGGTCCCCTCCCCTCTCGGGGCCACGCTGAACCTCTCGAGGAACGCCCCCGCCACGAACTCGTGGCCATAGAAGAGCATGACCTGGGGGTGGTCCCAGCCCAACCGGCGCCACCGCATGCGGTTCTTCACCGAGAGGGTGACGCTCCAGTTCCCGCTGACGACCGACGGCGACGGCTGCGCTGCCGCTGCCGCCGCCGCCGAGGAGGGAAGCGAGAGGGAAAGAGAGGCCACGCTTACGGTCACCGAATAACCTTCCAAGGACCCGGGGGCGTAAATAAGAAGCCCGACCATGAACACCGCGGCCTCGGCGAGGAAGAAGAGTAGACAGAGACTGCATACTGCTTTTTCTACTTCTTGGCTGTATACGAGGTCGCGACGACATTGCTGTCGCTGAGCTTCCATGGTGTTCGCTTCTCAGTTTCTTCAGTGGTATATAGCCACCGCTTCAAATTTGCCTTCACAAGGTAGTATACATCCATATATATATATATATATATATATATATATATATATATATACACACACACACACACATGTATGTATATATCGTTTCCTATTCTATTTAAAAAAGTAAATCTAAGAAATAAACATACAAACAAGAAGTGATATCCGGCTGCAACTTTGGAAACTGTAGATACTGTCCTTCAACCCAAAATAAAATAAAATAAAATAAATAAAGGAGAAGATTTGATAGATACTGCTCCTTAAATAATAATAGAACATTCAATATACTCGGAATTTGCGATTATTTTTAGGATTTCGTTATTGATTGATGTATACTTTGCCGAGAAAGGTCCATTACCGTGGGCAAAAGATATTTCCTCGACGTGGAATTCTAGTTGGTATCTTGTCATATATGTAATTTAGACACACGATGGTCCTTGTTTCTTTTTTTTTCTTTGTTTTGTGATCTTGTTCGGACGGACGGGAGTTCGTATTAAAGACGATTTGACTTCCGAAAATAACGTTAGCTATGGAGAAGAAGCGAATGAACAATTCAAGGTGACTTCGGGGGAGAAAAACCAGAGGCTCCCGAAGCCCGAAATCAGGCCCGACACGTGAAACAAGGCCCGCCCCGGAAGCGCAGGATTCCGGGTCGGTGCGGGCTATTGGGGATGGATGGAGTTCGTATTTAAAGACAACTTCACTTCGGAAAATAACGTTGGCGATGAAGGGAGGAAAGTGTCAAAAAAATTATAAATATTTTGCATTGATGTCAGTTTCGTCCTAAATCTTTTTTTGGTGTCAATTTAATCTTAAACATTTTACATTGATGCCAATTTAGTACTGAATCTTCTTTTTCTTTGTGCCGATTCAATCTTAAACCTTTTATATTTGTGATAATTTTGTCCCAAATATTTTTCATTATTGCCAATTCAGTCCTAAACGTTTTGCATTTATGCCAATTCAGCCTTATACCTTTTTCATTGATGTCAGTTCAGTCCTAAATCTTTTTCATTGGTATCAATTTAGTCTTAAACCTTTTTTATTGGTGCCAATTTAGTTCTCCCCGTTAATAGCTGTTCACGTGTTTAGGACTAAATCAGTGTTAATGCAAAAGTTTTATAACTTTTTTGATACTGGTCCCGCGACGAAGAAGAAGAAGAAGAAGAGGAGATCCAACAATTCAAGGGTGGGGGGGTGGGGCGGAACCAAGGCTCTCGAAGCCCGAACTCAGGCCCGACGCGCGGAAAAGAAGGCCCGCCCGGGAGGTAAGCGCGCCGGGATTCCCCGGGTCGGTGCGGGCTTTCGGGGCCCCGCCCCGATGCGACCCGATAACGGCGCCGTTTGCAAGGTCTCGAAAGGCGGCCACCGTTTTTGAGCATCTGGCGCAAAAAAAGCATCCAGAACTTTCCATCGTAGAGCTCCGGAACGAACCAGAACAATCCCTCCGCTCATTTCTCCTTCTTCTTCTTCCTCCTCCTCCTTAAACCCCCAAAACCCTCGGCTCCTCCGCCGCCTCGAGCCTCCCGTGCCGCCGCCCGCCGCCGCCGCCCGGCTCTCCTCTCTCCGCGCCGCCTTCGGTCGCTACCTTCCTCCCTCCCGTTCTGGTGAGGCTCCGGTCCGGTCCTGTCGGTCGGTCGGACGTGCCGGTGGTCATGGGCGCCTCCGCGGCGCTCCTCCGCGCGGCGCGGCGCCGCCGCGGGGTCGCCGCCGCCGCTCCCGCGTCCGCCGCTTGCGGATCGGTGCGTCTCCTCCTCTCGAGCTCCCCGGTTCCCCTCGTTTGGCCCTTTCGGTTTCTCGCGAGCGCTCTGGTGGGGGGGTGGGGGGGCGGGGCTCGATCGCGTCGAGCGCCGCGTGCTGAATGCGTGAATTGTGAGCCGGGAATGTTTTGATGTTGACTCTGTTTCATTCGGTGAGTGTGTTCGGTGGCTTTCGAGGTAATTCGCGTCGTTTCCTTGGATTTGGGGCGATAGAAGGGGAAGCGATCGAGTTAAGGAGGCCGCTTTCGGCTGGTTTCTGATTGAAACTCGAACGATTTGTCTGAACTGGTGCGAGAGGACGTGCGAAAGCTGCTTCCTCACGGTTGATACGCAAAGAAACTCACTTCCACAGTTCATGGTCTGGTTGAAACTGAAATAGATTTTCCGACGTCTGAAGCTCTAAGTCCGTCGCTTCCATGTTTTTTTTTTCCCTTCACCGTTGCAAATCTAGTTGGTGGTACTGGTAGCTTAGGAAGTTTCGATGAGTGAAGGATAAATATAGGCATATAGAAATCGGTTAATTACGCTCCGTTCCTTTCTTTCTTCCCCGTGGTTCGTTAATCTCTATTGAACATTTCTGCTTTCGTTGCCTTGTGGCGAATGATCTTGATATAACTTAATGAGGAATTTGCGGCTTTTCGAGAGAGCTGGAAGACGGGTATGATAGATGTGGACTTGGTTTTAGCGCCGTTGCACAATGTTGGACTTTACATTAAGTTTTTCTTAACTTTTGCTAGAAAATTCGGTTTTGACATCTGATGTTTTGCAGCTGACTGGCAATGGTAAGTCGTCGTGGCCGGGTTCTTATCTTGGTCAGAGTTGGGCAAGTCTATGCAGGCCATTTAGGTAGACATCTTTTTTTATGTAATTTGTTGTGTCTCAACTGCTATTTATCGCTCACAATGCGTAACGGTGTATTTGTTTTCCTTGATGCAGTTCAAAACCTTCTGGGAATGATGTGGTGGGTATCGACTTGGGTACTACCAACTCTTGTGTTGCTGTATTGGAGGGTGTTAAATATGTCTTGAATTTTATGTACTCGGTCCGGTCTATGGAGACCGCCCAAGCTGGAGGAAGCGAACCAACGCGCGGGGGGGTTCGGGGGCGTAGCCCCCGAGAAAATTTTCGGGAGCCCTATTTTACACGGTGGCTAGGTTTTCTCATTGTAGTATAGAGAGTTTTGTTTTCAGAGAGTTTTGGTGAGCCATGAGGTTTTTGTCGTTGTTTCGACTTCTGAAATTTTGTACTCTCTTTGATTATAGTGGAATTTTGTCGTGCCTCGCCCGTGGACGTAGATCACTTCGTGATCGAATCACGTAAATTTTTGGTGTTCTGTCTTTTCGTTTCCGCATCCGTTTCCAACAGAGGGAAAGGTGAGAGGGAGCGATGCTTTGCTGTGCTACTTAATTTTAGATTTCGGTTCTTTATGTCAGTTCCGAGTTCTGGAGCAGTTTTGCTAATCTTAATGCGAATTTATGCAGAATCCCAAAGTTATCGAAAATGCTGAGGGATCTCGAACCACTCCGTCTGTGGTTGCATTTAACCAGAAAGGAGAATTGCTTGTTGGTACTCCGGCAAAACGACAGGCGGTGACGAACCCAACAAACACAATTTTTGGCACTAAGCGCTTGATTGGGAGACGTTTTGATGATCCCCTAACCCAGAAAGAGATGAAGATGGTTCCATATAAGATAGTAAGAGGTCCTAATGGAGATGCATGGGTTGAAGCAAACAGGCAGCAATATTCCCCAAGTCAAATTGGTGCTTTCATCCTTCAGAAGATGAGAGAAACTGCCGAGGCTTATTTGGGAAAGTCAATTTCAAAAGCTGTTATTACTGTTCCAGCCTACTTCAATGATGCTCAGAGACAGGCAACCAAAGATGCTGGGAGGATCGCAGGGCTTGATGTAGAAAGAATCATCAATGAGCCCACTGCAGCCGCTCTTTCATATGGTATGAACAATAAGGAGGGTCTAATTGCTGTTTTTGATCTCGGGGGTGGAACATTTGATATATCAATTCTGGAGATATCTAATGGTGTCTTTGAGGTATGATCAGGTCTGACGCACATTGTATTATTCTATGTTTTTTTTCCCCAATTAGGAAAAAATTAATCTGGAGTTCTTTCTCATGTAGGTGAAAGCAACAAATGGTGACACATTCTTAGGAGGAGAGGATTTTGACAATGCTCTGTTGGACTTCCTGGTGAATGAATTCAAGAGAACCGAGGGAATTGATCTCTCTAAGGATAGACTTGCTCTGCAGAGGCTTCGTGAAGCTGCTGAAAAGGCTAAGATTGAGCTCTCATCAACAAGCCAGACTGAAATTAACTTGCCTTTTATCACAGCTGATGCTTCTGGGGCTAAACAATTGAATATTACCCTAACTAGATCGAAATTTGAGAGTCTGGTAAACCCCTTGATTGAGAGGACTAAGGATCCATGTAAAAACTGTTTGAAGGATGCAGGCATTTCCACTAAGGATATTGACGAAGTTCTGCTTGTTGGAGGTATGACTCGTGTTCCCAAAATACAAGAAGTAGTTGCAGAAATATTTGGAAAGAACCCAAGCAAAGGGGTGAACCCCGATGAAGCTGTTGCTCTGGGAGCTGCAATTCAGGGCGGTATTTTACGAGGAGACGTCAAAGAATTGCTCCTTCTTGATGTGACTCCTTTATCACTTGGTATCGAAACACTTGGTGGTATTTTCACACGTTTGATCAACAGGAATACAACTATTCCCACCAAGAAAAGTCAGGTTAGTGTTCTGTGGTGGAATTGCCTTCTTTAGGAAAATCTCATACGGTATTCTCTTTTTCCTTTCCTAGAGCAGGGCTTTTTCCTTCAACCCCTAGAGAATCCAACAATCGCATTATGAGTCTCTTCTTTATGCTCGCACTCATGTTGTTGTGATAACACATGGGAATTGGCACATGAGTACAGGAACTTCACATGCAATATGGAAGTTGCCCCAGCCAAAATAGAATATGGAAGATGCCACGATGATGTTTGTTATATGTACATAAGATAAACAGTGACATTTTTTGATGTATTAACTTTATTCATGTGGCATTACGTTGGAAGGTCAGATAAAAGCTTTCCAATACAACAGTTGATTACCATAGACATTCACACAGTTGTCTACATCTCTACATGTTTAACTGCAAAATAGGTTGCCCAATTTGGATGCTTCATTTTGGAGTCTCTGTTTCATGTCTCCAACAGACATATACTGACGGTAGAGACGTGTATTTGATTTCAAAATTTTGTTTTTGTTCATACAGGTGTTCTCAACAGCAGCTGACAATCAGACCCAGGTGGGTATCAAGGTTCTTCAAGGAGAACGTGAGATGGCATCTGACAACAAGCTTCTTGGGGAATTCGAGCTCGTGGGAATCCCACCAGCTCCTCGAGGCATGCCCCAGATTGAAGTCACATTTGACATTGATGCTAATGGAATCGTCACTGTCTCCGCAAAGGATAAAGCTACTGGTAAGGAGCAACAGATCACTATCCGTTCCTCTGGAGGTCTCTCAGAACATGAAATCGAGAAGATGGTCAAAGAGGCTGAAATGCATGCCCAGAAGGATAAAGAAAGAAAAGCTTTAATTGATATCAGAAATACAGCAGATACGACCATCTACAGTGTAGAGAAGAGCTTGGGCGAGTATAGGGATAAGATACCCAGCGAAGTTGCACGGGAGATAGAGGATGCAATTGCAGACTTGAGGAAAGCAGTGGGTGGAGACAATGTAGACGAGATTAAAGCGAAGATAGATGCCGCCAATAGTGCGGTGTCAAAGATTGGACAGCACATGGCTGGTGGTTCGGGTGGTGGTGGTTCTACCTCTGGCTCTGGTGCCTCTCAGGGCAGTGACCAGGCACCCGAAGCCGAGTATGAAGAGGTGAAGAAGTAATACATGAGGTGCGCCATCTCTGGTATAGTCTCTGAGATGATTAGCGTCTCCCTGTGTAGCCGGGTTTTGGTTTTAGTATAACGGTCTTCTACATCACACGGTTCTTTGTAAATATTGGAGCGTGGATCTTTAGGGGTCTTGTCAATGTTATAGTTCCACTTCTCAATATGTAGGTGGGAATGATAATGATATCGTGTTCCTAGAGTCTTTTTAGCTGCCGTTGACATGTATCGGCATCAACCCTAAAATCTATCTGCTCGAGATACGGTTCCAGGTACTCTCGTTCTCACGACATTTGAGCTGCGGGACCACTCACCGGCCGATGTGCAAGTCTCGAGAGTTCCTGCCATCAACTTCGGCGATTTTGCATGATGCGTTTGTATAGTCTGACGGGACATGAATGCATTGATCCAGCGGACTCGTTTCTTGGATGTAATCCATTGACAGCCTGGAGTTATTTATTGACTTGGTGCGGAGGGATGAGCGTGATGTTTAGTTGATGTAACTTCGAAGAGTTCACGGCATCTCTTGGTGTATAAGCGACAGAGGGGGCCAAATGCATTGGCCTTAGGAGATCAATTAAGTTGGCAATAGAGATTATAAATTAAAAATGCAGGTCGGGAATCGATTGCGTTGGTAAATAATGCATTCCACAATAATTAAAGATTAGCCATCACGCGGTACAATTCCGTTCTCCATCAATTGGTATTGATCGGTCATCACAAATCCTCCTTCGTTCCATAACATAATGATCGCGGGCCTAAATTTCATGTCGGGAAGTGTATGCGAGAAGCCGGTCGGCAGGGCTTAGTTAAAAGGGCTAGACTACATATTAGCAAAGTACACACAGAATGGAGCAAATAGTAGACTGAAATGAATGTTTGAAATGATGCTGCTCTTATGGTCTCCGACCATCCACCGGCGCGATGCTAGCACATGCATATGACGGACGGGTCGCAACAGCACTCATCCAAGAGACAGCAACAACACAGAGCCGCAAGGCTGCCCAACGATGAACGTATTCCTTTAAGTTTGGATTATAGAATGAGAAATTGAACGAAGTTAAATTAAGAATGTTTAGGAAACATACCATCCCTCGATAAAGTTGCGTTCTTTCTGTGTTGGTGGGGGCGGAGGAGGCGCGTACTGTGGAGGGGCATACTGTGGCGGTGCGTACTGCGGTGGCGCCATCACCGGATGCCCTTGATAAGGGGCTACGATAAAAACGCACGACGGTGATTAGCAAATCTTGGCTTATAGAAAGAGCTTATCAAACATATAGCGATCCAAAACGAATTCCGGCAATGGATCCCCGACCAAACAGTTTTCAGAATTGATGAATGTAGCCTAAAAATTGTCCAAAGATCTAATAGCAAGAAAATGGTTCTTGCCATATGAAACAGAGATCTATGGGGGAATAAAAGTTCGCAAGGAATACATGCAGATGAGGAACAAGAGCAGCCATCATCATATCCATTTGAACGATGAACTAGTGCAAGAAGCAATGAAAACAAGAAGGGCTCACCGGAGAAGAATGAAACAAAGATGAGATTACAAGACATACCTTGAGAAGGATATGGATATGCATACTTGGGGTCGTTCATGCTGATTTCTGACAATCGCAAATAGAAATCTCTGAATGAAAATAGAACAAGTGCTGACAGATCTATGTGGATCTGGGTTGGGTTTCTCTTTATACACGTGAGAGGAAGAAAGAAGGGAAGAAGAGACTTCACATAGTAGGACACCTGAATCCTAAGACTCGGTCACATCTAGGGTTGTGCTCATCTCTCTTCTGGGGTAAGCCCAATCGCATTTGGTTTTGCCCCATGAACCAAGCAAAGCTAGGCATATGAAAATGTTCGCTCGAGGTTTAAGACAACTAGTAAGCTTTTCATCTCTTTGAATCGAATACCTTTCTTGAATGGTGTCCATTTTCGAATATTTTTAGAAGTGTGCTGATAAATTCTGACATGGAGAACTGTAGGCATACTCGTTTTTCCTATTTTTAGCGAACTTAGCTAATGCCCTTGAGTCTTAAAGCACTTGCAAACGAGATAGGTATGTCCACACAGACAAACATGCACGTGTGAGTCGCGTCCGACATGACATTTTTGCAAGGCTACTTCTTCAATAGGTGGACTATGGGGAACGGTTCGCTTGATTAATTTCAAGTACATGACCCGCGTGCACAGCATTCACAGTTGATTTGGATAGTTGGTCAATCTTTCAAACTATAACTATCGATATATATAATAATGGATGTAGGCTGTGTAACAAGTGGATTATAAAGGTCGTGCATTCTATGAAAATTACGGTTGGAGTAGTAATAAAAAACAATACGGTATTACGAATATGATTTACAAGTGGTAATTGATCACGAAACCCTAATTGTTGTGGTCCACGGCTGTTGTATGTTTCAAACAAAGAGAAAATTAGTTAAAGCTAAGCTTGATAGCTTTCTAGCATAAATTAGCCACATAGAAATCTCAAATTACTTGGTTGATTGTTTGAGGAGATTGCAAAGGAGCTGAATGGTTATTTCCCGAAAGTAGAAACGAATCAGAAAAGCATGGACAAAGTAAGGGCATTTGCTCAGTGATGACCAAAAGATGAAACAGCCATTGTATATGTTAAAAAAAAGGCTCACAAAGGAACAATTATTCCATTATGTGGTATGACTGCTTTATTCCCAGACAAGTAATACTCAAATCTGACAATTTTAATTAGGTGGGATTTTGGTTTATAGAGATGCACACCGGGTCCGGTTCCACCAGGGAAACGGCCTGAACCGACCGGGGTCAAATCCGATGTTAGGGAGAGCCAGTTCAACTAGTCTAGTTTTCATATTGAACATATTCTAAATCGATTTTAAAGCTTCTTTTAGAAAAAAAAAATATTTTTGCACTAAACGAGAATCAAGCAGAGTCTTCAAAATGAATAAACAACATAATCACTTGACCAACATATGTTTTTATAGTGAAATAGTGCAACTTTTATGTTTTATTATAAAAATTTGATTTTTTATGCAAAACAAAAATGGACCAGTTTCTGACCAGAATCGGGAGCCGAACCTCTCTGTGGATACATTTGATATTAGAAATTTCTTTAGGAAATCATATCTATAAAAAGGAACATTTGGTATGAATTCTTCTTCTCTTTTTTTTTTTTTTGCAAAATATGGATTTGCCAGACAATACTTTTATCTTTATCAGTGTGTGTATAAAGTTGTATTCTCTCTCAGTAAGGAGGTGTATCAATCAAAGGTGTTAATTAAGATCACTCAAAAAACAAAAAAAGAAAAAAATAAAGATCAAAAGTCAAGGCTATTTTCTTAAAAGAAGGCTCGGAGTAGACTTTGTCTCAAATGAGGATTCAGTCGTGCAATACGGTTCCGTTCTCCATTGATCGGTCATCAGAAATTTTTCCTTCGTTCTATACCACAATGATCGCGGGCGTAAATTTCACGTCTGGAAGTGTACACGAGAAGCCAATCGGCAAGGCTTAGTTAAGGGCTAGACTACTAGCAATACATGAAGTACAGAACAATAGTAGATTGAAATGAATGTTTGAAATGATGCTGCTCATATGGTCTCCGATCAGCCACCGGCAGGATGCTAGCACACGCATATGATGGACGGGTCACAACAGCACTCATCCAAGAGACAGCAACAACACAGAGCTGCAAGGCTGCCCAATGGTGAACGTATTCCTTAAATTTGAATTATAGTAAGAGAGATTGAACAAAGTTAAATAAGAATGTTCAGGAACATACCACCCCTCAATGAAGCCGCGTTCTTTCTGTTGAGGCAGGGGCGGAGGCGCATACTGCGGAGGGGCATACTGAGGAGGCGCGTACTGCGGCGGCGCCATCACTGGAGGCCCTTGATAAGGGCCTATAATAAAACACATGACGGTGATTAGCAAATCTTGGCTTATAGAAAGAGCTTACAATACACGCAACATCCGAAGATGAATTCTGGACATAGCAATTGATCCCTGATCAAACATGTTCCAGATTTGATGAATGTAAGCTCAAAATTGTACAAAGTTCTCATAGCAAGAAAAGGGTTCTTGCCATATGAAACAGAGATCTGTGGGGAAAAAGGTTGGCAAGGACATGCAGATGAGGACAAGAGCAGCTATCATCATATCCAGCTGAACTATAAATTAGTGCAAGAACTAATGAAAACATCAAGGATTTACCAGACAAAACTGAAACAAAGATTAGATTGAAAAACGTACCTTGAGCCGGATATGGATATGGATACTTGGGATCGTTCATGCTGATTTCTGACAGCTGCAGATAGAAATCTACGAATCAAATAGAACAAGAGGTGACAGATCCATGTGGATCTGGGTTGGGTTCTTTTTATACCTGGGAGAGGAACAAAGAAGGAAAGAAGAGACTTAACAAAGTAAGACGCCTGAATCCTTAAGACTCGGTTACATCTAGGGTTGTGCTTATCTCTCTTCTGGGGTAAGCCCTATTGCATTTGGTTTGAGCCATGAACCAAGCAAAGATAGGCATGTGACAATGTTGCTTAATGGTTAAGACAATTACTAAGCTTTTTCTTATTATATTTTGAAAATGTCAATGTTTTTTTTTTTGGTAAGGATGAAAATGTCAATGTTGCTCTTTGAATCAAACAACTTTCTTCAAAAATGTTCATTTTAGATTTTTTTTAAGTGTTCCCGGCAAATTCTGATAAGGAAAACTTATCGTCATAATCGTTCTTCCTATATTTATTGAACTTAAACGAGCTAGATCGAGTCGAGCTACAAGGAATTGATTCTTTGAGTGGACAGCCTGTCTTTGACCAAACATTAAAGCGTTTAAATATTATGTCATGGTTTCATTTACTAGTTTTATAATTTTAGGTTTGACCTTCCAATAAATTTTCATTCGATGTAATACGCGAAAACTGGTGTAGTACACAACTCCACCTATACACAGAAACGACAAAAAAGGTAATAGAAAGTGGGATCAACCGGTGGAGAAACAAACTAGTGCAGACTCCAGGTTGTGCTCTAAGCAAGCTTATCCAAGGAGCCAGCTACTGGCCAGTTTCGTGTCTTTGAAGCTTCAACTTAGCTGAGTATGGCAGCCTTGGTGGATGCTACAATGTTCACAATGAAAAGAACGAAAAAATATGTACGTGTCCAAGGATGATCTCAAGTATTTTAGTTCGATTGCTAAATGCCAAAGATACTTTCGAAGAACCTGCGAATGGTTGCTTCGAGTAATTTTCTTCCCTTGTCTGTTCGTGCATAGAATTCAATGAGATCCGAGCACATTAGTAGATCTATCAAATGAGTGGGTCGGGTCGAAAATTGTCCAGCCCAAATATATCCATTTAACCTATTTTGACCTATTTCTATTAAATGCAAATTTAGTGACTCATGCTCAATCCAACCCATATTACTTAAAACACTTTCATATTTAACCTAATTTAGGAAAACTCACATCCAAACAAAGGTGAGAGTGCGAAATGAATAAGCGCGAAATCGAGTAAAGAAGAGAGAGAATAAAGAGAGAGTTATAATGGTAGGTTGGGTCTAAATATGTTATGAATACATCCATAATATATATTATGTTTAAATCTATTTATGACCCATTTACTGAATATAACCAATCATATAACAACTTATCGCATCATATATGATTTAAGAAGACCCATTTTGATAGGTCTACTAAGGAGCGAGCGACTGGACGGTTTTGTTGACCATGAACATGTCAAAGGCCTAAATACTTGACATTCCATGCGTGTTACAAAGATCCACATTTTACATCTTCGAATGTTTGGAGAGGAGCCAACATATCGTTGTTAAATAGTACTTCGAAAACCTTACTTTCCTTTATTTATATTCGTCCTATATTGCTTGAGAAATTCTATCTTGTTCACTTTATTAACGGGTCCACTTGAGTTTGGGCCGAATCAAGTGTAAAGTTGGGTTTCGCCATCTTGCCCAGGAAACCCTAGCGAAGCCCAGTCCAAGGTTCCTTTATACCAAATTTTTATTTTGTCTCAAGGCCTTTTCCGAAAAAGCCAATTTACAAGTAAATTAAATATCCTTACCTTTAAACTTTTAATTTTTCATAGTTTGGTCCTTGGGCAAACTAGCTGTTGTGATATTTAATATGCTAACCGATCTTATTAATTTTAATTTTATCTCGAGACCTTTTCGGGAAAAGTCTATTTACGAGTAAATCAAACATCCTTACCTTTAAACTTTAGATTTTTCATATTTTGGTCCTTAATCAAAATAGCTATTTTGATATTTAATGTGCTGACCGTTCTTATTAATTTTACTAGGCCATTTTCTCATTAATTCTCCTAACCTTTGCCTGATATTTCCAGCTTTTTCGCTCAGGCCATTTCTCCAACAATTACCAATCTGTTCTTCATCGTTCTACACACAGCAACTTACATAAAAAAAATACGCTCTTTTCTTTACTCTTTCTGCTGGTTTTACATTTCTCGTTGTTCCTGCTTTAGGACAATATGTGCATGTCTCGGACGATCATCATCTCTCTTTCTCTATCAGTGGTTCTCGGAATTTGCACAACATATATCCACTTCATTTCATTTGCACACGATGAAGATAACCTTAGACATTTATTGATGCGACATAGGGAACTAACGGGGGACACATTAAGCAAATGAAGTGATCTCGTGCCATCTCTGACATTTGCTAAAATCTCCGGTAAACCACGGTGTATCGTATTGTCTGGTTGATTCCATCAGATATTCTGCATATTACGAGAACAATCAAGCATGCCACAAGTGCAATTAATATGGCATGGAGAACTTCTGGATCAATGGCTGTTGATGCAGTCGATCTCGTCAGTGAAAGCGAATCATTCGAGGTCTCCCAACAGGATATGTTGTCTGATTCCATCTTCACATCGTCTTTCTTCTTCTGTGGCTGAATCATGGTAGTTTCCTTCTCCTTGAACTTTGCAGCCTGCGCCCACAGTACAAATTCAGAAAGGTTTTCTCGTTGTTCTGTTCCTCATGAACTCCAAGAGAACAGTAAAATTATGGACAAGATCTTCGCCTCCATGCTTAATTTGTCTAAATAAAATAGACTCAAAAGTGACAGTTAGAAGTTTAGAACAGTGTCCTACTCTGAAGCTTCTCAACTTCGACAGTGGACTTAGTGTAATTTGTACCAGTTACTAACCTTTGCTTTTGCAGGGGCTCCATCAGAAGATGTGCACTCTGTTATGATCTTTTCAGTGTCGTGAGGATGGTTGAATTTCTGTTCGACAAATCCTTTCTCTTCCTCTAACGGAACAGCTCCCTCAAGTGTGTCACAGACTGGCCGCTGGTTCCTATTAATCCAATGATTGTCCAAGCTAGTTTCTCCAAGTTGGAGATACTGAAACCAAAGTAAGCAAAGATAACTGATAAATGCACAGCTTATACTATATGAAACTTTCTGCTAGGAGACTCTCACTATCTCTGGACTTCTTGAAGCACAAAGAATTATGCATGCGTTCAACAATCAAAATATATATGCGATGAATACTACCTGAATTACTCCTCTGTCTGCTTCAGTTTCACTAATCAGATCCTTAAAATTAAAAACGCCGTT
Source organism: Syzygium syzygioides (assembly GCA_031216285.1). Lineage (NCBI taxonomy): Eukaryota > Viridiplantae > Streptophyta > Magnoliopsida > Myrtales > Myrtaceae > Syzygium > Syzygium syzygioides. Next base: position 14,645,694 of record CM062248.1, read on the forward strand.
ATTAGGAAACGAATCAGGGGACATCAAGCGCTCGATCCAATCACATTCGTCGGAAGCAGTACTCCAACTTCCAGAAGATATTTCTGTACTAGAGGAACTCCCGTTCATGATTAGGTCATTCAGTTGGTTCTGCATTTCTTGGACATGATGCTGTTATTCAAGAACACATGTAAATCCTAAATGTAATTCCTTATTTCTAGAGATGGAAAGAAAAAAAGTTTTTCGACTCTTGCAAAATCCTTTTTTTTTGTCACCTCTGCCAAAGGAAGTTGTCCTGGGTTATCGCAATCCATGCTATCAAAGCTCTTATCTGCTTGTTCACCAGACAGCACACAACCAGCAGCAGGACTTATCTGAACAAGAGATTCACGAATAGCATATTCTGAAATGCGAGAAAAGTTATATTTCTTTTTCAAAATGAATGAGGAATCTGAAATAATTATCAAACCACCTGGAGGAGTTTTAACAAACGTTGGATGTCTTGCCATACAAAACTTATGCTCGAGTTCATGACCCATTATCTGCTGCAACGAACTCGTTTACACTAATACTAATGTGTTATTGGAAAGAAAATGTTTACCTGATCTATTTTTTCTTTTTCAGCTTCAATTGCACTGCAAACATCAACATCAGGAAAAGGATGTGGGAAATTTAACTCATCATTAGTAGGGTCAGATACAGCAAGCCCCCTTCCTGATGAATTTTCTGTACCAGAGGAATTTTTACTCCACATGAGATGCTCCTGATTTGGTGAGGAGTGGTGATTGTCTTCCTGTATCAGGGCTAGGGATTTTGTTCCATTCTGATATGATCCATCACTCTTGCTGTAAACTTTATTAGATAACTCGCCAATAACCTCAATTCGCTCGCTAAAAGAAACTTTGGGATACTGAAACTGAGGAGTTGATAAAAAATCTCCATTCGTGGACAGAGCTGCGTGGTTTGGTTGGTTCCTCATTACCTGGATAGACGGTTCTTGGTTATCTGCCTTCTCATCTTGCTTCATCTTTAGGCAATAAAGAACGAAACTCGTCTGCAGAGAATCCAAGTCATCCCAACTCAATCACAAAAACCAACAGATGTTTTATGAATTAAGTAGAAAAAGTATGTTGTCCAAGATAATATACAAATTGGTACTTCAAGTCCACTGTTTCCAGATAAAAAGATCACTTAAAGCCAAGGACTTCAACCTGTAAATAGGTGCTCGGTAGCAAGGAAACCACTCTCCTAAGAGCAGGTGCCAGCACATTCAAATGATTCATACTTGCTTTAACAATCAATTCAAGGAATGGAGTAAATGGCTTGGAAATAAATAGCAAACAGTAGAAATACGCACATCATCAGGATGTGGATGAAACTCATGCATAACCCAGGGCGATTTAGCGCCCTTGGAATTCCGGTCATCAGGGAAGACTAATGTTATCTTGGAACCGATCTTTTTGTCGTCATTTTTAGCCTTAATATCTTTATGTTTACAGGTGATCTTCCAAGAAAAACCGCATGGTGTTTTCCTGCTAGTCCGTTGGTTCCGCGTCTGTGGACATATGAACCACCATTCTTGATCTCTGGATCGGATGATCGATTTCTCTGCACGCACATTAAAAAAAAAAAAGGCTCTCTGAGTCGTGAGTAAGGGGTCTACTGTTCTTTTTCTGAGGCGCTTCTTTTGAAGTTGCCGAAAACTTACCATTGAACTTGGCCGGTAAATCCCATGGATTAATCTCGTAGATGTTTTCTAGTGTCGGAATAATACAGAGAGTTTCTCTGCATCCGGTTACTTTCCACTTCAAGTAATTGATTAGCTCCTCCTCGGTGGGATGGAATCTGTAGCCGACTACTGCCTGCTGAAGTAGGAGCGCGATCTCTGTGACCAACTTTCCCGCGGGCAGTGGACTCGCCGGAGAGATCCCAGTTTCCATATCTAGTTTTCTTCTCTCACACAAGTGAAGTTCAAGCTAGCTGAGAGCGAGAACTCAGGGAAGTGAGCTTGTGCACACTCTGAACGTTTGTTGGTCTTTATATTGAAGTCTTCTCCTTCCTCAAGAAGTCACCCACTGACCATGAGAACGACATCCACCGATGGATTCCTAAAATCAACTGATCAGATCCGTGATTGGGAGTGGTTTCTTTTCCCCAGTTCATTGAGCGCACTCGTTGTCAAAAGGTAAATAGGGTTTCCAAAGCACGCGTCCTTTGTTATTATTCTTCTGAAGTGGTCCTCTATTACTATTCTTCTGAAGTGGTATGGCTTAGCATCATCATTTTGTCCCGCTTGCTTTTCCAAAAGGATGATCCTCTGTGCTTGATTTACGAAACCTCACAAATTGGGAATTAGTTTCTTCATTTCTTAAGACGAAAAGAGATTAGTTTACTCAAGCAGATATATCGGATATGAAGATTGATTCGTGGAATTGATAAAAGACGATACCATCATTCGATATTTAATATATTCTAGCTTATGTTGAAATTGGGAGTGATGGGTTCCTGCATGGGCTGTGGATCCCAATAATCACTCACAATTAGTCTTATTTTTATTCTTTAAATAGTATATTAATTTATGAAAAAAAAAAGACTAGGAAGAAAGTTATGTTACACACTACTTTCTTTCATAGTCTCAAAGCTGGTAAGTTCTTACGAGCAAGGGCCGAATACCCCAAAAATCCTCAAACTTTAGGCTTAATTCTAAATCTATCTCGAATATTTTCTTATCTCAAAATAAATCCTCAACTTTCATTTCGGTCCCAAAACTATACTCGTTGTCCAAGTCATCATTAGTTCTCTAAGGTGGCATCCACGTGTACAGCCACGTTAGAAAACACACATGAGAAGGAAAAGAAAAATTGAGAGGAAGAAGGAGGAACAGAAGAAAAAGCAAAACAAGGAAAGGAGTAAAAAAGAAAATTCGAGGGAGAGAGAGAGAGAGAGGCGGCCATGGCCGCTCAAGCTCCCGGTCGCAACGAGCACGGAACTCGACTGGCCATGGCCATGGTTGCCGCGAGCACGTGATGATAGAGCAGGGCACTTGATGATGGTAGCAGATAAGCAAGCGAGAGCGATGCCATCATTTTGCTCTATTGCAAGTTAATCCCAAAACCCAATTCACATTCTTGAAAGACGCCGGCCAACACGGATCGGATTCGAACTCCAAACGTGGGGATGCACTCCTGAGCATTTCCCAAATCAAATTCCGAAACGCACCAACTCAAATCGCGACGAAAACAGAGCTCCTTTCCCCGGATAGTAAACGAAAACAGAGAGCTCCGTTTGCTCGTGTTCTCCGCTTAGAGATGCTGAGCGGCCGTGGCTGTCGCACCCGAAGTTCGAGCGACCATGGCCTCCGCGAGCTTCGTGGCTCGGAACTCCAGCGGCCATGGTCGCCGTGAGCTCCGTAGCTCGAAACTCCAACGGCCACGGTTGCCGTGAGCTCCAAGCCAGCGGTCGCAAGCTGGAAGAACGCGCAACCATGGCCGCTAGGAGCTTAGAGCTTGAGCGGCCATGGCCGCCTCTCTCTCTCTAAGGTTTTTCTTTTTTTTTTTGCTTTTTCCTTTTCTTTCTCTTTATCTCTCTATCTCTGTTTTCTTTTTTTTTTCATTTATTTTATCTGATGTGGCATGCCATGTTGGATAAGTAATAGCGACTTGGACTGCCATGTTAGATAACTAATGGTGACTTGGACGGCCCGGATATATTTGAGAATCGAATGAAAGTTGGGGATTTATCTTGTGACAAAAAAAAAGTTCAAGATAGATTTAGGATTAAACTCAAAGTTTGAGATTTTTTAGGGAATTAGGCAAGCAAGCAAGACTATTGTCATAATCATTCTTCCTATTTTTAGCTCACTTAATTAATGACATTAAGAGTGTGTTTATTTTACGAAAAATAATTAATTTGGAAAATATTTTTTTCTAAAAAATAATTGTTTGAATCACTTACGGAAATAAATGAATGAAAATTATTTTCATCATCCACGAAATTATTTAGATATATGTTGTTGTCGATAATAAAATTATTTTTTATTAATAGTTTTTTCAAGTGATTCAAGAAATTATTTTTGGAAAATGCTTTTCAAATTATTCGTTTTTTTATGAAATAAATGGAGTCTAAGCCTTTAAAGCACTCGCTAACAATATGTGCATGCCCATATCGACAAATAAGCATTTGTGTGAGTTATGTCTCACATAAAACTTTCGCAAGGCAAGTTTATGTATATTCGTCCTATATTGCTTGAGAAATTCTATCTTGTTCACGTAATTAATGGGTTCACTTGAGTTTGGGCTGAATCAAGTGTAAAGTTGGATTTTGCCATCTTGCCCAGGAAACCCTAGCGAAGCCCAGTCCAAGGTTCCTTTCTACTAAATTTTTTTTTTGTCTCAAGGCCTTTTCCGAAAAAGCCAATTTACAAGTAAATTTAAATATCCTTACCTTTAAGCTTTTAATTTTTCATAGTTTGATCCTTGGGCAAACTAGCTGGTGTGATATTTAATATGCTAACCGATCTTATTAATTTTAATTTTATCTCGAGACCTTTTCGGGAAAAGTCTATTTACGAGTAAATCAAACATCCTTACCTTTAAACTTTAGATTTTTCATATTTTGGTCCTTAATCAAAATAGCTATTTTGATATTTAATGTGCTGACCGTTCTTATTAATTTTACTAGGCCATTTTCTCATTAATTCTCCTAACCTTTGCCTGATATTTCCAGCTTTTTCGCTCAGGCCATTTCTCCAACAATTACCAATCTGTTCTTCATCGTTCTACACACAGCAACTTACATAAAAAAAATACGCTCTTTTCTTTACTCTTTCTGCTGGTTTTACATTTCTTGTTGTTCCTGCTTTAGGACAATACTTGCGTGCCTCGGACGATCATCATCTCTCTTTCTCAATCAGTGGTTCTCGGAATTTGCACAACATATATCCACTTCATTTCATTTGCACACGATGAAGATAACCTTAGACATTTATTGATGCGACATAGGGAACTAACGGGGGACACATTGAGCAAATGAAGTGATCTCGTGCCATCTCTGACATTTGCTAAAATCTCCGGTAAACCGCGGTGTATCGTATTGTCTGGTGGATTCCATCAGATATTCTGCATATTACGAGAACAATCAAGCATGCCACAAGTGCAATTAATATGGCATGGAGAACTTCTGGATCAATGGCTGTTGATGCAGTCGATCTCGTCAGTGAAAGCGAATCATTCGAGGTCTCCCAACAGGATATGTTGTCTGATTCCATCTTCACATCGTCTTTCTTCTTCTGTGGCTGAATCATGGTAGTTTCCTTCTCCTTGAACTTTGCAGCCTGCGCCCACAGTACAAATTCAGAAAGGTTTTCTCGTTGTTCTGTTCCTCATGAACTCCAAGAGAACAGTAAAATTATGGACAAGATCTTCGCCTCCATGCTTAATTTGTCTAAATAAAATAGACTCTAAAGTGACAGTTAGAAGTTTAGAACAGTGTCCTACTCTGAAGCTTCTCAACTTCGACAGTGGACTTAGTGTAATTTGTACCAGTTACTAACCTTTGCTTTTGCAGGGGCTCCATCAGAAGATGTGCACTCTGTTATGATCTTTTCAGTGTCGTGAGGATGGTTGAATTTCTGTTCGACAAATCCTTTCTCTTCCTCTAACGGAACAGCTCCCTCAAGTGTGTCACAGACTGGCCGCTGGTTCCTATTAATCCAATGATTGTCCAAGCTAGTTTCTCCAAGTTGGAGATACTGAAACCAAAGTAAGCAAAGATAACTGATAAATGCACAGCTTATACTATATGAAACTTTCTGCTAGGAGACTCTCACTATCTCTGGACTTCTTGAAGCACAAAGAATTATGCATGCGTTCAACAATCAAAATATATACGCGATGAATACTACCTGAATTACTCCTCTGTCTGCTTCAGTTTCACTAATCAGATCCTTAAAATTAAAAACGCCGTTATTAGGAAACGAATCAGGGGACATCAAGCGCTCGATCCAATCACATTCGTCGGAAGCAGTACTCCAACTTCCAGAAGATATTTCTGTACTAGAGGAACTCCCGTTCATGATTAGGTCATTCAGTTGGTTCTGCATTTCTTGGACATGATGCTGTTATTCAAGAACACATGTAAATCCTAAATGTAATTCCTTATTTCTAGAGATGGAAAGAAAAAAAGTTTTTCGACTCTTGCAAAATCCTTTTTTTTTGTCACCTCTGCCAAAGGAAGTTGTCCTGGGTTATCGCAATCCATGCTATCAAAGCTCTTATCTGCTTGTTCACCAGACAGCACACAACCAGCAGCAGGACTTATCTGAACAAGAGATTCACGAATAGCATATTCTGAAATGCGGGAAAAGTTATATTTCTTTTTCAAAATGAATGAGGAATCTGAAATAATTATCAAACCACCTGGAGGAGTTTTAACAAACGTTGGATGTCTTGCCATACAAAACTTATGCTCGAGTTCATGACCCATTATCTGCTGCAATGAACTCGTTTACACTAATACTAATGTTTTATTGGAAAGAAAATGTTTACCTGCTCTATTTTTTCTTTTTCAGCTTCAATTGCACTGCAAACATCAACATCAAGAAAAGGATGTGGGAAATTTAACTCATCATTAGTAGGGTCAGATACAGCAAGCCCCCTTCCTGATGAATTTTCTGTACCAGAGGAATTTTTACTCCACATGAGATGCTCCTGATTTGGTGAGGAGTGGTGATTGTCTTCCTGTATCAGGGTTAGGGATTTTGTTCGATTCTGATATGATCCATCACTCTTGCTGTAAACTTTATTAGATAACTCGCCAACAACCTCATTTCGCTCGCTAAAAGAAACTTTGGGACACTGAAACTGAGGAGTTGATGAAAAATCTCCATTCGTGGACATAGCTGCGTGGTTTGGTTGGTTCCTCATTACCTGGATAGACGGTTCTTGGTTATCTGCCTTCTCATCCTGCTTCATCTTAAGGCAATAAAGAACGAAACTCGTCTGCAGAGAATCCAAGTCATCCCAACTCAATCACAAAAACCAACAGATGTTTTATGAATTAAATAGAAAAAGTATGTTGTCCAAGATAATATACAAATTGGTACTTCAAGTCCACTGTTTCCAGATAAAAAGATCACTTAAAGCCAAGGTCTTCAACCTTTAAATAGGTGCTCAGTAGCAAGGAAACTACTCCCCTAAAAGCAGGTGCCAGCACATTCAAATGATTCATACTTGCTTTAACAATCAATTCAAGGAATGGAGTAAATGGCTTGGAAATAAATAGCAAACAGTAGAAATACGCACATCATCAGGATGTGGATGAAACTCATGCATAACCCAGGTGGATCTAGTGCCCTTGGAATTCCGGCCATCAAGGAAAACTAATGTTATCTTGGAACCGATCTTTTGGTCGTCATTTTTAGCCTTAATATCTTTATGTTTACCGGTGATCTTCCAAGAAGAACCGCATGGTGTTTTCCTGCTAATCCGTTGGTTCTGCGTCTGTGGACATATGAACCACCATTCTTGATCTCTGGATCGGATGATCGATTTCTCTGCACGCACATTAAAAAAAAAAAAAAAGCCCTCTGAGTCATGAGTAAGGGGTCTACTGTTTTTTTTCTGAGGCACTTCTTTTGAAGTTGCCGAAAACTTACCGTTGAACTTGGCCGGTAAATCCCATGGATTAATCTCGTAGATGTTTTCTAGTGTCGGAATAATACAGAGAGTTTCTCTGCATCCGGTTACTTTCCACTTCAAGTAATTGATTAGCTCCTCCTCGGTGGGATGGAATCTGTAGCCGACTACTGCCTGCTGAAGTAGGAGCGCGATCTCTGTGACCAACTTTCCCGCGGGCAGTGGACTCGCCGGAGAGATCCCAGTTTCCATATCTTGTTTTCTTCTCTCACACAAGTGAAGTTCAAGCTAGCTGAGAGTGAGAACTCAGGGAAGTGAGCTTGTGCACACTAGTCTGAATGTTTGTTGGTCTTTATATTGAAGTCTTCTCCTTCCTCAAGAAGTCACCCACTGACCATGAGAACGACATCCACCGATGGATTCCTAAAATCAACTGATCAGATCCGTGATCGGGAGTGGTTTCTTTTCCCCCCGTTCATTGAGCGCACTCGTTGTCAAAAAGTAAATAGGGTTTCCAAAGCACGCGTCCTTTGTTATTATTCTTCTGAAGTGGTCCTCTATTACTATTCTTCTGAAGTGGTAGGGCTTAGCATCATCATTTTGTCCCGCTTGCTTTTCCAGAAGGATGATCCTCTGTGACTTGATTTACGAAACCTCACAAATTAGGAATTAGTTTCTTCATTTCTTAAGACGAAAAGAGATTAGTTTAGTCGAGCAGATGTATCGGATATGAAGATTGATTCGTGGAATTGATAAAAGACAATACCATCATTCGATATTTAATATACTATAGCTTATGTTGAAATTGGGCGTGATCGGCTTCTGAATGGGATGTGGATCCCAATAATCACTCACAATTATTTTTATTTTTATTCTTTAAATGGTTTATTAATTTATTAAAAAAAGACTAGGAAGAAAGTTATGTTACACACTACTTTCTTTCGTAGTCTCAAAGCTGGTAAGTTCTTACGAGCAAGGGCCGAATACCCGAAAAACCTCAAACTTTAGGCTTAATTCTAAATCTATCTCGAATATTTTCTTATCTCAAAATAAATCCTCAACTTTCATTTCGGTCCCAAAGCTATCCTCGTTGTCCAAGTCATCATTAGTTCTCTAAGGTGGCATCCACGTGTACAGCCACGTTAGAAAACACACATGAGAAGGGAAAGAAAAATTGAGAGGAAGGAGGAACAGAAGAAAAAGCGAAAAAAGGAAAGGAGTAAAAAAGAAAATTCGAGGGAGAGAGAGAGAGAGAGGCGGCCATGGCCGCTCAAGCTCCCGGTCGCAACGAGCATGGAACTCGACCGGCCATGGCCATGGTTGCCGCGAGCACGTGATGATAGAGCAGGGCACTTGATGATGGTAGCAGATAAGCAAGCAGGAGCGATGCCATCATCTTGCTCTATTGCAAGTTAATCCCAAAACCCAATTCACATTCTTGAAAGACGCCGGCTAACACGGATCGGATTCGAACTCCAAACGTGGGGATGCACTCCTGAGCATTTCCCAAATCAAATTCCGAAATGCACCAACTCAAATCACGACAGAAACAGAGCTCCTTTCCCCGGATAGGAAACGAAAACACAGAGCTCCGTTTGCTCGTGTTCTCCGCTTAGAGATGCTGAGCGGCCGTGGCTGTCGCACCCGAAGTTCGAGCGACCATGGCCCCCGCGGGCTCCGTGGCTCGGAACTCCAGCGGCCATGGTCGCCGTGAGCTCCGTAGCTCGAAACTCCAACGGCCATGGTCGCCGTGGGCTCGAAGCTAGCCGTCGCAAGCTGGAAGAACGAGCAACCATGGCCGCTAGGAGCTTAGAGCTTGAGCGGCCATGGCCGCCTCTCTTTCTCTCTAAGGTTTTTCTTTTTTTTGCTTTTTTCTTTTCTTTCTCTTTATCTCTCTATCTCTATTTTCTTTTTGTTTTCATTTATTTTATCTGATGTGGCATGCCATGTTGGATAAGTAATAGCGACTTGGACTGTCATGTTAGATAACTAATGGTGACTTGGACGGTCCGGATATATTTGGGAAAGGAATGAAAGTTGGAGATTTATCTTGAGACAAAAAAAAAAAGTTCAAGATAGATTTAGGATTAAACCTAAAGTTTGAGATTTTTTAGGGAATTAGGCAAGCAAACAAGACTGTTGTCATAATCATTCTTCCTATTTTTAGCTCACTTAATTAATGACATTAAGGGTGTGTTTATTTCATGAAAAGTAATTAATTTGAAAAATATTTTTTTCTCAAAAATAATTGCTTGAATCACTTACGGAAATAAATGAATGAAAATTATTTTCATTATCCACGAAATTATTTAGATATATGTTGCTGTTGATAATAAAATTATTTTTTATTGACAGTTTTTTCAAGTGATTCAAGAAATTATTTTTGGAAAATGTTTTTCAAATTATTTGTTTTTCATGAAATAAATGGAGTTTAAGTCTTTAAAGCACTTGCTAATAATATGTGCACGCCCATATCGACAAATAAGCATTTGTGAGTTATGTCTCGCATAACACTTTTGCAAGGCAAGTTTGCTTTTTTTTTTTTGGTCGAACAATGCAAGTTTTTCAATGGGTGGATTATTGGGGAAAGTTGGTCGGAGTATAGCTGTGTAATCATTTTTAACACGATCGATTTGGATAATTGGTCAATTTTTCAAATTATATCCACATTAACACTCATGGGACTAGGTTGTGTAACAAGTGGATTATGTGATACTTGTATTCTATAAAAATCGTGGTTGGATTAGTCATAAAAAAAAACTATATGATATGAAGAACATGATTTACAAGTTATAATTCATTGTGAGATCTTTAATTTTTGCAGTCCACGGTTGTTACAAGAGTCAAAAAAAGAAATTTTGAATCAATTTGGTTGATTGTTTAAGGAGATTGAAAAGGAGGTGAATTGTTATTTCATGAAAGTAGGAACAAGACAGAAAAGCATTGGCAAAGTAAGAATATTGCTAAGTGCTAACAAAAAGATGAATCGACCATTAATAAATAGCTTGGATGAGGAACAATCATTCCATTTCCTGGGGTATTGTCAATTGAGATGTTGGCTTGGAAAGGAACAGTTATCCCCCGCATAATCAAAATCGTCAATTGAGAGATGTTGCGAAGTGGCCATGTTAGGCAAAGTCGTGTCAATCTTGCACTTCACCATAAGAAGAACGATTCCGTTCTTGTCAATTGTATTTACTAACATTAGATTATTTGAATGTCCATTAAACATGCACAATTGATCGTTAGCATTGATGCGATACCACATCTTCGACTTTTTTTCTTTTTGTGATTCTTTTAAGAAAAGGGGCAGTGAGGTGGAATCTTACCCTAATCTATGATTTTGATTCAATCAAAACACTCTTTTCCAGCCTCTCCTCTGAGATTTGGGACTCAGAGACATGCACTTTGAAGGACTGGCAATAGGCTTGATGTTGCATTTACACACTTTTCTTTTATCTTTTCTTTCTCATCCTCCTTCCAATGATGGTTCTTTCGTTTAATGCGTGATATACTAGATTCCACATTATATGGGTGAGATTTTGTAATGCATTCATAAATAAAATTCACCATCATGTGATTACTCAAAGTATTCTTTTTGGGAGCTTGACCCACGTCAAACGATCAGGTCATTACAAACGATGTCAGAGTAGAATCGCCTCCACCGTATGTGTGATTTAGGAAAGGACTAGGCCCATGCCCAATTCAATGAGAGAGGAGAGTAATTTTCTTGGCGAGAAGGTTTGGACAAGGCACGGAGAAGAAATATCACGAAGAATCCCCTCAAAAAAACCTTCACTGTTCAGCCTTGAAAGGGAGCTACTGTTGCGGCCACAAAGAAGAAAATGATATATATATATATATATATATCGATCTGTGTGTCTGGGTTCCTTTGACAGCCAAAACCCTTGTTGACTACCACCATTCAAGAAGAAGCCACGCTTTGTTTCTTTCCTCTTGGACAATTAAATAAATATACAAAATAAACGAGCCCATTAATTTTGTCCCGTAGTAATAGGAAAACTTCATTCTCTCTTGTGCAGTGTGTAAGCCCCTTACGTTCTCTTCTCTCTCACGCCACAATTTAATTTCGCAAATTGATCTACTTCCTTCGATTGAGCCGGGTTATGTAAATGGCTCAAACTAAAAAATTAATATAACATTATTCACTTTGACTCAACGTTTTGAAGTTAAGTCATTCATACTACTCTCCCAACGTCTCGATGAGCGCTTACTCTCTACAAATCTCAATGGAGCTCAAGCTCATTAAAGGAATAAACTTAGTCATCATATTTGTCGGATTCTTCACTGTCACTATCTTCTTTACAACACTATTCTTTGTCATTTTACACACCATAATGAACATAGAAAGCACTATGCTCTTACTCTCTTTGCTGGTTTTACATTACTCATTGTTCCTGCTTTGCTCGAATAGTGAAGTGCACACTAATAATTGGAATGATTATTGAATCCTAGAGGGGACAATGACTCAAACAGTCCATGAACTTTGACTCAATATGAATTTAGTCTCTAAATTTTTAATTTATTTAATGTATTATTTGAACTATAGCCTAATATTCAATGTAGTCCATAAACTTTTAGTATATGTTCAATTTATCCCTGAACTATATGAAAATGTTCAATGTAGTCCCTGAACTTTGACCACATTGAACATTAAGTTAAAGTTCATAGACTATATTGAATAAATTAAAAGTTTAGGGATCAAATCGTACGTTAAGTCAAAATTCAAGGACTGTTTGTGTCATTATCTCAATCCTAAAAGATAACCATGCATCTACCTTCTATGCTATTAGTGGAAATTATCCTTCGGGATCATGCTTGCATGCTTCGGATTTTCTTTATTTCTGATTTTCTATGGCCGGTTCTTGGAATTTGCACAACATACATCAACTTCACTCGCACGCGATGAAGATAACCTTTAGACATTATTTATCTGACAGACGGAACTAAGAGGGGACATATCGAGCAAATGAAGTGATCTCGTGCCATCTCTGACGTTTGCCAAACTCTCCGGTAAATTATCCAGTAAAACACATAGTCTTGTATCGTCTCTTTGATTCTATCACATATTCTGTGTATTTCGTCAACAATCACACATACCAGAAAAACAAGTACAGAAAACACAGAAAGGTCAATCTTGGATTAATGGTGGATTTATTCCGGAGGCAATGGTTGGTTGATGCAGTCGATCTGGTCGATGAAAGCGAACCATCCCAGGTTTCCCAATAGGATATGTTGTCCGATTCAATCTTCACATCGTCTTTCTTCTTCCATGGCTGAATCATGGGAGTTTCCTTCTCTTCGAACTCTTCTCTTTAAACCGTGATTGCGTGTGCTGCTATAGCGTGCGGTGATTTTGCTATAGTCTGATACATAATCTGCTTTCAGTGGTGACCAGCGGTAGGATTCCCGTATGCTGATGCAGATTTATTGACAGCCTTGATTCCCCGGTGTGCTGCTTTTGGTGATTGATTTTTTTTCTGTTTTCTGGTCTTTTATCCTTCATCTTCTGAAGGATAATTTCATAGCGATCATCCCGATGGGCATCACCGCTATGATGTGATTGGCTGGAGTTGCTTTTCGAACCTTTAGTTCTGCTAGCAGTTGTTCCATGATTGTGATATATTCATATTGTGATCTCACAGCTGCAAGTTGGGCACTGGCCAAAGACTTTTGCTGGAGAAATGAAGCATTTGCTTCTGATTTTGCAATTTGGAGAGGCTTAATTTGGTTTTGATGTTGGTTAAGCCAAGCCATGACTGTTTGTTCGGATGCATTTTTGGTGAAATTGAAATTATCCAATAGTTTGGTTTGGAATATTCAAATGAGGTTTGGAATGTTAGGGCGCTATGGGGGAATAGAGTAATCTAACTCCCATGCTAATACCCATGAAATTTGGAAATTGATGAAAAAATGAACAAGATTCGGATAACGCGATTCTTGTTCTGATGGTATAAATTTTGAGTTGAATAGCTAGTGATCCTTTTGATTCCTAGCAATAGAAATTATATTATGGGACCAAAATGATCCCACCACTGATTGAACCAATTGGGTAGGTGGTTGATTTTGTTGATTGGTTTAAAACAGAAGAGCCGAGAATGGTAATAATTGTTATTTTCTCGGTAGAAAGTGGACCACCATGCTTGTTGGTAATCCCAGTATATAAATGTGGGGAGATATGCAAAGTCTGGTGGGTGTTCTAGCTGGTAAATTTTTTGCGGTATGAGGAGATGGACCCAATTTGGATGGTAGAAAGTTTGGAGAATGATTGCCGAGTGATATGGGTTGGATCATTCTCGGAAGAAAAATGTTTGAATGGTGCTGATTTACTTTCAATCAGAATTTGCTCATAAAGCAAGAGGGTCTTGCAAGTCATGCAATATTTTAAAACAATTTTTATGGAAGATATTTTGTGAGAAAATGATTGGGTTTTCATATAAAAATCCATCTTCAACTGTCAAGATGTTTTAGCATTTTTTCTAAAAAAATCTTGATCTTGATTTTGGAGGGGTTTCCTGTGGCCCAATTACCATCTCACTATAAATTCTTTTTAATTGGTTGCCAGAGGTGGCAAGTGGTGTTGGGTTTGAGCTTAGCTCAATCCCTTGGGATGATGGCTTTGGCTGTGATTTTTGTGAGGGAAGCATAATTGTTTCTTCAGGTAATTGGGGAGCTAGTTGGGATAATTCCTGGGGGATGATGGGTTCTGGTTTTTGTAATGTCGGATGAAGAAGCACAATTGTTTCTTCAAGTAATTGGGAAGCTAATTGGGATGATTCTTGGGGGATGATGGGTTGTAATGGTTCTTCCATAACAATTTGTGTCCATGTTTTGACTGTTGTCATGGAAGATATTTGGATTTGTGATTTAGTTGGTGATTTTTCGGATGATGTGGTGATTGCTTTTCCTTTGTGATTTTTGAGGGTTTGGGATGCATGATGATCGTATCCCTGCAACAAATCTCGTATAAGAAAATATAGTAATGAATTCGACGACTCATTTATAAATTCGATGTCAAAATCAAATACTGATAGAATAGCTTACCAACAAAGATTTGTTTTGATGTAATATTTAGAATATCCTTTTTGTAAAACCTCTTTTTATTGATTTGCAACCAATGTGTAAAAGGATTTTTTTTTTATTTAATAAATCTCCTTGGAATTTAGAGATTGTCAAAACAATTGCTAAAATTTCCTTTTAAATGGTGGAGTAGTTTTGTGGGGCTTTATTCCTATGTTTATAAACAAATTGAACAATTTGTTCTTTGTTATTTTTGACTTGTTTGAGAATGGCTCCTTATCTTATTTATGAATCATCATTTTCCACAATTTTGAAAGTAGATAGGTCAACTAAATGAAATCAACGAATTTCTTTGACACGAATTTTTTATTTGTTTAATAATATTTACATGAACCGATGACCAAGGTGGAGGGCTCTATTGTAACCTTTGGTATAAAGGCTTGCAGAGTACATTGATTTTTGGGAAAAATAATCTAAAACATAATTGAGGCTTCCAAGAAATCTTTTTAATTGAGTTTTGTCTTTGATTTCATTTATAAATTATTCTGCAAAGAAAATTGATCTTTTAATAGGAACAGTAGTTCTTCGGTTAATGAATTGACCGAGAAATCTAATTTTTGTCTGGAAAAGTGATTTTTTATTTTTATGAAAATAGGTATATGTTTGAAATCTAATTCAAAGGTTTTCTCTTTGTTCTGCTCTTCATAAACTCCGGGAGAATAAATATAATTGTAGACAAGAGCTTCACCTCCATGCTTAATCTGTCTAAATAGCATAGACTCCTAAGTTGGCAATCATAACAGAGTCCTACTTTTGGAGCTTCTCCAACTTCGGCAGTGGATTTAGTGTCATTTTTCAAAATTAGTTTGAGTTGTATCCGCTTACTAACCTTTGCTTTTGCTGGCACTCCATCTGAAGATGCGGACTCTGGTATGATCTTTTCGGTGCTGGGAGCATGGCCGAGTTTAGGTTGGCCATACTGCAGCAAAAATTTGCAAAGGGAACCGATAAATGCACAGATAATTTATGAATCCCGATATACCGAATGAAACTTTCCTGCTGTAACACTTTCACTATCTCTCTACTTCTTGAAGAATGCTTGAGTTCAAGAATCAAAATGCACATGTGATGAATACTTACCTGACTTACTCCTATTTCTGCTTCGGGTTCATTGATCAGGCCATATATATCGAAAAGCTCGCCGTTAGGAAATAAATCACAAGAACGAGGGGACAACATCCAGGGCTCCATCCTGCTCGATTCTTTAGTAACAGTGGTGCAGCTTCCGGATGATATTTCTGTACTGGAGGAACTGCCGTTCATGATTAGCTCTTTCAATCGGTTCTCCATTTCCCGAACCTGATGCTGTTATTCAAGAACACATGCACATCGCAAATGTAATTCCACATTTCTAGAGATTGAAAGAAAAAAAGTTTTCAACTCTTGCAAATTCCTTTTTTTTTTCCTCACCTCTGCAAAAGGAAGGTGTTCTGGGTTCTCCCAATCCATTATATCACAGTAGTTATCTGCTTGTTCACCAATAAAATTGGAAGTTCTAGACATCTCATCTTCCTTCTCTAAGGGTTGAACTAAATCGGCCTTCCGCTGTGGAGAAAAAAGACATACCTACTCGTTAACAAAAGCCAGTACATAGCCAGCAGTACAGGGACTCGGCTTAGACGAAAGATTCATGCATAGCTTTTTCCGAAATATGGTAAAAGTGTGATTTCTCTACTTCAAAATGTATGATGCATCTGAAATCGCTATCAAACTACCTATACGAATATCCGACAAACTTTGGATGTCTTGCCATACAAAACTTGTGCTCGAGTTTATGAGAAATTATGTGCTCCAATAAACTTGTTTACACTAATGCTAATGTGTTGTTATTGGCAAAAATATTTACCTGATTTGTATATTCTTCTTCAGCTTCAATTGCAGTGCAGACATCAACATCAGGAAAAGGATGTGGGAAATTTAACTCGTGATTTCTAGGTTCAGATACAGCAAGGAAACTTCCTGATGAATTTGCTGTACTAGAGGAATTTTTAGTGGATATGAGATGCTCCTGATTATGTGACAAGTGGTGATTGTCTTCGCGCATCGGAGCTAGAAATTTTGTTCCATTCTGATATGATCCGTCGCTCTTGCTAGAAATTATTTTAGATAACTCAGCAATAACAACTTCGAGAAACTGAAATTGTGGAATTGATGGAATGTCTCCGTTCTTTGCCATAGCTGCATCGTTTGGTTGGTTCCCCCTTGCCTGGACAGATCGTTCTTGGTTTTCTGCATTCTCATCTTGCTTCATCTTTAGCCAACAAAGAACGAAACCCGTCTGTGGAGAATCCAAGTCATCCCAACTCAATCACAACAATTAACACATAACAAGCAGCAAAGGGGTCTTGCAATGCCAGGATGCCACACTTGACAAATTGGGGAGTAAATAGATAGAGATTCGTAGCTTGCTCTGATTTGGGGAAGAAAGTACTTATTCTTTTCTTCCAAACGGATGATGTTTTAGAAATTAAGTCGAAAAAGTATGTTGTCAAAGATATTTTACAAATCGGTACGTCAAGGCCATTGTTCCCAGAGAAAAAGATCATTTAAAACAGAGGTTTTTAACCTGTAAACATTTATTTGATAAATGCTCGGTAGCAAGGAAACTCCTCACCTAAAAGCAAATGCCAGCACATCCAAAAGATTCCTAATTGCCTGGACCATTTTTTCATTAAGTAAATTGCTTGGAAATAAATAGCATACAGTTGAAATACGCACATTGTCTGGATGTGGATGCAACTCATGCATGACCCAGCTGGATTTAGCGCCCTTGGAATTCCGGCCATCAGGGAAGACTAATGTTATCTTGGAACCGATCTTTCCGCCGTTGTTTCTAGCCTTAATAAATTTATGTTTACCGGTGATCTTCCAAGAAGAACCACACGGTGTTTTCCTGTTAATTCGTTGGCTCTGCATCTGTGGACATACGAACCACCATTCTTGATCATTGGATGGAACGATTGATTTCTCTGCATGCACATCAAAAAAAAGAACTCTTGGGTTCATGAGTAAGGGGCCTACTGCTCTTTTTCTGAGACACTTTTTTTGAAGTCGCGAAAAAACATACCGTTGAACTTGGCTGGTAAATCCCATGGATTGATCTCGTAGATGTTTTCTAGTGTCGGAATAATACAGAAAGTTTCTCTGCATCCGGTTACTTTCCACTTCAAGTAATTGATTAGCTCCTCCTCGGTTGGATGGAATCCGTAGCCGACTATTGCCTGCTGAAGAAATAGCGCGATCTTGGAGATGCATAGCGCGATCTTGGTGACTGCATTTTCCGTCGGTTGTAAATTCATTGGATAGATCCTAGTTTCTTTTTTTTTTTTTTTTGGGGTGGTGGTGGGGGGGTGTTGGAGGAGGGGCGTGGGGGTTGCGTTGGGGACGGAGGCGATAAACAGAACGGTCGCTTTAATTGTACTCTGGACTTGAACTCGACTTTGAGGAAATACCATGCCCACTATGCAAGTTAGCTATGACCAATAAATCTCCTAGTGATGACAAAATTACGTGTCCTATAGTAATATTCTTCTCAAGTGGTGGGGTCTAGCATCGTTATTTTGTCCTTTTGCTTTTCCAGAAGGTTAATACACTGTGCTTGATCTTATGAAATCTCACAACTCGGCAATTAGTTTCTTTTTCACTCGAGCAGGTGTACCGAAGATGGAGATTGGTTTGTGAAATTGATAGAAGATATTACTGTAGTTCAGTAATTAATGCATTCTAGCCTGTTTTGAGCTGATCAATGAACTCAGTCGTACTACTCTGGACTAGAAAAGGCAGAGCAGTGAGTGCATATACCGTGAATCGTCCTACCGTTTAGTAAATAAAAACTGATTCCCGTTAAACTCCCCAGTAAAAAACTCGACTTGATAATCCAATTTAATGGACAACCGGAGGAAAGAACTAATAATGGCAGAACTAAGTGTTTAAAAAATACCTCATTTAGTTTTGATGAAACAGTATTCACAAAAGGCAGGAGTCATTTCTAGTCTATTGTATGGCATCCTACCAATGCGCACTTGGTGACATGAACTACCGTTAGTCATTAAATATATGCACAAAACATTGCACCATGAACATGTAAAAACTGAGAACAAAATTACCTTATTTTGTATCTTTTGTATCAGAGGATGATTTTTAATATTTTAGTTTGATCTGCACCAAGAACAATAAGAATCTGACTTTTGCTTGTAACTATACTTCTCTTCCGTGGTCTGTTCATGCATAGACCAATGATCCATAACAAAGGTGTGGAGTAATGATTCAGAGTATTGTTCATGAGTGCGTGTGCGTGATAAGTAACTTTTAAATCAGTTGACAACTAACTAATTTGCAGAGAAACTATGATAAAATAGCTTGATTTGATGCTTCTACCTATAGAAATTACAAACGCTGTTTGTCAAACTAGACAAAAACAATGGGACAATAGTGGCTGCATACATCAATAGCCTGACATAATGAATGATCTTTTTATAACACCCGCTAGATGATGCTCAGATCATTAATCAGATCTATAATTTGTCCTTATAACATCCTAAGAATCTTCGTTGTAAAATCTTAGCCAGTAGTGAGGTACAGTGATTTAAATAACTCTTCTAGTGTTATAACAATCTGCATGCCAAGTTTACAAAATTGGTCAGTAGGTTGGGGTAAAATCTTCTCTGTCAAACACCTTCTGATGTGGGGAACAGATTTTATTTGATGATGAACTGGATGATGGACCCGCACATTAATGGATGGGAGACTCATGAAGTAATCATTTTATCGGTTCGAAAGTACACCATATCAATGATAAGCTAATTCTGTTCTACATTATACAAATGATGTAGATACAATACGCAGACAAGAAACGAAAATTTTAATAAGCCGCAATGGAATTACATAAATGGACTTCTTAACCGCTTGATATGTTTCCCATCAACACATGCGACAATCTCTCGGTCAAGGCATCATGCCTTGTGACAGACAAGTGAGGCTCACTTATGTCACCTATGGTGAAGCAGCTGTATCTTTTTAGCACTATCCTAAAATGTGATCATTAGCAAACTTCTCATCTACTGAGACCGAAACAAATTTTCTAATAACAGAGAGAGACAAAAGAGACAGTAGTTGTTACATTAAGACCAATAGCGGAAGCACAAGATTAATACTCGATGAAGCTAAAAACTATACAATCATACTTTGATTGGTATAGATAAACAGTGACTCATATCAAATGACATCTCTATGAAACTAAATTCTAGTGAAAACTGATTCCACAAGTCTGAACGTCTATGTGTATGCCAAACTACTTTCTGTGACGGAACAATTCAACTCTAGTAAAGTGGAAGCAGAGGCTTTTGGATGGGTTTCTGAGCTCTTTGAGAAAAATTGGAGGACTGGTTCTACAGGATATAGTAATTTTCTAGTGACAAAAAGAACAGTGATATTCTTGCATTACATTCAATTTTTCTGGCATGACCGAAGCATTTAGGTGATATCCGTGCATGGAAATCCATTAACAGTTTTAATCAGGGACCTATAACTGTCAGGACATGAGCATTCCTTCCGAAATTGCCCACTTCAATAAATGTGAACTTACTCAATTTCTAAATGCAATACTCTTCTTTCTCTATCTTGTCTTTTCTATGGCAAAAACCAGTTTTTGTTCTTGCCCTATTCCTAATCATCTAGGTAAAGATAGAAGGAGAAAAAGAAAGAACGAAGAGACACCAGAAGTGCCGATATGTTTCCATCCCCGTACAACACATTTTTTCCATTTTAGTCACTCACCAAACTGTTTTGCTACATAGTCCCTCTACTCAATACATGTTCTTCTTTTGGAACCTAATAAGGCAGCGAAACAGCAGTTAAAAGAGACAAATCTAGTAGCAAAAGTTAGTGCCGGACTAAAATGGAAGAAGTGTCTAGTACGTCGATGAAAATGAATCTTTGTACAGGGACGAAAATTTTACTTGTAACTTCGCCTATGTCCTAAACCATCAAAAAGGTGTGCTTAAACGTTGAGACCACATTTTGCTTACGTGACAATTATCAACCATAAGAGATCCAGAAAAAATGAAGAGAAGTCACATTGCTCTAAAATCTGTTAAAGTTATCGCTAAAACATTATCAATCACTTTGATTAACAGTCGAAAGCGCAGCAAAATGGCATTATTAGAGGACTGCCACAAGAATTGAAAATCCCAAGAAGGAGGCTGTAGACAATAACAAGGACGCCAAACAATAAGAGAGAGAGAGAGAGAGAGAGAGAGAGAGAGAGTGGCTTTGGTCAGAGATGTCTGTTAAACTTGAGCATGGAAATCCTAAGTTTACAGTAGACACTTGATTAATGCCTAGCAACTTTCCGCGGTGACGTCTCCCCCTTGCTTGAGAAGTTAATCGATAGTGCTTGATGGATCCCGCGTCTGTCCTTGTTGATACCTTCACTTTTGTCCTCTTTGCAGAATCCTTCAAGACTTTGTTCGCCTTCTTGAGGAAGTTGTATGGCCTTCGCTGTCAACTTTTAGTCATGTGAATGTCCTTCACTCTCTGCTCCTTTTCTCCATCGCTCTCCATACGTTGGTGGACAGACTTTTCTTGTGGGGTCATTTTGCCAAAAGAAAGGATTCAAAGTTGGCACTGTTATGGGATTCTTTTTCTTTTTTATCCTGCTCATTACTCCAACATAGCCCTCTTCTTGGCCAAATCCCACCAAACCCTTCTTTATTTCCAAAACCCAACTCTTAACACCACTTTGATTGGAGGGGACGCAATAACACCATGAGTACATTTTCTGGAAGCTCAAACAAACAGAACTAGATCGCCCCTCAAAACACCATCCTATGAGACTTTACATATCAATGATATATAGAAATACTAAAATTCTCTCTTCCGCATTAATTCTTATCTTTTCTTCCATTCTGTTCTTCACTCAACGCACAAGTAAAAGTAAGGATTAATATCACAAAAAACCCTAAATTGAATTTACTCAAAATTAATTTTTTGATAATAAAAAATCACAATCTGGTACACTTGTGATAAATTTGCCCTCTGTTAGTTTCTGTTAAATTTGAATGTTAAATTAGATGATATGTGACGGTTGATAGGTGTACCAGTTTGGAGTTTTACTCTTCGTTTGTCATAGGTATATTGATGTGTGATTTTTCGTGATATTAATCCAATTTTGACGGAAACTAACGAAGCGTAAATTTATCATAGGTGTACCAATTTGTAATTTTTTATTGTCAAAAAAATTAATTTTAAATAAATTTATCGCAAATATAATAATTTAAGAGTTTTAATAGTTAAAAATTAATTTAAAATAAGTTTATCATAAATATATTAAGGTAAAACTTTTTTTAGTGTTAATCCTAAAAGTATTGGACTCATTTAATTGTGGAAGCCATCAACACGCTACCATTTGGGAGGGTCTTTGTTCAAGTCTTCCCTTCTTTGAGAAGTTACCCGACTTTTTGCATGTGGATGTCAGAAAACCCTTAATCGTGATTGATGGCTGATAGGGATGGTTTTCTGTATGCTTTTCCTTGTCCTTGGGAATCTCATCACATCAATCAAACAAATTTAAGATTGTCCTCATTGTGAAATGGCTTTCTCACATGACAGAGGCAACATCCAGGAAATTTCTGTGATGTGATCCTGTGACGAGTCCTGGTTGTTACCTCTTATTACAATAGGAGACTTTTCTTTTCATTTTATTAATGGCACAGTTTGAATTTGAGTTAAAATCAACCTGCTAATAGTCAGTAAACATAAGGGCTGTCTATGCATATGTATATTTTTGTATAAAGCTCCATTTATTTAGTAAAAAATAAATAATTTAAAAAATATTTTTCTAAAATGATGACTTAAATCACTTACAAAAATGAATGAATAAAAAATATTTTTGTCGTTCACTATAATATTTAGATATAAATCATTCACTGGTAAATTATTTCAAACGATACAAATAATCTTTTTCAGTAAAGAAATTTTCAAATGATTCATTTTTGTGAAATAAACGGAGCCTAAATAACAAAGTTTCACCCTACATGGTCTCTTTATGGATTTTTGTTAGAGCTTTGTCTAGTTTTAAAAAGAACTTCCTTGGGTTTACAATTGAGATGCATGATCATCAGCTTCAACTCCTTTTGAATTTAGGTAAGACAAAACTATGATTTGTATTTTGATGCGACGGCTAATAGAGGATTGATAACTGGCAATATTTGCCTAATCTTTGTGCTGGGAGGCCAGATTAGCCAATCACTTCTGAACTCATTTACCTTCGACAGCAAGGGAGAATGAATGTTTTCTCCTGTTTTTTTTGTGCATGTCATTACAGTTTCTCTGTTGGAATATGCTAATAGATGAAAGTTCAGATTACAAAAAGCGCTAAACTGCAGGACTTTTCTAAGATGACTTGCAACTCCACCTTAGATGCATAAACCGTGGGACTTTGAAAATATAATACCCCGGGTCTATACTGTATAATATTATCTATTTTGGATCCATTGACCCTCACGACTTTAAAACGCATTACACAGAATAGACCACCCAGGCATTATAAGCAATCCCAGGACTCCCTCCCTAGGCAATGTGGGATAAGAAACATGCCCCCCTTGCCATCCTATAAGTTTGCCGGGAGCCGTCCTTCGAACACAGCCGTTCCTTGTCCAGGCTCTTTTAGCCCCGACGACCACTCTCCACCCTCATTGGACGGGGTCATTACATTCTCTCCTCCTTTGAACGGGGTCATTACATTCTCTCCTCCTTCGAACACAGCCGTTCCTTGTCCAGGCTCTTTTAGCCCCGACGACCACTCTCCACCCTCATTGGACGGGGTCATTACATTCTCTCCTCCTTCGAACACAGCCGTTCCTTGTCCAGGCTCTTTTAGCCCCGACGACCACTCTCCACCCTCATTGGACAGGGTCATTACATTCTCTCCTCCTTCGAACGGGGTCATTACATTCTCTCCTCCTTCGAACACAGCCGTTCCTTGTCCAGGCTCTTTTAGCCCCGACGACCACTCTCCACCCTCATTGGACGGGGTCATTACATTCTCTCCTCCTTCGAACATAGCTGTTCCTTGTCCAGGCTCTTTTAGCCCCGACGACCACTCTCCACCCTCATTGGACGGGGTCATTATATTCTCTCTTCCTTCGAACGGGGTCATTACATTCTCTCCTCCTTCGAACACAGCCGTTCCTTGTCCAGGTTCTTTTAGCTCCGACGACCACTCTCCACCTTCATTGGACGGGGTCATTACATTCTCTCCTCCTTCGAACATAGTATCCTCATTATGGCCCCACGAGAGTGGGCTCTAATACCACCTATAACACTTCGGGTCTACACTGTGTAATATTATCTACTTTGGATCCACTGACCCTTACGACTTTAAAACGAGTTACACAGAATAGATCATCCAGGCCTTATAAGCAATCCCAAGACTCCCCTCTAGGTAATGTGGGACAAGAGACATATGCCTCCTTGCAATCATAAAAAGCCTGCCGAGAGCCGCTCCTTATCCAAGCTCTTTTGGGCCCGGCGACCACTCCTCGCCCTCATCGGATCGGGTCGTTACAGAAAACATCCTGTTGACCTAATAGACCAAGTGAGATGTGAGCATAAGCCCTCGTGCATGACACAAATATGAGATTGACCGCAATTGGTTGTTGTGGAGAATTAAATCTTGGTCGTGTGAACTATTTTACACATAAGTCTGCTCCTTAAGGTTGCGTTTATTAGCCAGTATAAAAGTTAGGATATGATAATTTTTATCCTGCTTTGTGTTTTATTTTTATCTAAAATAGGATCGTACTGAATATAAGAGGGATATTAATTAGATAAAATAATCTCATGTAAGGGATGGCGTAAAAGTGGATTGGATATGTCCATCACTCATCTCTTCTTTGTCCCCTCTGCCCATTTATGGCCACCGCTCACAACCTCCCACCGATCGAGCTTCGTCTCGTAGCCACCGAAGAGGCTCGTCACGGTGACAAGCTCCACTCGATGTCGGCCACGGAGGAGCTCCGGGGCCAGATCTGGAGCTCCTCCAAGTTTGAGCTCGTCTCGACCTCAGCCATGGAGGAGCTCAACTCAACCTCGGCCACAGAGGAGCTTCATGTCCAGATCTGGAGTAACCAGCCATCATCCCCATCCATGACTAGATTCTGGAACGACAGTCGTTGTCCCCCTGTGTCTCACGCACCTTGGTCACGTGAGCAATTGTGCCTTAATCCGCTGCAACTTCGTCGGCTAGGCCTCGATCTCAGCATTGGCCACGAGGGTAAGGGCGGCGACTGGGCAGGTGTTCGCTGAAGATTGCAGGCAGGCGATGAAGATCGGGGAGGGATTGGTGATTCCTAAAGATTTCAGGCCGGCAATGAAGATGGAGTAAGGATTGGTGATTGCTGAAGATTGTGCATGATGATGATGCCTAGGCAGCTTGGACGTTCGTAAGGGCTCTGAGATTTGAACGTCCACATTCAATCTGGCATGGGACAGAGAGGATGAGGAAGTGGAGGATGTCGAGGAGAGTGAGTTGGGATATGCTAGCGCCAAGATCCATTTGACATTCAATCCGCTTGAAAGATCGACATTCAATGCAGCTTGGATATCAATATATTCACCAAAAAATGTATAAGATATAGAAAATCTCATTTTTATCAAATCTGAATTATATCCTATTCGACATAAAAGTCTAGACAACCAAACGAGTGCGAAGTGTTAAACCACCGGCATGTGGTTAAACGATGGAGTTATTGCCGCTTCCTTTTTCGGATAAAACCTATGTACTCATGAATAACTAGGCGGGCGCGGAGCCTAAAAATGCAAACATGCGTTTCTAGATCAGGTTCATAGTCGAAAAATCACCAAAGTCGATGCATTGCCCTCCAGTGTGAAGTCAGCTGTTATTCCTTCTCTATGTTGATAAATCTTTGTAAAACATGTAGAGCAATTGCTTGTGAAGCCTTCTTTTGTTCGCTTTATTAATGAGTTTATTTTACTAGCTGGTAACAGTGTAAAAAAAAAGGTGTTGGGCTTTCGCATGAGCTTGGGTTGAACAAAGTGTAAAGTTGGATTTTGGCCCTCCGTGCCCGAAACACTAGTGCGTTTCCAGTCCAAGATTCCTTTTTACCTTTTGTACTGTTGTTTCGAGACCTTAACCGGAAAAGCGTATTATGAGTAAATCAAATATATATACTTCTCAACCTTTAGTTTTCATATTTCGGTCCTAAGTCGAACAAGCTGGGTGATACTTAATCCGCCGACCCTTCTTTTCAATTTTTCTAGCCATTGTACTCTCTCTGCTCGTTTTACATTTTTGGTTATTTCGGCTTTTCCCGGAATAATAAATTCCACATTAATCGAGTTTGTTGACTCCTGTATGATAGTCGCACATCTACCTTCTGCACTTTCCAAAGGGCGGAAATTATCTTTTAAGATAGTGCTTGCACGCCTCAAATTATCTTCATTTCTAATTTTCTATCGATTATATCTACTTCATTTGCTGGTGATGACGATAATATAAGACATCACTAATGAAACATACGGAACTAAGGGGGCTACACAATTAGCCAATGAAGTGATCTCATGCCATCTATGACATGTTGTGCGTATTCCATAGAGATTCACATATGCTAGAAGAAAACAAGTACAAATAACATGGCCAGGTTGGATCAATGGTAAAATAGTTTGGTGGCAACGGCTGGCTGATGCAGACGATCTCGTCAACGAAAGCGAATCATTCCAGCTTTCCCAACAGGATACGTTGCCCGATTCAATCTTCACATTGTCCCTCTTCTTCTGTGGCCTTGTCATGGGAGTTTCCTTTTCTATGAACTCTGTTGCCTGTGCCAATAACAAATATTCTTTTGGTAGACTATATGGAGATTTACCCAAAAAAAGGGAAGAGATCTTACTAGTCTAAACAGGAACAAAATATGATACAATTTCAGAAAGATCCTCTGTGTTCTGTTTCTTATGAGGACAAGATCATCGCCTCCATGCTTAATTTGTCTAAACAACATATCTCGAAAGTGACAATTAGAACAGTGTCCTACCTCTTGCAAAATCCTCTTCTTTTTTTCTCACTTCTGCAAAACGAAGTTTTTCAGATCCCAGCCCTTATCTGCTTGTTCACCAGTAAAATTTGAAGTTCCAGACGTCTCCATCTACCTTCTCCTCTAAGGAACGAACTAAATCGGCCTTCAAACTGTGGAGAAAACAAGACACGCCAACGCGATCACAAAAGCCAGCACATAACCAGCAGTACAAGGACTCAGCCGAAAAGAGAGATTCACATATAGCTTTTTTCTAAAATATGGGAAAAGTTCAATTTCTTTTCTTCAAAACAAATAATGCATCTGAAGAAAACAAGCTCGCTTTCTTTTGTCATGAAGTAATCTTTTTCTCCGTTCGAAAGCACACCTTATTGGTGATAAGCTAACTCTGTTCTACATCAACCAAATGCTGCAGATACAATGAGAAGACACGAAATGGAAATACCAATAAGCTGCAATGAACTTACATGAAAGAAGAGGCTTCTGAACGGGTTTCTGAGCTCTTTGAGATAGATTGGAGGACTGGTCCTTCAGGCTAGAGCGGTTTTCAGGTGGCGAAAAGATCGGCGCTATTTACGCGAGACAGTCGAGCTTTTTGGCTAGACCGGAGCATTTAGGTGATTCGTGCATGGAGTAGGACAAAAAGAAAAACCAGTTTTTGGCATAGGAAAAACAAGATGGAGATTTCTTGTTCTTTTCAATCTTGTTTTCCCTGGGGGCTAAAACTAGTTTCTGTTTTTGCCCTATTCTAAGTAAAGAGGAGGAAAAAAAAAGAGTAGAACGAGGAGATACACGAAGTGCAATATGTATTCATCCCCGTACTACGTCTTCTACTTTTATTTTTTTTTCATTTTAGTCGCTCACCTACTGTTTATGCTACTTAGTCTCTGCACTTAATCCATGCTTTTGTCTTGGAGCCTAATGAGGCAGCGAAGAGACAAATCTAGTAGCAAAAAAAGTTAGGCCCGGACTAAAATGAAAAAAACTGGGGATAAGGACACCACAGGTACCATAACTTTCCGTTTCACTTATGCCATAACTTGTCGGACGGCGCTCGCGCTCACTGAGCACCGTGACTTTATTTTTTCATCACTTAAGTGTCATGACTTTTATTTTTTAAATCACTAGAGTTCCCTGACTTCTAAATAACGTTCACCACAAATTTCATTGGGGTGAACGCTTTTTGAAAAGTGAGGACACTCATTATTTGTGTTTCAGAAGTCATGCACTTAAGTGATAAAAAAACAAGTTATGACATGAGTGCAACACGAAAATTATGACACCTGTGGTGTCACTTACCCCCGAAAGAAATGTGCAGTGGTACCTTGGTGAGAACGAAACCTTCTGCGCAAGAGAGAGTGGGAGAAAAGAGAGAGAGGCTGGCTTTGGTTAGAGATGTTTTTGAAGCCTGAGCATGGAAGGGCCAAATTTATAGTCGGCACTTGATTCTTGCCAAGCGACTGTGTCTGGTCAAGTCTCCTCCTTGCTTGAGAAGTTAATCCACAGTGCTTGATGGATCCCACATCTGTCCTTGTTTATTCCTTCCCTCTTGTCCTCTTTGCAGCATTTTCCAAGACTTTGTTCACCTTCTTGAGGAAGTTTTATGGCCTTCCAGTCATCTTTAGTCTTGTGAATGTCCTTCTCCACTCTTTTCTCCTTTTCCTCTATCTACGCCCATATGTGGCAGACAGATTCCTCTCGTGGGGTCATTTTGCCACTACAAAGGAGTAAAAGTTGGCACTATTATGGGATTCTTTTTCTATTTTTTTCCCTACTCATTACTCCAACAATGCACTGTTTTGACCAATCACTCCAACACCCCTGTATTTCCAAAACCCTTACTCTTAACACCACTCCAATTGGAGGGAGTGCAACAACACCAGAAGTAATGGTTTTGAAGTTCAAACAAACAGGACTAGATCACCCTCAAAACATCATTCTACTTCCCTTGATCGTCTCAAGGGACTTTATGGAATGAAGTCTCCCCAAGTTGAATACATTCTAGCACACCTCATAAAGTGTTTGGTGAAAATACAGCGAGTGTCAAATTAATTTGGTCAAAACTAGAGCAGTGTCGGGGTAAATTAATCTTTTTGAACGGTCAAGCCTAATTATGGTCTTTAACTTGCACTATGCCTTCAATAGTGTCGGTTCAAATGGATTCTTGGTCCTCATTTCTGGCTTCTTGTGTTCTGAGTACATGTATGTAACTCTAGGAAGACTCAGAGCTACCAGCGGCTGCTATTATTTCATTCTGCAAGAGATAAAGCTTCAATTTGTCCTGAACATACAGATAAACATCTTAATTTTTTATAATGAAGGCTTTGTCCTAATGTAGACTAATTAGTTTGCATGTTGTGTTGATGGACCGTGCCTACAAACCTACCAGTCTCATGCGCTTGATCCTTCAATTATTTTGATAAACTAAAGAAAGAGGGGGAATGATGGACTGCAATTTAAACTTTTAAAGGAGGCATCACTGTGGCAACTTGTTGATTCTCCGCACTATACACAGCAGAGAACGAAGAAAGCAAATTTCAGAGCAGTCGCACATCTAGTTAGATCTTCCAATTCCCTTAAAGCAAAAAAGACGTTCAAAGCATTAGCATACAAAATCCTTGTTTACAGTTGTTGTTAATGATGCTGCATTGCACTAAGTCAATATAGCAGCAAAAATCATAAATTCAATACTTGGTAAGTGATGATGAACAACAAGAAAATCCCGACGAGCACGTTCCAACGATTAGACAGTGGAGGATTTGTGGAACTATCTGTGCTCTTAGTGGTTGGTCCGGTCAATGCAGTTACTGAATTTGCTTTCTCTCTGGCATGTTCAATCTCCCTGCTGGTTTTATTCCTTAGTGAATTACTGGCTACACCGTGCTTTAGTACCTGCAAACATAAAGTGTTTCAAATAGTGAGCTGAGGAAAAGGAAAGTAAGGATTAACAGGGGTCTAAAAATTGAAGAATTTTCCTAGTTTTCTAGTGGTTTTCCAAATAAAATGGAACCACGCCAATCAAATGGTCCGATGATGCACATCAAGAATGGAAGATAATAGCAAGACAATCAGTTAAACTGGGAGCTTTTTTCACCTTTGCTGTTGCTGCAGCTTCATCCCAAGATACACATTCTGTTTTAACATTTGTCAATGCAATTTCCCGTATTTCCAAAACCCTTACTCTTAACACCACTCCAATTTGGAGGGAGCGCAATGACACCAGAGCTAATGTTTTTGAAGCTCAAACAAACAGAACTAGATCACCCTCAAAACACCATTCTACTTCCCTTGAATCCTCTCAAGGGACTTTATGGAATGAAGTCTTCCTAAGTTGAATACATTCTAGCACACCCCTGTATTTCCAAAACCCTTACTCTTAACACCACTCCAACTTGGAGGGAGCGCAATAACACCAGAAGTAATGTTTTTGAAGCTCAAACAAACAGAACTAGATCTCCCTCAAAACACCATTCTACTTCCCTTGAATCCTCTCAAGGGACTTTATGGAATGAAGTCTCCCTAAGTTGAATACATTCTAGCACACCTGGAAAAGTGGTTTGTGAAAATACAGCGAGTGTCGAGTAATTTGGTCAAAACTAGAGCGTTGTCAGGGTAAATTAATCTTTTTTAAACGGTCAAGCCTAACTATGGTCTTTAACTTGCACTATACCTTGAATTGTGTCGGTTCAAATGGATTCTTGGTCCTCATTTCTCGCTTCTTGTGATATGAGTACATGTATGTAACTCTAGGAAGACTCAGAGCTACCAGCGGCTGCTATTATTTCATTTTGCAAGAGATAAAAGCCTCTATTTGTCCTACTTGCCTTAACCAAAAAAAAAAAAAAAGCCTCTATTTGTCCTGAACATACAGATAGACATCTTAATCTTTTTATAAAGAAGGCTTTGTCCTAATGTAGACTAATTAGTTTGCATGTTGTGTTGATGCGCCGTGCCTACAAACCTACCAGTCTCATGCGCTTGATCCTTCAATTAGTTTGATAAACTAAAGAAAGAGGGGGAATGATGGACTGCAATTTAAACTTTTAAAGGAGGCATCACTGTGGCAACTTGTTGATTCTCCGCATCATGCACAGCAGAGAATGAAGAAAGCAAATTTCAGAGCAGTCGCACATCTAGTTAGATCTTCCAATTCCTTTAAAGCAAAAAGAAGTTCAAAGCATTAGCATATAAAATCCTTGTTTACAGTTGTTAATGATGCTGCATTGCGCTAAGGCAATATAGCAGCGAAAATCATAAATTTAATACTTGGCAAGTGATGGCGAACAACAGGAAAATCCCAACCACCACGTTCCAAAGATTAGACAGTGGAGGATTTGTGGAACTTTTTGTGCTCTTGGCGGTCGGTCTGGTCAATGCAGTCACTGAATTTGCTTTCTCTCTGGCATGTTCAATCTCCCTGCTGGTTTTCTTCCTTGGTGAATTACTGGCTGAACAGTGCTCTCGGTATTTTAGTACCTGCCAACATAACGTGTTTCAAATAGTGAGATGATAAGGAAAAAGAAAGAAAGGATTAACACGAGACCAGAAAATGAAGAATTTTCCTAGTTTTTTCTATTGATTTTCCAAAAAAATGGAACGATGCCAATCAAACTAAAATTTCCAACAATGCACATCAAGACTGGAAGATAGTAGCAAGACAAAATCGGTTAAACTGGGAGCTTCTTTCACCTTCGCTGTTGCTGCAGCTTCATCCCAAGATACACATTCTGTTTTAACATTTCTCAATGCAATTTCCCGCTTCTTAACCTTTTCACGCCACGGTTCTTCATTGATATAAACTCTTGGAGGCTCAGGCATTTTTGGTGTCTTGGGCTTTTTCGGAAGCTCCATAGGTTTGGCTGAGGAAACATGTGAGCTGTTGAATCCACTCTGTATGACGGCCTTCTTTTGCTCAAGAGGAACAACACCATGGAGTGATCCAATTGTTCGTGTTTGGCGATTCGCCATTATAGATATTTGGCCATTCTGCAGCAAAGCATTGCATAAGATCAAATGGATCAACGGAAATAATTGAGGCATTATCTTGATCCTATGACAAACATTCAAGTTTTTGTTCTCAAACTGTCTGAAAGCTCTAATTTACATGATCTGCCTTTTAGTCATCTGCTATAACCTTGTTCAATATCTCAGCTTCAATTTTTTTATATTTTTTCTGCTTCGTAATTCTTCACCATTCTTCTTATTATTTGAATCCAAGTTAATAAAGCATGAGCAATTTACAATGAAATTTTACTTCCCTTTGGTAGAAGAATGCTAGAATCCACTTTATGTTTTTCTTATGTTTTTCTCAAAGCGGCTTTTAACAAAATCAACCATTTTCTTAAGTGCCTACAAACCACATATCCAATGAATTGTTCAATGCAGTCGAAAACGGAATCCCCAATATCTAATTAACTACCCAACCAACGCCCGTCAACATATAAGAATAGTAATAAGACACAATGGGCTAGTTTAGAAGCTGCTTTCACCTTTGATCTGGCTGCTGTTTCATCCAAAAATATGTCTTCTGGTTTGATTCTTCTAGCTGCTGTTTCCTGCTTAACCTTCTCGAATCTTGGCACTTCATCTATGCCATAATATTTTACACTTGCAGGGCATACAAGAGGTGCCATAGGCTTCTTGGGGGCAACAAGTGAACCGTTGAACTTATTCTCCACCATGCCTTTCTTTTCCTCCAGAGGAACAACACCGTGGAGTGAGTCGATTGTTCGTGTTCGCCGATTCTCCATTAGAACAGGACACTCATTATGCGAGTTAGATGTTTGCCCGTACTGCAGTGACAGATTTTATGAAATAAAATGAATCAGAGGAAATAACTGAGGCATCAAAATTAATTTCATAGCAAACCTCCAAGATAAGGTTTTCAACAGTCCATCGTTCTTATATAATTGAAAGTTAATTAAGCACAAATAAGTCAGCATATAAGTCCACTTTTCTTTTTCCGTAGACAGATTCTATAACGAACTTTATATTCTACACAAAGTTATTGAAAGCACATTATCCTTATTTTTCAGATAACCTGGAAAAGGGAAGTGCTCTTTGAGTGCATTTTAAACCAATTTAAACCTAAATTTACTAGTGAAGTAATCACAGCAACCAAATGAAATTTCAAGGGAAGAATTTTGACCAGTGTTGGCATTTGGTCTACTTGGAAGAATTCGTCATCAATAAGATCTCCATTTAGCATGAAACCAATATCTTCATCCTCTCCACTTGTTTCAGACACCAATTGAATATATTCATCAGTAAGGCCGTTTTCCAATGTGAAGTCCATAACAGATGGGCTGTCAAAATTCTCCATCAGGGAATCCATCGTTGCTTGGATCAAATCCTGTATTTACAAGCAAAAGATTAGTCATTAACACATTTCGTGTGCTTGACAAGACAGACATTAAGTGTATAAACAGAACATTTTTTCCTCCGCACCTCAGAAAATGAGTCCTCGTGATCAGGTTGATGAAGATGCGATTCGAAATCTGCCCAGTTAATGGCTCCATGCTCTGATTCTATGGTTGAATTATCAGCCTTCTCATCTCGTCTACGCTTTACGTGACACAGAACATTATTTCTATTCAACTGTCAAAAGACCATGTTATACCAGCGCATACCATTAGATCATATTTTCTTCAACAGTAAAATTTTGCTCACAAATTAAGATTTCAACCTTCTGCGGTAGAAACTGAGCAAAAAAAAAATGTTTCTCTGCTTCTTTAGGACACGTGGAAACTTTTAATGAATGTTTCTGCGGATTATTGTAGCTATACTTCTGATAGATCGAATTCATGCAGCTTGCTAAGTAATTGTAACAAAAAAAAATGGGATAGATTGAGTACATCATTGTTGAGGAGATGGTATTCATGGATGACCCAGTTGGTCTGGGGGCCATCCTGGAAGACTAATGGTATCTTGGAACCGATCTTTTGCTCGTCATTTCCAGCCTTAACATCTTTATGTGGACCGGTGATCTTCCAAGAAAAACCACATGGTGTTTTCCTGCCAATCCGTTGGTTCTGCGTCTGTGCACATATGAACCACCATTCTCGATCATTGGATGGAATGATGGATTCCTCTGCATGAACATTAAAAGAACTCTTTTGAGTCATGAGTAAGGGGGCTACCGTTCTCTTTCTGAGGCCCTCTGATGAAGTTGCGAAGGACTTACCCTCGAACTTGGCTGGTAAATCCCATGGATTAATCTTATAGATGTCATTTAGTGTCGGAATAACGCAGAAACTTCCTCTCCATCCAGGTACTTCCGACTTCAAGTAACCGATTAGTTCCTCCTCGGTCGGACGGAATCCGTAGCCGGCTATTGCCTGCTGCAGGGATAGCGCAATCGCCGTGACTTCGAAATTCATCGGATAGATCCTAGTTTCAAAATCTTGGTTTCTTCTCTCACGCAAGTGAAGTTCAAGCTAGCTGAAATTGAGAACTCAGGGGAGTGAGCTTATACACACGTTGAATTTTCTTTGCTTGGGGGATCTTTGTTGAAGTCTTCTCCTTCCTCAAGAAGTCACCCACTCACCATGACGAAGACCTCCACTGATGGGTTCGTACAATCAAGTGATGGTTATCCATGACAGAGATTTTTTTTATTTCCCAATTCTGTAACATAATGGGCCAACAAAAAAAACACATAAGTTTGCGTCCAATTCTCCAAATTATATTGTAAGGCCCGTGAAGCTTCCTTAGCCACTGTACTTAGCCCATTTCTCATTTAATCTCCAGCTAGTGTTCAATAAAGAGATGAACACAGAGTCGGCAAAAGAACATGAAAGAAGGAAAAAAGGGAGTGAGTGAGCTGCGAGAGAACAGAAAGACAAGATGGAAGATATCGGTAATGGGCAGCTGAGATTGTTGACTGATAGGATTTTGAAGCTTTCTTGGTCAGCGTAGCTTCAATTTGGTTTTTGTTCAGCGATTAGTGGTGCTCATCTCTTCTATATATTATAAACTCGCGGCTTAAAAACTATAGGAATCAGTTATGTTACAATTTGTGAACGAGGCATTTTATGATGTGATGTTTATTGAAGAGAAAAAAAGTTATATTTAGAGCGTTTTTATAGCGTAAAGTTAGATTGTGCATTTCCTATCCTTTTGTTATTTAAAATGCCATTGTATGAAAGTTGGTTATTCGCAAAGATTTGGGAAATTCGTTATGGAAGGATATATTTTGATGGGATAAGTATACCAAAAATCCTAAAACTTTGTGCAAAAGTGCAATCACATCCTAAAACTTTCAAAGAGTGTAATGAAATCCTGAAAGTTGTCAAGCTAGTACAATCAAGTACTTTCATTAACCTCGTCTAACCCCAGTGATAGAAAATGCTGACATGAAATTTCTACTATATTTTGAGTACACACGGCGGGCGCCACATCAGAAAATAGGCCAAAATTATAAAGAGAAAAAAAAAAGAAAAAGCCAAAATGAATGATAAAAAAAAAAAAACAAAGTGGAAGACGAGAAGACAAACGTAGCATGGAGGAAGAGAATTCTGAAGGGGTGGCGCACCCTCGAGGAGGCCCCTCGACCCTTGCCCGGCCATGGCGCCTCCCTGTCCCGTCGCCTTTGACGTGCGCGACCGCACCGCTTTCTTTAACAGTTGCAATGCTTCATCTTATCAACAACACTGCAGGTGGATCGGAGGCCCCAACCAGGATTCATTTCAGGTTGATTCCGAATGTGGATAATGGCTACGGCGAGGCTAGCCCACCATCGACCAAGAGGTGCCCGTTGTTGATGAGGCAATCGTCGAGCTCTAGGATCATCGCAAAGGTCGAGCAATGACGGCGGCGAGGTGGCTCCTCCACTTACGGTGGTTCTAGGAGGGAGATGGATTTCAAAATTAGAATTTCACTCTTCTTTTTTAATTTTTGCCCAGAAAAGTTTGAAATAATGATTTTGTTGGTTATTCGTCACGACTTCGGAAGTTTGGGAGCTTGAGCTGGTCGTTTTTGGCCTCTCAAGTATCCGAATCTCAACATGTTCATCTTCTGCATTTATCACTGCCTGTTCATCTCTGGTTCATTTATCGCCCTCGTTGGCAAAGCAGGGGCAGCAACGCCCCCTTCAAATTCCCCAATCTTCTTTCTCTTCTAATTATATGTTACTTTTTTTTTACATTTGGGTTTTTTTTTTGCCTTTTTCTTCAATTTGAGGTCTTTATTTTGATTGGTACTCACTTGGTGTCATATCAGTGTCACATGTCTTCGAATTATAATATTAAATGCCATGTCAGTATTTTTCGTCACTCGAATTGAATAGAACTAACAGAAAAACTTAATTGCACTAATTATATAAGTTTTAAAACTTGATTGTATCTTTTGAAAGTTTTAGAATTTGATTGTATTTTCATAATAAATTTTAGAACTTTTGATGCATTTATTTGTATTTTGATTTGTAAACCTATTTTATGAAATGAAATATGAAATGATTTTGTAATTGGTTAGACGATTGTGTTGATGGTTTATGCTCTTGTCACTATGATATGAAGGTTATTGAAAGGTTCTTAGTGTGCATATGTTCTCAAGACGTTCTGTTTGGGACGAGCCACGAGCTAATATAGGTCAAGACCTAGGCCAAGACCGAATCTTGGTGGGTCTTTTCATGGGGTGTTGACTGTTGACATAATTTAATATTGGCCACTTGATTGATCAATGGACTGAATTATTAATATATTTTGATATTGTTGATTGAATGTGTAATTTTTATATGTATAAAACTTTGCTGAAGTGATATGTCATGTTTGATCTTGTACCTATATTATATGTTGGATTTAGATATATATACCTATCGTATTGTTTTATAAAATTGCACAGTGGATGCTTGATCTGTGTAGAAAAGAGTTGTACTATTCACTGAGCGATGGTTTGCTCATACTATTCATCTCAATTCTTTTTTGAAGTTACACAACTACCGACACATAAGACAAGAGTGATATCAATGGGGAATTTTTTTGAGAGTTGGATTTTGGGTATAAGTTGAGATAGTTGTGTATATGTCTGAAATGATATTTGTTAGATTTAGTTTGTTAGTTTGGAGAACCATATATTCTTTTTAGTGGATTTAGAACTATAATCATGCAACCAGCTTGCTGATTTATCATAAATATAGATGAATATATATTGTGATAACATATCAATGTTGGCTATGTGTTTTGAGTCTGCTTCCTTCGGGTAAGAGGACCCGTGTCATTTTCCCTGTATCTGTAGAGATATTGGGTCTGGCAAATTCAATATTGGCAGTGCATTCATTACTAAGAAACAAATAGAATTTCCAGAGTATTCTGGACTTGAACTCTACTTCAAGGAAATAACGTAGCTACCGTGGAGTCGGCAATGAGCTGTTATAACAAATTACATGTGCTATATTAATATTCTTCTTAAGTGGTGGGGTCTAGCGTTATCATTATTGTCCTTTTGCTTTTTCAAAAAGATAGTTTCATGCTTGATCTTATGAAACTTCACAACTCGAGTATTACTTTTAGGATAAATGTACTGAAAATTTTAAAATTTATTAAGAAAGTATAATAGAATACTAAAATTTTCAAATAATGCAATCAAATCATAAAATTTATTACAAAAGTGTAATTGAGTCCTAAAACTTTTAAAAAAATGCAATCAAGTCCTAAAATTTATCACACTAGTTCAATTGAGTCCTAAAAATTTTTAAAAATGCAATTAAGTCTTAAAACTTGTTAGAATTTCCCTTTTGTCAAGTTAGACATCATTCTAAGTTCACACAATTATCCTAATAAAATCAAATTTATAGACATTTTGGGAACCATAAATGTGTTAGACAAGGATAATGCGGATATTAAAATGTCTCGTGTATGTCTGACTCACATTTGGGAATTATCCGCTATGTGAATAGTAGAGGCATGTGAATTGAATGATTTTGACCGAAACAAATCAAAATTTGAAGTCATATGATTGCAATAGGTAGAGTAAAAAACCACGAATCAAAAGTACATGAAACGTCAGACATAACAAAAAGAACATAGGAGTTAGAAGTATCAAACTCTCGAAAAATGTAATGAGGATCCTCTAATGAGAGAGTGAAAGACAATCCATTGGGAGAACCCTTATTGGTAGTGGTAGCAGCAAATGAACTTGCATGTGGACCACAATTCTGGGGTTGATTGGTCTTCCCTATAAGTTGCTTAGGTTGTAGTCGATGACAATTGGACATCAAAACTTTTGATTTATCCATAATATGCACTTTACTAGTTTCAACACAGTAAATTAAACAACAAATGTGAAGAAACCAGTACCTGGAGAGCCGATATGGATAAAATAAGGCCAAAAATGGACTCAACGTGTCGAAATATTTTGGGAACCGGGCCGTGATCACCAAGAACCGGTCCAAAAGTGCCTAACCTGGCTAGAAAAGTGTCTCAAAACCGGTTGGACTGATCTAACTGAACCGGTCAATAGTCAGCTACTGACATGGTTATATGACATGCTAGAACGTGCTTGCGGATGGCACATGAGTGATGTGAGTGGAGCGGCAGGCACTTCAAGCACGTGTAACGTGTGGATCTCAACTGTAGTGGTGCATTATGGCATGTGCGAGTGCGTGTGGCGGAGTTTGGCGGCATGGTTTCTGGCATTGGACTCGTCGTAGGAGGAAAGTTGGATCGTGGTGTTTATTTACCGAGCCACCAAAAGAGTTGGAACAGCACTCAAAAGTGTCGGCTCGCCAAAGGCGTGACTCTTACTTGCAATAGCAAGGGTGGCATGTAAAATATGGGTCCGGAAAAAAAAAATAAGGTCAGTAGTCAACAAGTCAAAAGAAGAAATAGTGATGTTCGGCTCTTCTTTAAGAAGCCAAGGGCAGCACGAACAAAAACAGAAAACACAGAGAGGAAAAGAGGAGAAAGGAGAGGAAGAGAAGAAGAAAAAGAAGAAAGGGAGGATTTTGCGCCGCGCGGACTTCACCTAGCCGATTCGACTTCGTATCGCAACGCTCGGTAAGCACTCGCGACCCTCGTTCGTTTGATCGGAGAAGTTTTCCGATTTAGGGTTTAAATTCGAAATTTTGGGAAATGTGAGCGGCGAAGTCTGATTTTTAAGTCGTTGAGCTGTGTATTTGTAAGGAATTGATAGTTTATGGTGTTGCGGAGCCGGGGGATTTTATGGAACCTGATTTGGATTTACTGTTTGCCGGATATGAATTTTTGAAGTTGAGTGCGCGCAGTGAACAGTGCGCAAACAGTGATTTTTAGGTCGATTTTCGTCAGTTTTCTGCTCGATTTTGAGGCTGCCAAGTTGGGGTTCTTGTAGTGCTCTGAATAAGCTTCCTCTTGACTATAAGTTCGCTTAGAACGGAGTTTAGTGGAGAAAGTTATGGCGTAATCAAGTTTCGCGCTCAAATTCCGCGTCGTGGACGAATTTGGATAATCGCTTTGGACGAGTGTTTTGGGAGCGTCTTTTAGTTGTCATATTAGCATCTAAGCCTACTTGAGCCGAATTGTAATTGAAGTATCATTTTACTCGATTTTGATACCGTTTTTCAGCTTATTGTTAGATATTCGAGTGCGTCGGCTCGAGAAACCGCTGTAGGTTAGTTTTTCAGCTTTTCAAGGTGAGTGGTATTATTTCTTCTTTGAATTTGTAAGCTCGTGTTTAGAAAATGAAATGTTATAGATTTGTTATCATATAAGAAATGACATTTTTGTTGCATAAAAAAATGAATGAGCATTTACTGCCGTTTTGTCTGTTCGATGGAAAGATTCCTTTTGGTTTCGGTTTGAACTTATGGAATGTAAAAGGGTTTGTGAAACCTTTTGTGAAAAATTTATGAGGAGTTCTTGAGTTTGAATGTGATTTTTAAAGGGTTATATACCCGTTTGCGAAATGATTTTTTTGAATATTGGTGATTTTGATTGTGGATTGGATTTGCTGGTATGGGAGGATGTGGATTTTGATACTCAGTATTTCTGTGAACCCAAATGAGGGGTTCTGGGTATGTGCATACTAGTTTAGGATATCCTTGTGGGCCGAGCCACCGGCTTATAGTAGGTGGAGACCTTGTCAAAGGGGGAATCTTGGTTGCCTTTCACGAGACGTTATCTGTGATTATACTTAGATTTCTGAGCATGAGATTGGCCAATGAAATAGACCATTGGCGTGTGCTTTCGACGAGATTGGTCAATGGATTTGACCATTGGTTTCTTCTTTGATATTATTAATTTGAATGAGCTTTACTATTGTGAAAATGTGACGTTTAAAGTAACATATAACTTATTTTGAACATAGAGTTTGTGATATGTTGGAATTGGGTTAATTGAGCTTTCGTTTGGTCTTATAACTGTGTGCATAGTAGGTACTCCATCTACTTATAAAAAATGTATTACTCACTAAGCTGTGGTAGCTCATTCCTCTCATTTTACTTATTTTTCAGGTTCTTCACCGAGGCGCTAGTAAGCGTGAGAGTCCTGGTGTTATGGAGGGCATTTTGATAGTTGAGACTTTTTGGTACGAGTTACACATGGATGTGGAGTTTAATGTACTTAGCTTTTTGGTAAATTGTAATCAACTTTGATATTGTAACAAAATAAACTTTATATCATGTACCTTACCAAAAAAAAAAAAACTTTATATCATGTATATATGTGGTTGCATATATTTTGATATTATGTGAGTTTTGATTATGTTTAGGCTGCGTCCTTTTGTTAAAGGATGGCCGTGTTATGTCCTTATTCTTGTTGAGTTTAGGGTGTGACATTTATTGGTATCAAAGCATAGATTTTGATTTTTGGAGTATAGATATGGGACGTTGTGAGATTGTGTGATAGATTTTCGCGCTAGTCTTTTATACACTATGTAGTATTCCATTCTTGGATTCAGGCGATCATGAGTTCTGATTCGGAGCCACTTGCTTCACTTCTTAAGAGTAATAAAGGCAAGCGAGTCATTATTTCCAACACTAGAGATATGCCTCAACGTTCTCAAGGTGTGACTTTAAAAAGGAGATTAGAGGATCAATATAAAGTGAGTCCCAACTCACGAGAAGCTAGGGAAGAACCCCAAGAGTCTAATCCCTCGACTAATTTCACTCAAGCAATGATTCATTGGTATCGTCAGGCAAAGGAATTAAGTGAAGGTGGCACCACTGACTCATGCACCTTTGCACAATTCAGAAAGGCCGATCCACCTAGGTTTGATGGGAAGTTTGATCCTCTTAAGGCCAATGGTTGGATTAGAAGCATAGAAGAAATCTTTAGAGCGGAAAATGTTCATGACAATCAAAAGGTCAACTTTGCTACTCGTTATTTGGATGGTGAAGCTATATGTTGGTGGCAAGGGATTAGACCCGCCCTTGGAGGTACTGATGTAATCATTTTCTAGAAGGACTTTACTGAAGCATTCAATGCCCAATTCTTCCTCGAGTCATTCCAAGCGAAGATGAGGAGTGGCTTTGCAAATGTATCTCAGGGTAGCTCATCGTTGGGAAGGGCCCGCGATGGTGGAGGAATGGTCGGTGAGGGTTGGCAACCCTCGCTCACTTCTGGCCAAGGGTTGCCCCGCACCGATCATTCCCCTACCATCATGAGCCCTTCCCGATGAGGGTTATAGCCCTTGCCTATGTTTCTAACTCCCCTTTTCTTTTCTTTTTCTTTTTAAAATTTAGCTTTATATTTTATTTAATTTAAATAAAGTTGCATAAAAAATCATTTTTGGACCAAAATAACGTCATTTTAGCCTTATGTTTCATGTTTTAATTACGTCATCACTAAGAATGAGCATAGTTCTCGGGTAGAACCTAGAACTTGATAATTGGACCAGTGGGAATCTATTCGCTTACAAATTCTAGGGTATGAAAGGGTAGCTTCAGGTTCTAAAAATTGGAGAATTTATTTCAACATATATGGTTTAGGTAGGTGGAACATAGAATCTCGAATAAGTTTTTGTATTTTTCTTGGTCTATGTCTTTGCACGATCTTGTGGTATTCTATGGTATCCGATGATGAGTGTATAATCTAAAACCACTAGTTTACTTCCATTTTATGACTGAAAACTTTTATGTTGTTTTTTTTTTGGGTAAGGTGAAACTTTTATGTTATTAATGTTTTATATTCTTCATGTGTCTTAATATAAGTTGTGGTCTGTGAATTATAACAGTATACGATAGTCATTAATGGTGATAATTCGCTACAATCGTTTAATTCAGTGGAAACTAGGTAGATCCTGAAATCGACCCTAGAACCTGTTACAAGTTAGATTCTAAGTTATAGGGTATGTAGGGTAGGTTATAGATTCAAAAAAATGAGGAACTTTTTCCAAGGGGTAGGTTCTAAGTTTCGGGTAGAACCTGGAACCACTCAATCCTAATCATCGCCAGGTAGGAGAGAGAAATTAATTAAAAAAAGTCATGTCAATATTTTCTGTTAGCCAAGTTAGACGGAGTTAAAGGAATGACTTGATTGTATCAATTTGACAAATTTTAGGATTGGACTTTCTGAAGTTTTAGAACTCAATTGCACTTTGATGACAAGTTTTAAGATTTTCAATGCACATATCCCTAAAGTGTATATAGGAGTGTATTTATTCGAGGGAAAGTATTTTCAAGGAATCCATTTTCTGAACTTTCACCCATTTTGTTTGTCGAAAATGCTTAGTCACTTTTCGGTTAAGGAAAACATTCATGTATAAAATTATAAAAGTGAATTCTCTAATCTAAAAAGATGAAAATACTTTCTGAAATTGCTCATCTCGAATTTATTAATATTTTTTATTTTATTTTCTTTTATTTTCTTTCTTTTTTTTCTTCCTTTTCTTTCCAAGAAGGAAAACATTCATGTATTTTCTTTTCTTAATAAACATAATTTAAAATAATTTAAAGAATATAAATTTTTTCGATAATTTTCACTATCAGATTTTCCTTACTACATAACTGAAAATACTTTCCAAGTCTTTTTTAGGTTTTAGTCAAATATCGAAAAATAAGCTCATTTTTTTAGAAAATAACTTCTTGAAAAGTATGTTTTAGAAATGGTATATTTTTTGCGAAATAAACGTACCTATTTGTTTATATATATCCTTTTTCACGGTCAAAGCCCTCCTACCCCAGAGAAGACCAGGAGCATCAACTTTCCAAACATAATTCACTTCTTTTTTGACACACCTGCTAGACTCCATAAACTAATATATATTATATGAAGAATGTGGGCCCAACAATATAAGTCGATCAAACTTTCTTTTTTTTTTTTGGTCGAAGTAAGTCGATTAAACTTAATAAGAAAAATTCCTTAGGTGATTTCTTGTAGGAATTTCAACCGAGGCTGACAGGAATTTATTTCCTATTTCCGCACACCAAATTCCATCACCATCGGAACACCCGGTCGGAGTTCTTCCCGAGCTCAAATCCTAGACATAATTTAACATTGGGAACAACGAGTCTGGTTGTGATGTT
Source organism: Syzygium syzygioides (assembly GCA_031216285.1). Classification (NCBI taxonomy): domain Eukaryota; kingdom Viridiplantae; phylum Streptophyta; class Magnoliopsida; order Myrtales; family Myrtaceae; genus Syzygium; species Syzygium syzygioides. Next base: position 14,688,896 of record CM062248.1, read on the forward strand.
AGTTTGTTGAAACAAGCGATGATAAGAGTCAGAACAGTACTCAAGATCGGTGGGTTCAGTGAAAAACAGACAACGGCGTGGTTGTTGTAATGTTGCTGCAACCACGACCTTATAAAGACTGAATGACTGCTTCTTCATATAATAATGACTTGATACTAAGTTTATAATAATAAAGCAGAAGAGAGAATTGTTGAATTTTTTGTATATTTCAATATATGTTGAAGAAGAATACGTGAGTTTACTTATAGGCTGTACAGGTGCTATATAAAGTAATAAGATATCAGTTGTCATCTATCAGAACCAATCACAGGAAATCTCCCAAATACATCTATATCTCTAACAATGGCGATCAACAGGAAAATCCCAAGGAGCAAAGTTCACAAGATTAAGCTGTGCAGGATTTGTGAAACTGTTTGTGCTCTTGGTGGTTGATCTGATCAATGCAGTCACTGAATTTGATTTTTCTCTGGCATGTTCAATCTCCTTCTCTTGGGTGAACTACCGGCTAAATCGTGCTCTTCGTATCCTAGTCCCTGCCACCATAAAGTGTTTCGAATAGTAAGCTAACAGAGAAAAAGAAAGAAAGGTTCAACAGGGGAGAGAAAAATGAAGAATTTCCCAAGTTCTATTCATCGATACTCCGAAAAATATGGAACCACGCCAGTCAAACTAAATGGTCCAACAATGTACATGAAGACGAGAAGAAAATAGCAAGACAAAATCGGCTAAAGTGGGAGCTTCTTTCGCCTTTGCTGTTGCTGCAGATTCATCCGAAGATGCACAAAATCGGCCAATCTCTGAAAAATGTGAGCTGCTGAATATCATCTGTATGATGCCTTCTGTTTCCTCAAGAGTAAAAACATCATCGAGTGGTTCAATAGTAAAAACATCATCGAGTGGTTCAATTTTACTTTGGCAATTCTCCGTTACAGATATTTGGCCATTCTGCAACAAAGCATAAGATCAAATGGATCATCGGAAATAACTGGGGCACTATCTGGATCTCATGACAAACATTCATGTTTTTGTTCTCAAATTGTCTGGAAGCTCTAATTACATAGTCAGCCTTTTTAGTAATCTGCTTCAACCTTGTACAATATCTCAGCCGCAATTTTTTTTTATCTATATTTTCTGTTTCGTAGTTCTTCACCTTTCTTCTTATTATTTGAATCGAAATTAGTAAAGCATGAGCAATTTAGAGTGAAATTTCACTTCCTTCTGTTAGAGGACTGATAGAATCCACTTGATGTTTTTCTCAAAGAGGATTTTAACAAAATCAACCGTTTTCTAAAGTGCCTGTGAACCACATATCCTATATATAGTTCGCTGCAGTAAAAAATGGAAACCCAACATCTAATTGACTTCCCAAGCAATGCACTTGAACATAAAAGAATAGTAATAAGACACAACGGGTTAGTTTAGGAGCTGCTTTCACCTTTGCTCTGGCTGCTGCTTCATCCAAAGACATGCATGGTTCGATATTTTTGGCTGGAGTTTCCTGCTGAACCTTTCCTAATCTTGGCTCTTCACCTTTTTGAACCTCGGCATAAAAGGATCTGGATTTAGCGTTGCATCAATCCATTCATCATCCTCTTGAGTTGTTCCGAGCAAATATTCCAATTCAATAGATATATCAGTAAGACTGTTGTCCAATGAGAAGACGTTAACAGACGGACTCCCAATATTTGGTAAACTGATGTATGGTGGAGGGGAAGCTATTATTTTGTGATCGCAGCTGCAGTAGGTCAGGCAAAGAAAATTGAACTCGGTTCTGGTGCTGAGAGGGCTCCGCTAGTGAGTTCATCTTTGCTTGGATCAAATGCTGTATTTACAAGTAAAAAGATTAGTCACTAACACATTCTGTGAGCTCATTAAGACAGATATTAAGTGTATAAACAGAACATTTATCGCCCCGCACCTCAGGAAATGAGCCCTCATCATCAGGTTGATTAAGAAGCGATTCCAATTCCGCCAGGTCAATGGCTCCATCCTCCATTTCGGTGGTTGCCTTTCCATCTTGTTTATGCTTTAAGCGACACAGAACACAATTTCCATTCAGTTAAAAGACCATGTTATATCAGTTCACACCATAGATCCTATATTTTCTTCAATAGTAAAAAAACTGCTCTCAAATTTGGCAAAAATAATATCTTTCTCTATATATTTATAAGATTTCAATCTTCTGTAGTAAAAAACTGAGGACAAAAATGTTTCTCTGCTTCTTTAGGACTATTGGAAACTTTAATCGAGTGTGTCTACAGATAATTGAAACTATACTTCTCATAGATATGTCATCAAATTCATGCATCTTGTGAATCTAATTAATTGTAACGAATAAATGAGGGTTAGATTGAGTACATCTTTGGTGAACAGACGATATTCATGGATGACCCAGTTGAATCAAAACTAGAAAAGCATGAGCAATTTAGAGTGAAATTATACTTCCTTTTGGTAGAGGACTGATAGAATCCACTTGATGTTTTTCTCAAAGCCGATTTTAACAAAATCAACCGTTTTCTAAAGTGCCTGTGAACCACATATCCTATATATAGTTTGCTGCAGTCAAATATGGAAACCCAACATCTAATTAAATTCCCAAGCAATGCACGTCCACATAAAAGTATAGTAACGAGACACAATGGGTTAGTTTAGGAGCTGCTTTCACCTTTGCTTTGGCTGCTGTTTCATCCAAAGATATGCGTGGTTCGATATTTCTGACTGCAGTTTCCTGCTGAACCTTTTCGAAACTTGGCTCTTCACCATATCAGAAGAGAGAACAAAGGAAAGAAATGAACAATAATTTTTTAATTAGTACAAATTTAAATTCGAACGCTCCTCATCTTATAATCAATTAAATTTATCCTGCTACTTAGAATAATGACTTGTGTTCTTCAATTACCATATATTCACTAGAGTATATTTTTTTCAAATGAATCAAATATTACCCTCGCTCACTTCTGGCCGAAGGCTGCCACAAGTAGGGGCGGGGCCCGGCGATCCCTGCCAACCATTCGCCCCTTCGCTAGCTCTTCCCAGCGAGGGTTGCAGCCCTTGCCGCTATTTCCAACTCCCCTTTTCTTTTTTTATTTAATTTAAATAAAATTGTATAAAAAATCAGATTTGGACCAAAACGACGTCATTTTAACCTTATGTTTTATGTTTTAGTCACGTCATCGCTAAGAACTGGGCCAATGGGAACCTGTCTGGTTCCAGATTATAAGGTATAAAGGGTAGGTTTCAAGTTCCAACACTTTAGGAACTTCAATAAGTGGATTCAAGTTTTAGGTAGGTAAAACCAGAAACTTAGAATAAGTTTTTGTATTTTCTTGTTTTATGTGTGGGATCCTGCAGTATTATATAGTGTCTGATGATAAGTGTATAATCTGAAACCACTAGTCTGAGCTTCTATTTTATGACTGAAACTTTTACTTGTTAATGTTTAATATTCTTCATGTGTCTTAATATAAGTTACAGTTAGTAGATTGTAGCAACAAGTCGTGATTATTAAAAGTGATGATTCACTGCAATCGTTCAATTAATAATACAAATGGAAACTAGGTAGATCCTAAAACCGACCCTAAAACCTGTGACATGGTAGGTTTTAGGTTCCAAGTTATCATGATAGGTTCGAGATTCCAAATAATGAGAAACTTGTTCTAATAGATAGGTTCTAGATTCTGGTTGGAACATGTACGGAATTTGAAATTGCTCACCTCTAGTCATCACCATGTAGGAGAGAAAATAATTAAAAAAAAGTCACATCAGCATTTTCCGTTAGTCAAGTTAGACAGAGTTAAAGAAAATGACTTGATTGCATCAATTTAACAAGTTTTAGGATTACACTTTCTACAGTTTTAAGACTCAATTGTATTTTGGTGATAAATTTTGAAATTTTTAGTGCACATAATCCTAAAGTGTATATATGTGTGTGTTTATATATATATATATATATATATATATATCTATATATGTATATCCTTTTTCACGGTCAAAACCGTCGTGCCCCAAAGAAAACCAAGAGCATCAACTTTCCAAATATAATTCACTTCTTTTCTGACAAACATGCTGGACCCCGCGAACTAATATATATTATATAAGAATGTGGGCCCAACAATATAAGTCGATCAAACTTAATAAGAAAAATTCCTTATGTGATTTCTGGTAGGAATATCTACCGAGGTTAATAGGAATTTATTTCCTATTTCCACGCACCAAATTCCATCAGCCATCGGAACACCCGGTCCAAATTGCTTACAAGCTTAAATTCAAGACATAATTTAATATTGTGAGCAGTGAGTCTAATTATGATATTGATTTGTTGAAACAAGCAACGAAAAGAGTTGGAACAATACTCAAGATCAGCAGGCTCAGTAGAAAATGGACATTGACATGGCTGTCGTAATGTTGCTACAACCACCCCCTTATAAAGACTTAATGGCTGTTTCCTCATATTATTATGACTTGATACCAAGTTGAGAATGATATAGCGAAAGAGAGAATTGTTAAATTTTTTATATATTTCGATATATGTTAAAGAAGAATACATAAACTTATTTATAGATTTTACAGTTACTATATAAAGTAGTAAGATATCAGTTACCATCTATCAGAATCAAGTTAGAGAAATCTCCTAAATACATCTATATCTCTAACAATGGTGATCAACAGGAAAATCCCAACGAGCAAGTTCACAAGATTAAGCTGTGCAGAATTAGTGGAACTTTTGCGCTCTTGGTGGTTGATCAGGTCAATGCTGTCACTGAATTTGATTTTTCTCCGGCATGTTCAATCTCCTCCTCTTGGGTGAATTACCGGCTAAATCGTGCCCTTCGTACCCTTGTCCCTGCCACCACAAAGTGTTTCAAATAGTGGAGCTGATAGGGAAAAAGAAAGAAAGATTCAACAGGGGAGAGAGAAATGAAGAATTTCCCTAGTTTTATTCATTGATACTCCGAGAAATATGGAACCACGCCAATCAAACTAAATGGTCCAACAATGTACATCAAGACAAAATTGGCTAAACTGGGAGCTTCTTTCACCTTTGCTTTTGCTGCAGATTCATCCGAAGATGCACAAAATGGGCTAATCTCCGAAAAATGTGAGCTGTTGAACATCATCCGTATGACGCCTTCTGTTTCCTCAATAGTAAAAACATCATCGAGTGGTTCAGTAGTAAAAACACCATCGAATGGTTCGATTTTACTTTGGCGATTCTCCGTTATAGATATTTGGCCATTCTCCAACAAAGCATAAGATCAATTGGATCATCGGAAATAACTGGGGCACTATCTGGATCTCATGACAAACATTCATGTTTTTGTTCTCAAATTGTCTGGAAGCTCTAATTACATAGTCAGCCTTTTAGTAATCTGCTTCAACCTTGTACAATATCTCAGCAGCAATTTTTTTTTTTTATATTTTCTGTTTCATCGTTCCTCACTTTTCTTCTTATTATTTGAATCGAAATTAATAAAGCATGAGCAATTTAGAGTGAAATTTCACTTCCTTTTGTTAGAGGACTGACAAAATCCACTTGATGTTTTTCTCAAAGCCGATTTTAACAAAATTAACCGTTTTCTAAAGTGCCTGTGAACCACATATCCTATATATAGTTCGCTGCAGTAAAAAATGGAGACCCAACATCCAATTGACTTCGCAAGCAATGCACGTCAACATAAAAGAATAGTAATAAGACACAACGGCTCAGTTTAGCAGCTGCTTTCACCTTTGCTCTGGCTGCTGTTTCATCCAAAGACATGCATGGTTCAATATTTCTGGCTGCAGTTTCCTGCTGAACCTTTTCTAACCTTGCCTCTTCACCTTTCAGAAAAGATTCTAACGCGTTGTCCGATGAGAAGTCGTTAACAGGCGGACTCCTGATATTGGGAAACTGATGTATGGTGGAGGGGACGCTATTATTTTGTGATCGCAGCTGCGGTGGGTCAGGCACAGAAAATTGAACTTGTTTCTGGTGCTGAGAGGGCTCCACCAGTGACTTCATCTTTGCTTGGATCAAATGCTGTATTTACAAGTAAAAAGATTAGTCACTAACACATTCTGCAAGCTCGTTAAGACAGATTTTAAGTGTACAAACAGAACATTTATTCCTCCGCAATTCAGGAAATGAGCCCTCATCATCAGGTTGATTAATAAGCAATTCAGGAAATGAGCCCTCATCATCAGGTTGATTAATAAACGATTCCAATTCTGCCAGGTCAATGACTCCATCCTCTGATTCGGTGGTTGAATTAGCAGCCTTTTCATCTTGTTTATGCTTTAGGCGACACAGAACATAATTTCCATTCGGTCAAAAGACCATGTTATATCAGTTCACACCATAGATCTTATATTTTCTTCAACAGTAAAAAAGCTGCTCTCAAATTTGGCAAAACTAATATCTTTCTCTATATATGTATAGGGTTTCAATCTTCTGTAGTAGATACCGAGGACAAAAATGTTTCTCTGCCTCTTTAGGACTATTGGAAACTTTAATTGAGTATTTCTGCAGATAATTGAAGCTATACTTCTCATAGATATGTCATCAAATTCATGCATCTTGTGAATCTAATTAATTACAACAAATAAATGAGGGTTAGATTGAGTACATCTTCGGTGAATAGACGATATTCATGGATGACCCAGTTGAATCAAAACTAGAAAAGCATGAGCAATTTAGAGTGAAATTATACTTCCTTTTGGTAGAGGACTGCTAGAATCCACTTGATGTTTTTCTCAAAGCGGATTATAACAAAATTAACCGTTTTCTAAAGTGCCTGTGAACCACATATCCTATATATAGTTTGCTGCAGTCAAATATCGAAACCCAACATCTAATTAACTTCCAAGCAATACACGTCAACATAAAAGAATACTAACGAAACACAATGGGTTAGTTTAGGAGCTGCTTTCACCTTTTCTCTAGCTGCTGCTTCATCCAAAGATATGCATGGTTCGATATTTCTGGCTGCAGTTTCCTGCTGAACCTTTTCCAACCTTGGCTCTTCAACTTTCTGAACCTCGGAAAAAAGACCTGCATTTGGCATTGGATCAAACCGTTCATCCTCTTTAGTTGTTCCAAGTGAAGATCCCAATTCAATAGATCTATCAGTAAGACAGTTGTCAAGGAGAAGTCTTCAAAAGACGGGCTACCAAAATTCTTAGACTGATGTATGTTGGAGGGAAGGCTATTATTTTGTGATCGCAGCCCCCACTTAAACAGATGCAGGAGGTCAGGCAAAGAAAATTGAATTCGGTTCTGGTGCTGCAGGGCCTCCATCATCAGTATTTACAAGTAAAAGATTAGTCACTAGCACATTCCGCGCTCGTTAAGACAGATAATAAGTGTATAAACAGAACATTTATCCCTCCGCACCTCAGGAAATGAGACATCATCATCAAGTCGATTAAGAATCGATTCCAATTCCGCCAGGTCAATAACTCCATGCTCTGATGTTGTAGTTGAATTATCAGCCTTTCCAAATTGTTTATCCATTAAGTGACACAGAACATAATTTCTATTCAACTGTCAAAAGACCATGTTATATCAGTTCACATCATAGATCTGACATTTTCCTCAACAGTAAAAATTTGCTCTCATATTTGGCAAAAATAACATCATTCTCTATATATGTATTATATTTCAATCTCTTCTGTAGTAGAAATTGAGCGCAAAAATGTTCCTCTGCTTCTTCAGGACTGCTGGAAACTTTAATCAAGTGTTTCTGCAGATAATCGTAGCTATACTTCTCATATGATATGTCATCAAATTCGTGCATCTAGTGAATCTAATTAGTTGCAACCAGTAAATGAGGGTTAGAATGAGTACATCTTCGGTAAGTAGACGATATTCATGAATATCCAAATTGCTCTTGCCACCCTTAGAGGCCCGACCATCAGGGAAGACTAATGTCGTCTTGGAACCCACCGTTTTGCCGTCAATTATAACATCTTTATGAGCACCGGTGATCTTCCAAGAACCACACGGTGTTTTCCGGCTAATCCGTTGGTTCTGCATCTGTGGACATATGAACCACCATTCTCGATCTTTGGATGGAATGATCGATTCCTCTGCATGCACATTAAGTAAGCAGCTTCGGTTCTCTTTCTGAGTCACTTTTTTTTTTTGGAGTTGCGAAGGACTTACCTCTGAACTTGGCCGGTAAATCCGACGGATTAATCTCGTAGATGTTTGCTATTGTCGGGATGAAGCAGAAACCTTCTCTGCATCCGGGTTCTTCCAACTTCAAGTAATTGATCAGTTCCTCCTCGGTTGGATTGAACCTGTAGCCATCCACTAGCTGATGAAGTAACAGCATGATCAGCTTGACCAAAAACCTCATCGAACGGATCCCAGCTGCCATATCTCGTTTTCTGCCCCGACACAAGTGAGGAAGGTCGAGCTAGCTGAGAGGGAGAACTCAGGGAAGTGAGCTTGTGCACACTTCGAGCTAGTTGTTTTATCGGACGCCGCCGCCCTTCAGCCAGAAGGGACGGAAATTACAACGAGAAAACCGGAGGACTCCCAACTAGTAGGAGGAACCATCGGCGCCACGTCAACAGTGTAGTCGCGCGTGTATTTCTCGTGTATTTTACTCTCATCTACTAAACAAACGAACACATGGCTGCTGACGTGTATTAAAAAAATGACGTGGAATTTCTTTTTTTTCCTTCCTTCTTCAACAACGCACTCCTCCTTCATCTGGGTTTCCATGGACGGCGGCGGCCGGTATGGACGGCCGCTCATCCACCGGCGACGGCCGCACGACTTCTCGTCACAGATCTGAAGACGCGCAGGAGGGGTGGCCATGGACGGTGGCTCGTCCATAAATCGCACGGAGGTCGGCCTTGAACGAGCGCTTCGTCTTCCTCCGTTCATCTACGAACGAACTCCAGATCTGGAACAGTAGGTGGACGAACTTTAAATCTAGGGCCAAATGACTCAAGGCACCATCCATGGCCGCGAGAGAACACCAGATCTGAAGCCATGACTTGAGCAGGCCATGGACGGTGGTTCGTCCATAAATCGCGCGGAGGTCGGCCAGGGACGTGCGCTTCGTCTTCCTCTGTTCATTCACCAACGAAATCCAAATCTGGAGCAGTAGGCATCTCGAAACACAAATCGAGAAAACCCCCCCGCAGTTCACGGAACTTCATCCCCACAACTTCATCCCGTAGGTAGGGTCAAATGACTTGAGCCACCATCCATGACCGCGAGGTTTTTGAAAGAACGCCAGATTTGGCCGCGGAGGTCGTCGCCCAGACCTGTGGACGAGAGGCCGTCCATGGCCGACTGCTACCCTGCATCTCGATATCTGTGGACGAGCGCTCGCGGCCCAAGGCATAGCCTCCGGGACAACGGAGAGGGTGGACACGGACGTTGGCCTGGACGCGGTGATCAACCATCGCTCAACAGCCAGATCTGGTTTGCTGCTTAGCAACTTTCAGCTCAGAGTCTTGGCTCGTCCATAGTTGCCAGCGACAAGCTCGACAACTCTGCCGCGGACGGTGGCGGCTCAAGGATGGTGGTGGCGGAGGCGGCTTGGCGGCGGAGATAGCCAAGCCCAGCGGAGAGGAGGCTGAAGAAGGAGTGCTGAAGATGGAAGACAAAAACGAAATTCCACGTCATTTTTTTTAATACACATCAGCAGAGCCATTTTTTAATACAAAAAGGAAATTCGGCGCCGACAGCATCGACGCTGTGCCATGATTCTCTATCTTTTAGTCGCAGTACGCGATCGGAAAACCATCGTCCGTCGTAGGCCGTACTCCCGCGGCCGCGGGCTTTCTTCCTGTCCATTGGCCCTCTTTGCAATTCGGAGACCCGACAATCTCGGTCGCTCCTTGCGTCAAGATTTAATATTTAGGTAAGTGAAAGTTTGCTCAATTTTAACATATAGTTTATTTTCATTGCATGTTATTAGTTATTAGAACCTTATGTTATCATAATTCGATTGCTTCCTTGCATTGAACAAGGCGTATTAGGCTTTTGGACCTTTAAGCCCTAATTAAGGTTGGACCCCAATATTGTCTTGCGTGACTTGCCATGATTAATTTGATTAGTTGAAATTTGATTGTCTTCAAATAGCATGTTATTAATGATATGATGAATTATAAGCATAATGTGTATTTTGATACATCTTAATATTATTAATCATTATTACTCGTCACGGTCCCGTGTGTACTTACAGCTTAGGGCACATTCATAATTGGCTATTTAGGACAAGGCATGTTAGTTCTAGAATGCATACAGATTTAGGATAGTCGATAGTTTTTATTAATATAAAAAAAAACAAACAAAGTGCCATTGCAATCATATAGATTGCATGCAGATTTAAAATTAATTAGTCTCATAGCATGCATATCATATAATACATGTCATTTAGAATTCATTTTAATTGATATCTCGCATGAGTTATACTTAAATTAATTACATGACATCTAATTTATAGCTCATCATGCATGCCGTATAACCAAATCATTCACGCATATCGTTTAGTAATTAGTTAGTGTGTGTAAGTCAATTCCTGTCGTTCAGAGTTTTAGGATTAACTTGCGCATTTTCTTAAGTCCTGCAGGTTAATTAAATAAGAAAAAAAATAAAAATATTAGTATAAGTTGCATCTTAGTTAGTCATTAACTCATGCACAATCATGCTTGACATCCATGCATTCTGTTTACATATTTTCCTGAATAATAATTTGCAGAATTTTTGTGAAGATGGATAGTGATATGCTTTGCTTTGCCTAGTGCCTTCTTGTTTTGATTATTGGATGTTTTTTTTTATTGTGCACCCACATAATCACCCCTCACATATTAGTAGAATAGGATAAAATGGATACAGACCACATGCAAAACATATTCAAATAAAGAGAAAAGATACCGAAATGGCATTAGATTAATCTAACGTAACTAAGTCCCTAAATCCATTGAATATCTAGTTCGCAGAAGTAAAACGTACTTCACATTTTACTTTGGTGTGCAATCAACCCATAACCGATTAATGCCGGCTCCAAAAGGTAAGATAAATATCATGATCGAATTGAGTATCAAGTTGTGGTTGGCAGAGCTTTGGAAAGCCCTTGTTGAGCATCATGCTTAGTAATTCGTTAGCCTTTCCTTGGTGGTTCACCTCTGGGAAGGTCATGATAGCTTCTCACTCTGCTACTGATACTAATAGTAAAGAGATTGCTTAGTATGATACCGTGGTTTTTCTCTTTCTGCTCTTCAAAGGGTTTTCCACGTAAAAAATATATGTCTTCTTCTCTATTTTTTCTTGTTGACGCATAAATTTTAATTACCAGATAAAAATTTGTTGTACAAAAATTAGGAGTTAAATTTTAACCCCTAAAACAAAAATATTTTATTTAATTACATAGCATGTAGACATTAGGCACATTTGCATTAATATGACTAATTAGAACAAATTTTTTTTGAAAAAATTAAAATATTCAAATCTGGCCGAGCTAGGGTCGGGTCGACTCGGCCCTCTCCTTCCCCCTCCCCCCCCCTCGGCCCGGGCATGGTCCTTCCCCCTTTTCTTGTGCGAGCCGAGCCCAACCCACTTTCCTATTCACACGAGTTGGCCTGGTCCCTTTCTCCCTCTCTCTTCTATCACCATAGATGAACCACAACCGAGTGACAGAGGTGGTGGCCGGACAACCAAGGAATTTTTGTGCGGCCAACAGTGAAGAGCAGACATTCATCTAACTAGAGTGAAGAGCAAAGCCTGAGTGGCCTAGATAGAAAGAGTAGGTGGCCGCGGCCAGTATAAAAGAGAAGATAGGAGAAAGAGAAGGCTTTGGCCAATTTTTTTTAGAGATAAAATAGAGAGACAAAGAGCAAATAGAGTGAGAGTGAGTGAGGAAAGGGTGTGAGAGGGTATTAACCAGTCTTGCCGTCGCCTGCAGGCTAGCCAACGACCCCCCAATCGGAGTTGAACCGATAAGCTTCTCGAGCCCCTCTGTTTTGCCTTGTTTTTGTGAAATTTTATCGGAGTTCGTGACTATGCCTTTCGCATGAACTCCGGTCCATACTATCCCTGTTTTCGATCCGAGCATCACCATAAGGGGTGAGTCGTGGCTGTCAAAGTAGGTTTGAGCCTCGAGAAAGGTCGATGACCTCTTGTTTTAGTTGCGCACACCAACTACTCGATGAAATGCTTGAATGAGATCCATTTATTTTTGGTCCCCGGCTGGTAATGTAGAGGTTGACCGGGGAGCTGTAAGGCTTGAGATGGCCTTTCGAGACTGGACGAAGGCCAGAATTTGGCCTGGGTTCATTGGCCAAGCCTTTAGTTGGAATTGGGCCTGAGAAGGCCTGGCTAAAGGCTTGATCAACGGTCGCTGTGGCCGGCCAGAATGGTGGCCAACCAGGTGAGGCCTCGAGACCTGAGGGCAGACCGAGACAAGCATTGGCCAATGGCCAAGCAAGAGACCAGCCGGGCGCTTGTTCTTGGCCTTCGTTGAGGCCTCATGAGCCTGAGGCACGTGAGAACTAGGTCGAACCAGGCCTTCAGTCCCGGTCGGACTAATCTACAGGTCCTGGTCAACCTAGGTCAGTCCCGATTCGGTTTGGACCCAGAGATCCGACCCGGGTTAGCCCCGACTCGATTTGGATCTTAAGATCCGACCCAGGTCCATTGATATAATATAACATTATTTTAATATTTGAAAATATTTTTAATTAAAAATATTAAAAAAGAAATTCCAACAAAATTTGATTTTTTTTTGGAAAAATTAAAAAATGGAAATTGGGCTTTGAATTTTCTTTTTCTTACCTTTTTTTTTGTGATTATTGCCATGTTCAATTGCACGTCGATTGTTTAGCATGTTCGAATTGTGTGTTTAATTCAACTTGGCATTTGGATGAATAGAGGCATGTTAGGATGTTGCTTGTGCACTTCTGTTTTGGTGATAGCTTGGTTGGGAATGCGTTAGATTCTCGCTTTTCCTTGCAACTTATTAATGCTCCTTTGGTTGCCGATTGTTATTTAAATGATTATGTACCGGCATGATCACTTCACAGGTTAGAAGATAGGTTTAAAATTAATCTAGACTACCTGATAAGCATTTTCCTAAATTGAACAAGGTTAGGTACAAAAAATGTACTAGTTAGATAACTAGTGTAGTTAAGTCCCCGAACTCATTGAATCTCTGGTTTGCAGGAGTAAGACGATTCTCCTGTTGCCTTGCTTGGGTTTCTAATCGACTCACCCTAAACTAATTAGTTGCGACTTTTAGATAAAACTGATTTGCATATTCATAACCCAAACCTTAAGTTGCAAGTTGGCATGGGCTTGGGAGAGCATGAGTAAAGTCCATAGGTTTAGACTTAGCAATCCATTACCTCAAACCCCTGATGGTTTAAGGCCTGCGCTTTGGGGAGGTTGCAACATTTCTCTTCAAAGATTTACATTCATAACTACTGGTATCAGAGCCTGGTTTGGTGAAATAGTGGGAGCGACGAAGATGGACGAAGGAAGGTGCAGATTGATCAGTTCCATGGGCAGGGCTTTGGTTTTTAGAAGATGCAGATTAATGGTCTAAACCACAGATATTGCCATGCTTAGGCTTATATCAAAGTCCAGCCTACACGTGAAGGAAAGTGTTAGAATATTTAAATATTACATCACATATTCATTTAAAAGTTTAAGTTTTTAGAATACTTGGCGGTAGTTCCACAATCATTTTGCAAAAGATGTTGTAAAAGATGGATTAATTGGGCTGAAAGATAAAAATAGGCAAGATGATGATTCAGCCGCTGGTCCATTAATCTACAATTTGACTTTTTGTGTGGTTTCCCAACATTGCATTGCAATTGGTTCCGTTGTCGTACGATGTGTACTAACTCTGTTCTTGCAGGAAATTTAAAGTTAAAAGTCTAATGGGCCATTTGTTTCATGAAAATTCAACAATTTGGAAAATATTTTCCTAACTTTAATCATTTATATCTATTAGGAAAAGAGGCAATAGAAAATAGTCTCACTAGCAACAAAAATGTTTTGGCATGAGTTGTTGTCAATAATAAAAATATTTTTCATTGACTCATTTTGGTAAGCGACAACAATGAATAAAGTTAGGAAAATATATGGAGTTGTATTACAAGATTGTTCAGCAATTAGTTTATTCTTAGGTTTTGATTGGTTTTATTGTAAAATAGATGGAAAGGATAAAAATAGATAAAAAAAAAAAGATGAAAAATGCATATGAATTGCATTTAAGTAGAAATTGCATTAGATTAGTTTGACTTAAACTAAGCTTTATTTAACTTATTTTAGTATTTCATTATCATAATTCGGATTCATTAGATTGGTGCATGTTTAATTGTATGTATAGCTCATGGGATCCTGTTATGTTGCGGGCCTTAATTACAAGGCACTATTAATTTTGCATTTGCTTTGGTTCTTTCCTTGTATTTTATCCGTTTTGATATTATTTGATTATGTATACGTGCTTGTTTGGAAAATTCGCACATGGTCACCTATTTTGCATATCCTAGATGATAAAATAGGCAACAATAAAATTGAGAAGATTGCATGAATAATCCTTTCGGAAAATGACATAAATAATTCTTAAATTTTGGCATAATATGCAATGTCATCCTATGATTTTTCATTCGTTTAATGTGATCCTTTAGCTATTTCTAAATTTTCAATCTACTCCTTAAAATTTTAACTTATTCATTTTCGTCCCTCAACTTTTCATAACAAAGTTAAATAAGTCTTATGGTACTATTCGCAAGTTTTCATAATTATACTCTTACCCATATTTTAAAATATTTTTTTATTTCAATCAATTTCCTAACTCAACAAAAGATATGCTATCTTTTTATTATCTTTTTACCTTTTTTTGTCTTTATTGTTATATTGGATTCATAGTCCTCTTATTCTAAAAATAAGAGTTTTTAAGAGTATTTAATAACGATATTAATTTATCAATAGATGCACTTATATTTACTAAATATTTTTCCTAATCCTTTAGATGGAGAAAATTTTCAAGTTTTTGTGTTTCTTATTTGAATTTAGTTAAATGTGTAAATTAGAAAATTAAAATAGTAGGAGCATCGACCCGATACAACTCTAAATAAGGTTCTGCTTTTACTAATATATAGATCATAAGTTGAAATAGACTTAAATGGAACTATTGTAATAGTTATAAAGACCAAAAAGTTAACAAAGTAATAAGAAGATAGCCATATTTTTTTGTTAATCTACGAAATTAATTGCAATAAGAAGACATTATAAAAATCAAGGCAACGATGTAATTTTGAAAACTTTTGACTTTTTTTAAAAGAAAGTTGAGAATTTAAATTGAACAAAATGAAGTTCAGTGACTAGATTGAATATTTATGATTAATTCAAGGGTTATATTGAATAAATTAAAAATTCAAAGACGACATTGCATATTAAGCCAAAGTTTAAAGATCATTTGTGTCATGTTTCTTAAATTCTTTTCATAGAAGGAAAAAAGTACCAATAATGAGAGTTACTAAAACTAGCGTGACCAAATCCACGTACCTATGAATCTCTAGTTCATGGAAGTAAGACGCACTATCGCGTCTTGCTTGGCCCATAATCGACCCATAATAGATTATTGACATTTCCTAAAGCAAAACCAAATCAAATAGTTATTGGGAAATCAAGTTACAATTGGGAGAGCCTGTGCTAAGTAAAAGCGCTACCATACAAGAGGGATTGTTTACGCCCGCTTGGCAAACCCCCAAACTCCCTAGTGGTTCACATCAGAAGGGTCACGACATATGTCATTCAAGAACTCTCTCATTTCTTTTTCAGCAGAAGTAAAGAAAGAAAGAAAGAAAGAAAGACATCTGGCCTTTGGCTGAGTGAAGAAGATTCAGAATGGAGATTGAATTTAATATCGCCAAGAATAAAGCATCATCAAATTCGTTTATTTGAATTAATAACAGAGCCACCACATCAAAAGCACCACTTTCCCATGTCACAGAAGAGAGCACCAAACAAAGCAAAGAGGAGATCGAAATGCAGGCAATTAACGTGGACGCATGGCGTGGCATCATAGTGTTCTTTGCTATTCACTAAAGTTTGTTTTCTTTATATTGGAATTTTCCCACATAAATAGGTTAGAATATAGCTAAGGAATCCAATACAGTGAAAGCATCCTAAGACTACAAAGCAATGTGAAGATTGGTTAGTGATAATGATAGAAGATGACACTGTAATTCAGTAATTAATGTATTCTGGCCTGGGTCTGGATGGAGGGGCTAACCTGCTTTGAGCTGATTAATGAACTCGATCATCCTCATCTGGAAAAGAAAAGCAGAACAGGGAGTGCATATACTATGAATCATACTACCGTTCAGTAGATAAAAACTGATTCCAATTAAATTTCCCATAAAAAATATCTCAATTTGATTATCCAATTTAATATCAAGATAGTTCACCTAAAAGAAAGAGCTTATAATAGCAGAATCAAATGTCTAAGAAAACCTCATTTAGTTTTGATGAAACACTATTTACAAAAGGCAGGAGTCCTTTCTTGTCTATGGTATGGTATCCTACCAATACACGCCTCGTGAGATGAGCTACAATTCCTCATTAGATCCATACACATTACATAGCCCAAAAAATATTTAAAAAGTTACTCATTTATGTTTGAAGAAAGTGATACATTCAATTCTAGATGTTATTTCAACCCAAAAAAAAAATCTAGATGTTATGACATTGCAAATGTATACTTGCAGCATGAATATGAAAAACCGAGAACAAAATCACCTGATTTGGTATCTTTTGTATCAGAGAATGATCTATAATATTTCAGTTCAATCTGCAACCATAACAATAAGAATTTGTGACTTTTGCTTGTACCCAGACTTTCTCTTCCCTTGTCTGTTTATCTACAGACTAATGATCCAGAACAAAGGTGTGGAGTATTGAGTCGGAGTATTGCTCATGAGTGCGTGTGCAGGGATAAGTAACTTCACAATTGACTAATTTGCAGTCAAACTATGAAGCACAGCCGGTTATCAAAAAAAAACTATGAAGCACAGCTTGATTTTATGCATCTTCCGCTGAGCCTGAATGCCACACTTTGGAAACTACAAACGCCGTTTGTCATGCTAGACAAAAACATTGTGAGAGTAGTGGTTGCATACATCACTTCTAAGAACCTGACCTAAGGAGTCATCTTTAAATAATATTAGCCAAGTAGTGAGGTACTTGGCTAACAGATGAAGATCAGATCATTAATCAGATCTATTATTTGTCCTTGTACCATTCTAAGAATCTTTAAATAATATTAGCCAAGTAGTGGGGTACAATGATCTAAATAACTCTTCTAATGTTATAACAATCTGCATGCAAAAGTAACAAAATCGGTCAGTAGGCCTGGGTAATGTTCCATCTGTCAGACCCATTATGATGTAAGAAACAGTTTTTATTCAATGATGAGACGGATGATGGACTCACACATTATTTGACGCGACTCGTGAAGGAATTCTTTTATTGGTTCGAAAGAACACCATGTTGATTATAAGCTAATTCTGTTTAATTTCTGTAGCTTCAATGAGCAGATGAAGTGAAAGTTTCACTAAGCCACAATGGAATTCAATGAAGGGACTTGGTAAGGGTTTGATATGTTTCCTGACAACGCATTTGATAATTTCTTTGTCAAGGCATCATGTCTTGTGATGAAGCTCACTTGTGTCACCTATGGTGAAGCAGGCTTTGTCTTTTTAGTACTATCGTATAATGCGGTCATCTTTGGCCTTCTCATCTACTGATTCCTCCGAGAGACTAACCAAAGCAATACTCTGCTCATAAAGAGAGACAAACAGACATAAGCAGTTGTTAAGTCCCAGAACAACGTACAACAACGATGAAACTAAAAAATGTACAACCATAGTTTGATTGGTAAAGCTAAACAGTGACTCATTTCAAATCACATCTTATTAGCACGATCCTTATCATACTAACAGGAACATATATGTATCCATCCGGGTAAATTCTAATGAAAACTGATTCCACAAGTCTGAACTTCTATGTGTATACCAAACTACTGAGTTCTTTCCGTGACAGAACACTTCCATTCTAATAAAATGAGAGAAGAGGCCTTTGAATGGGTTACTTAGCTCTTTGAGAAAAATTAGAGGACTGATTCTTCAGGATAGAGTGATTTTCTTGCGGCAAAAAGAATGGTGATATTCGTGCATGACATTCAAGCTTTCTGGCATGACTGAAGCATTTAGGTTGTATCCGTGCATGGAAATGCGTTAACAACTACCTTTTTTTCTCCATCTTGTGTTTTCTGCAGCAAAAACTAGTTTTTGTTCTTGCCCTACTCCTAATCTTCTATGGAAACACCAAAGGAAAAAAAAACAAAGAACAAAGGGCCACAAGAAGTGCAGACATGTTGTCATCCCTGTTCTACACATCTTTTTTCGTTTTAGTCATTCACTGACTGTTTTGCTTAGTCACTGTACTTAATACATCACACATGCTTCTATTTTGGAACTTAATAAGGCAGCGAAACAGTAGAGATGAGACACAAATCTAGTAGTCAAAAGTTAGAGATGGACTAAAATGAAATAAGTGCATGGTACGTTGATGAAAATGAAGCTTTGTACCAGGAGGAAAACTTCACTTATAATTCTTCCCAGTTGGTTAACTCTGTCCTAAACCATCAAAAAGGTGTGCTTAAAGATGGAGACTACATTTTGCTTATCTAACAATTATCAGCCATAATAGATGCAGAAAAATTGAAAAGAAGTCACATTGCTTTAATCTGTTAAAGTTATCTCTAAAACATCATCAATCTCTTTGATTAACAGTCAAAAGAGGAGTAAAATGACATAATTAGAGGACTGCCATAATAAATATAAATTCCAAGAAGGTAGTAAACAATAACTAGGACACCAAACAATATTATTCAGACGGTATACGCTCTTGGTGATTCTTAGCCAAGCTGAGAGAGAGAGAGAGAGAGAGAGAGAGAGAGAGAGAGAGAGAGAGAGAGAGTGGCTTAGGTTAGAGCAGTTTGTTAAACTTGAGCATGGAAGTGCTAAATTTATAGTATACCATTCATGGCGAGCAACTTTGTCTGGTGAAGTTTCCCCTCGCTTGAGAAGTTAATCCATAGTGCTTGATGGAGTCCCACGTCTGTCCTTGTTTATAATAGACACTTGACTTATGCCAAGCAACTTTGTCTGGTGAAGTCTTCCCCCTTGCTGGAGAAGTTAATCCACAGTGCTAGATGGATCCCACATCTGTCCTTGTTTATTCCTTCCCTCTTGTCCTCTTTGCAGCATTTTCCAAGACTTCGTTCACCTTCTTGAGGAAGTTTTATGGCCGTCGCTATCATCTTTTAGTCCTGTGAATGTCTTTCTCCACTCTTCTCTCCTTTTCTCTATCCCTCCCCATATGTGGACAGATTCCTCTTGTGGGGTCATCCTGCCAAAAGAAAGGAGTAAAAGTTGGCATTTTTATGGGATTCTTTTTCAATCTTTTTCCCTACTTATTACTCCAACACCGCACTGTTTTGACCAAGTCACTGTAACACCCCTGTTTTTCCAAAATCCTACTCTTTAACAACGCTCTAATTTGGAGGTAGCGCAATACCACCATAAGTAATTTTTTTAAAGCTCAAACAAACAGAACTATATCTCCCTCAAATCGCCAATTATTTCCCTTACATCGTCTCATGGGACTTTATAGAATGAAGTATCCCTAGTTAAATACTTTCCAATACTCCTGGAAAAGTAGTTTGTGAAAATACAGTGACAATTTGATCAAAACTAGAGTGGTGTCGAGGTAAATTAATCTTCTGAACGGTCGAGCCTGAATATGGCCTCTAAATTGCACTGTTCCTTCAACATTGTCTTTTCATCTTCTTTCTTGTGCAATCGAGTCACTCAATCTATTCCGTCGAGATTTATCTTTAATTGCCATTAGTAACAGCGCTCCAATGCTGTGCTGGTGTGACAAATCGTCTTACATGGTGGGTATGAGAGAGAGAGAGAGAGAGAGAGAGAGAGAGAGAGAGAGAGAGAGAGAGAGAGAGAGAGGCCATTATGTTGGAAATCCTCACATGAACTGTCATCTATACTAGAACATTTCTAATTTGCGAAGAGTGCAGGTTGTTGTAATATATATGACACCGTGCCGTGGTGCACCTTGTCTTAAGGTGATACATATGTTTATGGCCCTTCGCACATCATCAATTATGTTCTGTATTTTGTTGGGCAGCTTGATACAGGTCACTGGTGTACCGAATGTCTCTAAATATAAGCTCTCCCCTATCTCTCACTCTTAACATTCAGTGTCGGTTGAAATGTATTCTCGGTCCTCGTTTGTTGTTTTTTGTGTTATGAGTACACGTGTGTGATTCTAGGAAGACTCAGATTTAACGTCTTATAAAGTAGGCTTTGACCTATTTAGACTGATTAGTTTGAATGTTGTGTCCATGGACCGTGCCTACAAAAACAACCAATCTCATGTGATCGATCCTTAGTTTGATGAACTGAAAGAAATACATGCAATGATGGACTGAAAGTAAACTTTCAAAGGAGACATAACTGTAGCAACTTCTTGTTTCTTCGCATTATATACAGCAGCGAACGAAGAAAGTAAAATTACAGAGCAGTTGCACATCTAGTGAATCTTCCAATTCCGTTGACGCAAAAAGAAGTACCAAAGCATCAGCATCAAAAGGAAGACAAGCTACATACACCTGAAAACACGACATACAAAACCTTTTTTTACAATCGTACTTGTCAATGATGCTGCATCACACTCAGGGAAAAATAGCAGTGAAAATTATAAATTAAATACTTGGTAAGTGAATGTAAGTGATGGCGATCAACAGGAGAATCCCGCAGAGCAGGTTCACAAGAATACGCAGGGCAGGATTTGTGGAACCGTTTGTGCTCTTGGTGGACGGTCCGGTCAATGCAGTCACTGAATTTGATTTCTCTCTGGTATGTTCAATCTCCCTGTTGTTTGTCTTCCTCGGTGAATTACTGGTTTCACCGTGCTCTCTGTATTTAAGTACCTGCAAATATAAAGTGTTTCAAATAGTGAGCTGAGGAAAAGGAAAGTAAGGATTAACATGGGTCTAAAAGTAGAAGAATTTTCCTAGTTTTCTACTGATTTTCCAATTAAAATGGAACCATGCCAATCAAAGTAAATGGTCCAATGATGCACATCAACTTTGGAAGATAACAGAAAGACAAAATCTGTTTATGTAATATTTCCAAAAAAAAAAGGGGTCAAAAAGTCAAAAAGTAAACACTTGCTACAGTGGACTTCAATTATAAAGGGACCGAGAGCTTTCGGGGAGGGAGAAGAGAAGAAAGAAAAAGAGAGGAAGAGAGAAGGAAGAAGAAGAAGAAGAAGGAAAATGAGGGTTTCACGCTACGCGATCCTCGCCTAGCCGATTCAACTTCGTATCGCAACGCCCGGTAAGCACTCATGTCCCTCGTTCGTTCCATCGGAGTAGTTTTCCGATTTGTGGCTTGAAATTCGGAATTTTGGGAAATTCGAGCGGCGAAATCTGATTTTTGAGTTGTTGAGCTACGTATTTTTATAGAATTGGTAGTTTACGGTATTACGGAGCCGTGGGATTTTACGGAACCTGATTTGGACTTACGGTTTGCCGGATATGAATTTTTGAAGTTGAGTGCGCGCAGTGAACAGTGCGCGAACAGTGGTTTTTGGCCGATTTTCGTTGATTTTCGGCTTGATTTTGGGACGGCCAAGTTAGGGTTCCTGTAGTGCTCTGAATAAGCTTTCTAATGACTATAAGCTCGCTTGAAACGGAGTTCGGTGGAGGAATTTATGGTACAAACAAGTTTCGCATTTAAACTCCACGTTGCGAACAGTTTGGATAATCTCTTTGGAAAAGCGATTTGTGGGTGCCTTTGAGTTGCCTTGTTAGCGTTTGAGCGTCGTTTAGTCATTTCGTAGTTTTTTACTGAGTTTTGATGTCGATTCTCGTTTAATTGTTAGGATTGCGATATCATCGGTTCGAGTGAGGGAAATTGTTTGATATTTCAGGATTTCAGGTGAGTGGTGCTATCTCTTCTTTGAGTTTATAAACTCATGTTTTCAAAGTGATAACGATTTGAGTATCGTATGAGTTATTAAAGCATATTTGTTGCATAAAAGCCTGGATCGGGCAATTACTACCTTTTAATACTTGAGGATGGTTTAAGAATGGTTTTATGAGAGGTATTGTGAAATGATATATATGTATCGCTTTGCGAAATGATTATGGAAGCGTATTGCGATTGTGAAATGAATTAAAAAGTCTTTTGACGTTATTGAAATGAAGCTTTTGTGAATGCTTATATTAAATGTTTTGTGAAGAGGTTTAGCCGATGGCTATTCTTGTTGCAAAATGTTTTGTGAAATGGATTTATTGGTGTTGATTATGGATTATGGATTGAGTTATAATTTGCTGCTGCTCGTAGTACTATGTTGAGAACCCGGTGAGGGGGGAGTATGCATACTGTCAGGATATCCTTCTGGGCCGAACCGCCGGCTTATAATAGGTGGTAGACCTTGTCAAGAGGGGTAAACTTGGTCGCCTTTGTCACGGCGTTAAACTTGACCATAGTTTGAAAACGAGCATGAGATTGGTTGATGGATAGACCATTGATGGCTGGCTATTGTTGAGAAGTGCGTATTGACGTGTTATGTGATGAGATTAGTCAATGGATAGACCATTGATGAGTGGTTATTGTTGTTAAGCGAGTTTTTATTGAGAAATCTAATACGAATGACTTTTATTGAAAAGTTATTATACCTTTGAGATGTTTTGGCTATATTGTATATTGAGTTGAGTTATGGGTTGCAATATTTTGATACTATTGCATAGTGATTGTTCGATCTACTTAGAAGAGATGTACTATTCACTGAGCTGTGGTTGCTCACCCCTCTCTTTTCCCAACCTTTCAGGTTCTTTGTTTAGCGGCCAATAGAACGAGAGCGATATTTTTGGGACTCTTGGGTGGTTTGAGGCTGCGTCCTTTGGGCGAAAGGACGGCTGTGTCAGTCCCCATCTTGGTAGGTTTTGGGGTGTGACAGTTTAACTGGGAACTTCTCTCACCTTCTCGTTTGCTGCAGATTCATCCGAAGATACACATTCTGTTTTAACATTTTTCAATGCAATTCCCTGCTTTTTAACCTTTTCGAGTCTTGGTTCTTCATTGATATAGATTCTTGGAGACTCGGACATTTTTGGAGCCTTGGGCTCTTTCAGAAGCTCCATAGATTTGGTGGAGGAAACATGTGAGCCGTTGAATTTACTCTGTATGAAGCCTTTCTTTTGCTCAAAAGGAACAACACCGTGGAGTGACTCAATTGTTGGTGTTTTGCCTTTCTCCATTATAGATACTTGGCCATTCTGCAACAAAGCATTGCAAAAGATCAAACGGGTCAACGGAAATAACTGAGGCATTATCTTGATCTCATAACAAAGCATTCATGTTTTTGTTCTCGAATTGTCTGGAAGCTCTAATTACATAATCTGCCTTTAGTCATCTACTATAACCTTGTTCAATATCTCGGCTGCAATTTTTTTCTATATATATTTTCTGCTTCGTGGTTCTCCAACATTCTAATTAAGTTGAACCAAAGTTAATAAACCACAAGCAATTGAAAGTGGAATTTTACTTCCTTTTGATGGAAGAATGCTAGAATCCATTTCATGTATTTCTCAAAGTGGATTTTAACAAAATTAACCATTCTCTTAAGTACCTATGAACCACATATCCAATATAGTTCACTGCAATAAAAACGGAATCCATATCATCTAGTTAACTACCCAAGCAATGCACATCAACGTATAAGAGTAGTAATAAGACACAATGGGTTAGTTTAGGAGCTGCTTTCACCTTTGCTCTGGCTGCTGTTTCATCCAAATATATGCATTCTGGTTTGATACTTTTGGCTACAGTTTCCTGCTTAACCTTTCCAAACCTTGGCTCTTCATCTTTGCCATAATATTTGACACTTGCAGCGGGTACAGGAGGTGCCATAGGTTTCTCGGGGGCAACAAGTGAGCTGTTGAACTTATTCTCCACCATGCCTTTCTTTTCCTCAAGAGGAACAAAACCATGGAGTGAGTCGATTGTTCGCGTTCGCCGATTCTCCATTAGAACAGGACGCTCATCACGCAAGTTAGATGTTTGGGCATACTGCATAGACAGATTGTATGAGATAGAGTGAATCAGAGGAAAAAACTGAGGCATAAACTTCATTTCATAACAAACCTTCAAGGGTAGGTTTTAAAGTGTCCATCGTTCTTCTACAATTGAAAGTAATTAAGCATGGGTAACTTGGCGTGAGAGTCCACTTTTCTTTTTCAGCAGACAGATTCTTTAATGAACTTTCTATTCTACCCAAAGATGATTGAAAGAAAATTATCCTTAGTTTCAGATAACCTGGAAAAGGGAAGGTGCCCTACCAATCCAATGGACTTTAAACCTAAATTTTTACTAGAGAGGTAATCACAGCAACCAAATGAAATTTCAAGGGAAGAATTTTGACCTGTGCTTGCATTTGGTCTCCATTGAAGAAGTCGCCATACAATAAATCTCCACTTAGCACCTCAACATCTTCAACCTCTTCAAAAAGATCTTCGTTTAGAATGTTACTGAAATCTTCATCCTCTTCACTTGTTCCAAACAATGATTCCAATTGGATAGATTCGTCAGTAGTACCATTCTCCAATGAGAAGTCCATAAAAGATGGACTCTCAGTATTCATAAACTGATGTATATTGGAGGGAAGGCTATTTTGTGATCGCAGGGCAGGCTGAAGCAGCTGCAGGAGGTCAGATGAAGCAACTTGAACTTGGTTCTCGGGCTGAAATGGGGGTGCTATCAGTGAATTAATCATTGCTTGGATCTCAGGCTGTATTTGCAAGTAAAAGATTAGTCATCAACACATCTTGCCCGCTCGTCAAGACAGATATTGAATGTATAAACAGAACTATTTTCCTTCGCACCTCAGGCAATGAGTCCTCATGATCAGGTTGATGAAGATCCCAATCCAAATCCTCCAGGTTAATGGCTCCATGTGCTAATTCTGGGGTTGAATTATCAGCCTTCTCATCTTGTGTATGCTTTAACCAACACAGAACATAATTCCTGTTCAACTGTCAAAATACCACGTCATACCAGGTCATACCATCCGATCATATTTTCTTCAACATTAAAATATTCTGCGCACAAATTTCAAAAATAATATTGTTCTCTTTATATGTACAAGATTTCAATCTTCTGTAGTAGAAACTGAGCAAAATAATGTTTCTTTGCTTCGTTAGGACTTGCGGAAACTTTTAATCAAGTGTTTCTGCATAATATGTTATCGATTTCATGCATCATGTGAATATAATAGATTGCAACAAATAAGTGAGGGATAGATTGAGTACATCATTGGCGAGAAGATGAAATTCGTGTATGACCCACTTGGTATTGATTGCCCTAGAGCCCCGACCTTTGTGGAACACTAATGTTTTCTTAGTACCAATTACTCTGTTCGTATCTCTGGCCTTGACATTCCGATCAGGACCAGTCTTCTTCCAATAGCCCGAGGGAGTAGATCTCTTAGCCTGTTGGGATGTTTGCAAACAGAAGAACCACCACTCTTGAACTTTGTCATCCGGGGGAATGATTGATTCACCTGTCATTCCCTCTACTTTTCACTGATTGATGATATATATTATGCTCCAAAAACCCATAAGATTCTGAGAATAATGGCTGGAGAGAAATTGTATGAAAGGAGTAAGCAAAGTGATAGTGGTATCTGTTCTTACCATGAAACTTCTGCGGTAGTACCCAAGGATCCCACCTGCAGATGTCAATATCTGGAATTATGCAGGGACGCTCTACTATTCCGAGGACTCGGTTCGTCAAGTAATGATCGACGAATTCCTCATCGGTTGGATGGAATCTGTATCCGACCGGCAAATTCTTTGGGATAATCACAGCTCCCATCTCCTTCCGTTCCGTTCTTCACTCAACACACAAGTCAATAATGAACTGACTTCAGTTTGTGGAAGCAGAAAAGTGAGCATCAACACGCCACCATGGGGGAGGGTCTTTATTGAAGTCTTCCCTTCTTTGAGAAGTTACCGAACTGTTTGTATGTGTCTTTCAGAAAAATCTTGATTGCGATTGATAGCTGATAGGGATGTTTTTTTGTCTGCTTTTCCTTGTCCTGGTGGATCCCTTAACAGAAATCAAACTATTTTAAGATTTTGCTCATTCTGAAAGATACACTGTTTTTTTCATATGACAAAGACAATATCCAGGAAATTTCTGGGATTTGCTCCTGTGATGTGTCCTGGTTGTTACCTCTTATTACAATATGAGACTTTTCATTTCCATTTGTTAATGACATAGTGCGAATTTGAGTTAAAATCAACCTGCTAATAGTCAGTTAACATAAGGGCTGTCCACGCGTGTGTGCATTTTATTTAAATGACAAAGGTGCACCCTACCCAGTCGCTTCATGTACCAATGTACCAACAAATTACGTACAATGGGATTTTTGTTACAGCTTTGGTTAGCTAAAAAAAGATGTTCCATGGGTTTGTAACTGAGCTGCATGATAATTGGTTTCATCCCCTTTGAATTTAGGTAGGACTAAACTATGATTTGCATTTTGATGCAACGGGTCATCGGGGATTAATAACTGGATTGATAACTGGCGCTTTTCAACTAATGGTTGTCCTTTGAGGCCAGATTAGCTGATTGCTCCCAGAACTCATTTACCTTTGACAGCAATCGAAAATGAATGTTCTCTTCTTTTTTTGTGCATGTCATTACAGTTCCACTGTTGAAATATGCTGATAGATGAAAGATGATATAACCAAAAAGTGCTGAACTGCAGGATTTTTCTAAGATGACTTTCAACTCCACTTTAAATGAATAAACGACAGGACTGCAAAACAACCCACTGATTTCATAGACCAGGCGAGATGTGTGCATAAGCCCTCATGTGTGATACAAATATACGATTGCAAGCAATTGGCGGTTGTGGAGAATCAAAACTGTGTGATGTAAACTATTCGACACATAAGTCTGTTCCTCAACCTTGGCATGGGGTTAAAAGACGTGTTATTGCTGCTTCCATCTTCTGGGTAAAACCTATGTACTCACTGATTCTGGTGATCATCTCCTTTTTCACTTAAGGGGGGGAATTCATTTACTCTTTTTCAGTTACCAATTCCATGAAGTAGAGTCTGCTTGCACTTTTAGCAGTTTATTTATATTTAGTACGAGCCATTCTTCCCAATGAAGTCATAAATTAGGCTATCATACATGGAATTCGGATACATTGCGTGTTCCAAAGTGATTAATTCAGCAAAATATAAATGTTCCTCACTGTAATGACCACACCATGACACCATCCAGCATATTATAGGCAACAACAGAAACTGATATGGATCTCTTATTATGTTATGAACAGATATACTATGACTAGGATTACGATTCTCGTTTGTTCTCTCCTGGTTGTACCGGAGGGTTGACCTAGCAAATTCTGTTGTAGAGATTACAGAGGGAAATTAAAAGAAGAAATACAAAAGACCATCAATCAAAGAACATATGATAACTGTTGAAAGATCATGGCCTTGGAATGCTGGGATCTTAAAATTAGAAGAACGGGTCTCCAGTACTTCCTAAAGTACTTCCTTTGCAACGGGGTATTCATTTACCGATATCTGGAGTCTGGTTGAGAACTCTGAGATATTTGTGTGTTGTCATAAGCTCATAGTAGGAAATAACACGTACTGTAGGCAAATCATTAATCTGCTGAGGATACCGGAAACTATATATATACTTAGTTGGAGAAGCACTTTCATTTGGGTTGAAAAATCTATGAGCAATCGATGTTCCCTATTGAAATGAAAGAAAAAAAAGTACAATAAAATCAAAACTTCTAAGTAAGAAAATTTTACTTTTAATACACAGAGCATATTGTGAATCCACAATAAGCATGTAGAAACTCAAGTGGAATACATCTCCAAAAGTGTCTTTAGTCACTTGAATTGTTGTAATTCAACAACGTATTAGAAGTACATGGATCTTTTTCTTTAAAGCATCTTTAACCAACCTTCGGACGAGACAGTAGAGTCCTGCTAAGAAGGTTTGGATTATCGGCCTTCTCATTTCGGTTGCCTCCAAAAGGCTCAGAACAATATGTCTGCATACATTTGAAGAAAGAGCGCGACATGAGTTGGATAATATGAAAAGAGTAGCAAAAGCCAGCAACATATCTTCATAGAATTAGATGCACAGAACAATATCTTAATCAATAGATGGCAACTGGTGTGCGTAGAGTATAATCAAATATGCTCAGCATAAACAAATAATTCGCCGAAGGAACTTCATAACTGCACCTGAGTCTGCAAAGCCAAGTAGAGCATAGATATCAAGTAAATGAGATAATTATATCTACCTAGCCTTCGGAAGTGCACTAAAAAGAATAGGTATTTAGGTGATATTCGTGCATGACTCCTATCCGCGTGTTCCGATTCAAAACCGGAAGCGATAGGGGTACCGACACCCAAATCCTCCTTTCAGCTTCAAGTGATGATTGACGAGTCCTCTCATGATGACCAGCTTCGACTCTAAATCCCACTGGCAAACGATGCGCAGCTATGTCTTCCATCTCATGTTCTCCGCAGAAGAAACAGAGCAGGCAGGAAAACTCTTGGGCTTGGCTGGAGCTAACTTTGGTGCTGAACCTGTGAGAGGAGATTGAATTTATACCGCACTTGCTTTGAGTTGGGGGTCCTGCCTGTGCTTTGTCTGATGCGCTCTTCTTTACCTTCCTTGGGAGGTTATGTTGTCTGGCTTTTTCGTGGATCCCATGTCATTTTTTAGTCTTCTTCTTCTTCTTATTTTTTCTATTGATTGGACTTGTTTCTCACGTCTGATAACTTCGTGTAGCAGTTGAGAACACGAGAGTCATCAATGGTCCTAGAGTCATCAATGGTCCTACCAATACTTTTTCTAGTCAATTTATGGGCGTCCTTTATTGGACCTTTATTCTATTTTTCTGGTCATTGCTTTACTTATTTCCTTTTGATTTTTTCCATCCTTGTCAATGACGTCGTATTTTACTAGTTTCTCTGCTTAACAAAAGCAGAATTATAGCAAGCATAACAAAATTAATTTAAATAACACTACTTTCTAGGGCATGATGTCAAGGTGGTGTGTGTGTGTGTGTCTCTCTCTCTCTCTCTCTCTCTCTCTCTCTCTCTATATATATATATATATGTAATTACGTGTTTCATCTTAAGGTAACAAAGCATCAAACGTAGTTTAGAGATCCAAAGAACATTACTATTTTGGGCAAATTATATTCTGGCCCAAGCTAGATGCAGCAGTACCATATCGGCCTAGGCATACCAATCTAGAAAAGAACTGAAAGGAAACAAAAACCTAGCCTTCGTAGGCTATGTAAAGCGCACGACACGGGAAGCTAACAATGTCCTAAAATTTGTAATGCACTTGACTAATATCGAGGTCTAATTTCCGTTTTGGCCCGAACTTTTTTTTTTATAAAAAAAAATTCACAAGTTTTTACTTTAGTCCCAAATCTGCTCACGCATCCAATAATCACCACAAATGTCATAAAATTTATCAACGTTAGGACCAGTTAAATGTTCATTATCGGAATCCACTTCTTCATCAACACCCTCAAAAGCCTTTGAATGTTGATAATCTTGAAAAAACCAGTGGCAATGTTTGGTCGTGTGGGCATATTTGGGGCTCAAGTGAAAGTTAGGGATTTTTTTTCAAACAAAAAAAGTTCTGAATAGAATTGAGATTGGATCTAAAGTTAAGGGTTTTTTAGAGAGTTAGCCCCCAATACTAATGAGGTCCACGTAATTATTTTTACATTTTTGTGAACCTCTTACAAGCCTCTTGTTAGAATTATGGTTTAATTTTTTTTGCAAAGTATTCAATCTTTCAAACTGTATCAAATCTATCCCAAGTCTTTTTAACACAATTTGTGAGAGGAAATATTCTATCAGATTCCTTCCCAAAGTGGCAAGTAAACTGTTCTAAGAACAATATTCTCTGTTACTTGTTGCCAAACTACGCCAAAAGGAAGGATAACAATTTAAGTTCATCTGGTTTTATTACTTAAAGGAGGATATTTAACGGAGAATAATTTAATGGGTGCCTCACTCAAGTGATTTATCTGGCTTCTAATCAGCCATTTTTCATTTATAAAAAATATATTGGAGATTTATTGTGTGAAGAGAAAAAAGATAAAAAAAAAAGTAAGTTCTTTTGAAAAATAGTTTCAATTTCAATTCTATACATATTTTAACCCTTAAGACGGCAAAAGGGTAATTGATAGATAATTTTTTGCAGGATGTCTAGATTTGGCCTTTTGGGATATTATACTGATATTATTAAAAAGTGAGGATTTATTTTGCTAATCCAGAAAGGTGGTGATAGAATTTAGAAGTGGAGAACAACATAATAACTTTTATTGCTATTTGGCCTTTTATTTATTGGTTATGATGTCACGACGAGACTGTCAATCTGCTCGCTTGTTTATCCGGCGATCCCAAGTGAGAATTGCAGCAGCAGCAGCAGCAGAAGAAGAGAGGCTTAATCACTCAAGAAAGATGAAGATACCCTTATGCATTCTCCAAGTAATTACATAAATTCACGCGGGTTTTTGTATTGTATCGTGAATAATTATTGTAAGTAGCATCACAGCAATATTGCTTATTCTCTCTTAAGTATGGTACAGAGTTGCATGACATATTCTTTCATCGAGATTATAGAAGAAAAATAAGAATCATGAACAATTATACGCTAATGTTTAAAGGCTATCGCGCTAGAACTCTGGACGATCTTAAATCTTGAAGATTTCAGTCTCTGATATTGTTCTCCTGTATTTTCTTCCCACCAGGGTCTTCAGTGACGTCTTCTGATTGAGAACTCCGAGTTACTCGCCTGATATCTATGCCTATGTACTGCGTTGCATGAATATTGCATTTTCAATTGAAGAATTCTGTGATAGATCCCGGTTAAAGTGCAAAATAAAAATGAAGGAAAGAAAGAAACAAACTTCTTGACTAGAAAGAGCGTTTTGCTTCTAGTGCTCGAGGCTTATTGTGTTCAACGACAAGCATGTAGAAACTAAATTAAGTTGAATATGGCTTCAGAAGCGGCTCCAGTTACTTGGATCACCTTGATTCAACAAGACATACGTAGTTTGCGTAGATCTCGTTCGTTGAGGCATCTTAACCTGCCTTGGTTAAGGCATCCGAGTCTAACTGGGTATGTCTAGACTATTAGCCTTCTCATCTTGTATTCCTTCTAAAGACCAGGAAATTTTTTTTTACAAATTGAAAAAGATGTTAATAATGGAAGGTGAATATGTAAATATGACAATCAGCATAGTGCAGCAACATTTCTGCATAGAACGGAGATGCACAACGTTGTTTCCGAAACCAAAATAGTGTACTGATATATGCTCAGCAGAAGTAATGAAGTACATTGACAGACTCAATATCTATCCCTTTGCTGCTGCCCCCCAAAAAAGAAGATAATATCTATACCTTTGTCTACAAAACTAAGTAGAGCATGCACATAAAGTGCCTGTGCATGTTTGCCATCATCAATCGAATGGGAAAACTTGTTAGGCACGAATGATTAACAAATAGTATTTCTTTTTGTCTCTCCAGCCAAGCTGACAGTATTGACATTCATTGGCGCACAAAGATGTGGTCTACTGTATGATACAAGGAAATGAAGAAGAGACAAACATAATTACTTGGTCGGGTAAAGTATACTTAGAGGAAGATGGCATTTAGGTGATACTTGTGCATGACCCCATTGTTCGTGTGCACAAACCCTCCCTATGTATTCTTATTAGGAACTAGAAGTACTCAAAGCACAGACAACATTTAGGTGATATTCGTGCATGTTCCTTTGCCCGTTTGCATGGACACTTCCAATAAGGAATTAGGACATGTGCGCAGACCCCCGCCGGTGCATTCTAATCAGGAACTATAAGTATTGAGGGCACCCACAGAGTTTAGGTGATATTCGTGCATGGCCTCTTGCCTGTGCACGCGGATACCTACTCCAAGTAATGATTGACGAGTCCTGTGGTGGGCATCGCTCCAAATCTCACCGTGACACGCTCCAAGGCTGTTGCAATCTCTTCCATCTCCTGAATGCTTTCAACATGGCTGGGGTCCTGCGAGGTTTTGATATCCAAACCTTCATGAGAAGAGATCAATTTATACTGCACTCGCCTTGAGCTGGAAGTCAAGTTTATTTTGTCTGGTGCCCCTCTTCATTTGCTTTCTTGGGAAGTAATACTGTCTGGCCCTTTCGGTGGGTTCAGCGCACCCTTTTCTTCTTGCTTGTTCATTGGTTTATTTGTCTGGAGAATTCAAGACTTGTTCCTCAAGCCAGAGAACTTCCGGAGGAAGTTGAGACCCCGAGTCGTTGCTGGATCCCACCGCTGCATTTTTCTAGTCAATTAATTTTTTTAACATGTTAGGCGATTCTTCGGTCGAGTCATTGAAAAAACCGTAAAATTTTCCGTCATTAGTAGATTTCCGATTTCGTTTGTAAATTTTTAATACCTGGGTTAAAAAAAATTATGACGGATGACTCGAATGTTGAATGACTTTTTTCTTAACGAGATTAAAAATTTACCGGTACGTTTAACATTTTACCACAAATAATGTCTTCCAATTTTGAACCCCATGGGACCCTACGATTTTGCTACTTTCTTGGATCCCATATAATGGTTGGCTCCTCTTTCTTCTTTTCTCTTTGATATTTCTCCTGCGTCTTTGTGTCAGTGAGGCCACGTTGCTCTATTTTATTGGTTTCACTGCCCTTTTCTGCATCAAATAGTTTTCACTTTCCTTCCATTTTTTTGGTTTCACGTCGCTGTCTTTTGATGGCATAGAAAATTGAGGGATTCAATAGTGCCTCAAGAAATCGATCCACTGTCCAAAAATAGGTCATATTTTAGTATATTTTGTCGTAGTTTTTACATAAAATGTAATATATAAACACTATAGACTTTAAATAAACGACCGAGGTCTATTGAGAAGTCGCATAAGTACACAATGGAGGACGAATCAAAAATCGCATGCACATTACATCGTGCTGCAAAATGAGCACTCCACCTATCAGTTTAGGCTTTTGGGTTGGACTTTTTATTGATATTAAATATTGAGTTTGATATTTGGTGGCAATGATATGATTTATAAAATGATGCATTTTATATGATTCATGATTTATGAAATATAAGTTGAATATACTGCTATTTGAGAATTTGCATTGGTACTACTGTCTTGATGCATAGGGTTGCATACATGTTAAGAAAGTTGCATAATTTGTTGATTTCGTAGAAGTGATTGTCATTTGCTAGATTGTGGTTTTGCTCACCCTCTTATTTAGCATTATATGGGTTTAATGAATGGACCAGACAGTCGAGAGGAGAACAAAACGGGAATGGCGTAGGATTCTGTTTGGTTATTGAAGTAAAGTCTTATCTAGTTGAGGTTTTGGGATATTCAACGGTTGGACCTATGAGTTCTTTCCATCCGATGAAAGGTTACATTCGGTTAATTTTTTTGGTAAAATGATCGATTATGATCAAAAGCTTCTTCCTTTATTTATAAAGAACAGCTAGTCATTTCTCGAAATCCTTTTGCTTTCTATTTGTTACATCCTATTTCTATGTTCGGATTGCTCCTTTTGGTGGCTTAGTTCGAATGGATCGCGTTTAGCCGTTGTAAATGGCATATGTATCCTAATTGTCTAGTAGGATTCTTGGGTTTATATGGATAGACACCGAACAAGACGTCAGATCTATAAACGCTATAGTTTGTAATGATCCATCTCCTACATCAAATGCAAGAGATGTAGCTGAGTACTACTGCAAAGGTCCACCCTGGCCACTCAGACGGGTTTTTAATACATGTTTCTATATAAAAATTTGAATCGAAACTTGGATATACTTGCGCCTTCCCCTCAAATTTGAGTGTCTTTATAAATTGGATGGAGTACTTGGAGCTAGTACTCTTGGGTTGGCAGGCAGTTTAGATGGAGGAGGTGCATCAAAACTTGGATTAGTCTTGGATCATCTACTCATTAGCCAGTAAGCACAAGGTAATAAAACCAGTCATATCATAGATATTAACTTCTGACGCTTGGAGTGCGTAGTTGTGCTACACAATGGTTTACCTTCACTCACACTAAAACCTACACAAAACAAATACTGAAGTATCTAAACTTTCACAACCTGGTGTTTATAAGCAACACCATACAGTTCGTACCAAACACACACACAATCTCTTCTCACACAACTACAGATTTTACAGTACACCCCCATCGCATCCCTCCTATCTCAACAACATGGTAACTAGGTACAAGTAAGGCCATCATATAGCTATCTTTCAGTTTGGTGTACTAATCCGTCCCTAGACGACATTCCAGAGATCCGAGATCTCAATACAGTTGCTTGGAGAAAATGGCATAGCATAACATTCGTCACTATGCCCATTTATGAACTGATAATCATTATAAAGCGAGCTTTGCTCTTCGTGCATCTGGGCCTGCTGAGGAATAATAGGCAAGTTACTGTCCAGCATACTGGAAACCAACATCTCATTCTGATATTCAGTTTCAATCATAACATCCTCAGATGCCTGAAGGAAGAAAAGAGGGAAAAAAGTGAAGCTTTAGTTTTAGCTAGATATGTCAGGATTACATATTGCTTTATGTTGGCAGAGAGTAATTTTTGGTTACCTGTGCTCTAATTTCGTGAGCTTGTCCAGTTCCAGAGTCATGAGGAGTACTGACGGTGCTTAAACTGGCTGAAATACTCGCTTTTGCTGACCTCACTTTCTTACCTTTCGTGTGGATTATGTGACAGAGAACAAAGGCCATCTGCGAAGATGGAAGGATGTGGAGAGTTTTATAAACAGAGACCATTATAGCCATATATACATGAAATATTCTATCCATAAGATGGACGAAGAATCACAAACTCAAGTTAAGAAATTCCTAAAATTCTAAACCAGATTCAACCTTACCTGCACTGGTAAGCACGCTAACATGCTCAATTAGAGGGATCAAAAGAGGAAAAATCGATTACCGGCCGGAGATTTTACTGTCAGAGACTGTTGAATTTAGGTGATATTCATGCATGACCACGTCGGTCTTGTGGCCTTTTGGTTGTCGACCTTCATAGTAGACCAAAATCTTCCTAATCCCTATTTTCTTGCCGGTGTCTGGTGATCGTATGATGCGTTTCTTATAGGTATCTTCCCAATAACCTAACTCCGTCATCCTGTTATTAGAAGTGTGACTGTTCGGTATCTTGTCCTCATTGGGACAGAAGAAGAAGCACTCCCGTCCATCTGATGGTACGTCCGATAATTCTACAAACGAAGAACCCTCAAATGAACTAAATGAGTACAATCCCTTAGGCAACAAGCAAATAGCACAAAGGCACGGGAAGGTGGAAAAATAAAGAAGACTCAAAGGACTAGCCCCACACTACGAAGTTACCATTGTATAAAATAAACAAATCTGAAGGCTCGCGCTTGGAGATACATAGCTCTGGGATTAGGCAAAATGCTTCTAGTTTTCCCTTGAGCTTCCGTCTAAGGTGATGATCGACGAGTTCTTCCTCAGTCGGTTTGAATCTGAGTCTCGCCGACCATGTCGCCATTCAATTTGATGATGCCTTATCAGTCTCAACTTCAACCTGCAATAGAACAAGAGAAGAGTAGCGTTGGCAACTTAGAAAAGCAGGGGAAAAAACAGAGGAAACGGGGTTCACCGTTTGCTCTGCTTTGCTTGGGACTCGATAGTGTTACTCCAGACCCTTCCAAGTGGGTCATCTTTATAGTACAAAGGCTGTCACTTTTCTTCACCCTTGTTTCAGAAGGCATTGTACTGTTCAGTGGATCCCCCTTCATGCTCAAGACGGTGCTTTTGCTGACGACAGACGGTTGGAATTCCTCCACTACTTGTGTTAACTTCATTGGGTACAATTTAGAAAAAGAGAAAAAAGTCACAAAAATCTCAGACTACTCATTGTGACACATAATTGACATAAATAAAAATCTAAATTATGTCTATTATGACACATTTACTCTAAATTTTTTCTGATGACATAAAAATCCCTAAACTTGTACTCAAAGGTTTCTTTAGATGATTTTTCAGTCAAAAAAACATTGTTTTTACTTTACGTAAGCCAAATGGGCGCTATGTTAACACCGTTTGGGCGTCCATGCAGGCAAATTTTTAACGGTTCTCAGTATCACACATATACAAATCTGGAAAACTTGATGTCACCAAAAAAGTTTAGGGTAAAACGTGTCCCAGTAGGTATAATTTAGGGTTTTTGGTAGCTTTTTCCATTTAAAAAACAATTAATACCACAAAAAAAAATCTCAAATTGATATATTCATGTCACATCTACCCAAACTAATTTTTGTATCACAAAAAGTTCTAACTGGTATGCTCATGCTACACTTGTGCAAAACTAATTTTCACATCACAAAAAATACCAAATCACCAAAATCTTATATTAGAAAATCCAAAAATCCTTAATTTTGGTGATTTGGGATTTTCAGTAATATGAAAATAGGTTTTGAGTAAGTGTGGCAGACGTATATCAGTTTTAGATTTTTGGTGGTACAATGATTAGTTTGGGATAAATGTGCGTAGGTATATTAATTTGCAATTTTTGGGATAAGAACACCACAAGTGTCATAATTTTTGTACGGTGCTCACTGAAGTACCATAACTTTTTTTTTATCACTTAAGTGCCATAACTTTAAAAAAAAATATTCACTCGAATTGATTACTTAAGTGACAAAATTTTTTAAAAACGTAAGTTGTAGCACTAAAGTGATCAATTTAAAAGTTATATAGCACTCAAATTATTGGAAAAAAAGTTGCGACTCTCAAATGAGTATTGTTCATAAGTTATGGCACTTAAGTAATCGAAAAAAAAGTTATGCCACTTAAGTGAACGTCGTAAGAAAGTTATGATACTAATGGTAGCCTTTTCCTGTAATTTTTTTGTGACATAAAAACTAGTTTTTTTTATAAATGTGATACGAATATATCAATTTGATATTTTTAGTGATATTAATCTTTAAAGAATATTCATAAAATTGGTTTATGGGCCTAAAGTGGATTTTATCGTAACAAAACGGAAAAGACAAACTTATATTGAATTTATGAATATAGCTCACTTATTTATTCGAATACGCAGGTGCGTCACTGCTTTGGAAGTCACATAGCATATCACCAGCTACATACATTGCATATCAATTGCTACAGTCTTGAGTAACCACATCATGACGTGAGGTTGAAACTTGGAAGTGTTTCACCGTGAAGAATACTCTAGAATCTCATGCAACAAGCTGATGATGATAAGGAGTTGCAAGTGGGTCCGGTCAAGTAGACTTTAGTATTTCATATGACATGTGTACCCTGAGCATTGGTTATAGCTAAAGAGAAAAGAAAGATTCGCGTTGTTACGGGTTTAAAGCGCCGTTGATTTTTCAAAAGATATAACTTCTACGAGAGGTCCAAAATTTAGGGAAATGACATGATAGGGCTTGATCTTTGTCTATTGTGCTCGAACTTTATTTTTGGTTTAATGAGGGTACGTAATTCTGCAAATTCCATGTGTTCGAGTGCACACCCATCTTTCTAGGGTTCGGGTTATCCTTTTTATGGTATTTTATAGGGATATGTTCATTAGAAGTTATAAAACTTATCACCAAAGTGCATTTGAATACTAAAATTTACAAAAAGTACAATTCATACCTAAAATTTGTCCAATTGGTTCGATCGAATCTTAAAGTTAATACCGTCTAACTTACTAACAAAAAATGTTAACGTGAATTTTTTTATTACTTTTTCAATTCAACGTGACAATGACGTGACTTTTTGTATTTTTTAATTAAAATTTAAAAATAATCTACATGTTTAGATTTAAAAAAAAGAAGAAGGAGCTGAAGTCCGGTGGGAAGGGCTCGAAGCCCTTGCCGACGATAGGCGAGGAGTCACGGCCCTCCCTCAGACCTGGTGAGGGTTGTCGGCCCTCGTCCAAACCTAACCGAGGGCCGCCACTAGCAGCCAACCTAGTGGCAACCCTTGACCAGGTCTGGGCGAGGGCCGGTGACCCTCACTCAGTCTGGGGGAGGGTCACAACCCCTTGCCTAGATTTGGTCGAGGGCCTACAAGCCCTCGCCTATTGTCGGCGACCCCCGCTGGCCATCCCCCACCCTCGCCGGCCCCTCCTGGTGGTGATGGGGGCGGCGGCGGCGACGAGGGCTTGTAGTTCTCCTCGCCTAACTTCTCCTCCTCTTTTTTTAAGCTTATATTTTAAATTTAATTTAAAGAAAATTAGTATGAAAAAGTAAATTTAGACCAAAGCGACGTCGTTTTAGTCTTATATTTCATAATTTGGCCACATCATCGCCATGAAGGAGAAAGAAAATATTAAAATAAGCCACATCGGCGTTTTTCGTTAGTAAATTAGACAATGTTAATTTTAGGATTCGATTGAATCAATTTGATAAGTCTGAGGATTTGTAGTGAGCATACCCCTATTTTTATTGTTTTTTGCAAAAGGATGTGACCTATTATTGAGGGGTTGCTCTCAAGTGCATATCATGGATATCAGTGTTCATGTGACGAGTAGACCTGCCGTAAATAAACCAATTTCGTATGTTAGTTTTGGGAGGCTCAATTCTATATGGGTAATTCGTTTTTTATCAACTAGGACTAAGTGGGTTAAGAAAAAATGAAAGCCTAAAAAGGCAAGTCACGAACAACGCTCCAAGAACCATCCCAATAACATGTTCCCACGGATCTGATTTTCGAAACAAACACATGCCATTACCGAAAAGCTTCATTCCAATGCTTATAGGAGCGAAATGAACAAGCACGCAAGGGGATTGAGGATTGAAATCATGAAAAATTAGGGTTCGAAGGAGGGGGAAGGAGCAATTGGAGTTGACATGCGGCGCATGTAGGGAAGTTTGTAGAGGGCATTGAAGTAGAGATTTGCGTGCCTAGCCCCAGCAGAGCTCCGAACATTGTCACGCTCCACCCCATCTCTCTCTCTCCGATCATGTGATGGGGAGTGGGGTTGTGGCAAAGAGGGTTTTTTTTTTTAGTGTTTAATGTGTTTCGATTCGGTGCGGGTATGTGACCCGAACTGAAACAAACCATCAAGATACCCAGAATTTTTTCTTGTTACCCTAACCAGAATGAAGGGTCCTAAAAATACTTGAAATTTTTGGATTGGTTCGGTTCATATCGATTTGGGGAATTTTGACACCCTTAGCAGTTGCATCACTAAACCATAAGAGAATTATGAACACTAGGACACTAAGTGCTCGAATGATAACTATTTTGTTTCCTGTTTTTCTATTTTTCTGCTCTCGGGAACAGTTTTGAACATAAATCTGTTTGGCAACACAATTTTATTATTTTTTTTAAATTTCCAAGACAAATTTTTAGCCTAAAAATATATTTGAAACAAAAATGAAAAGTACGTCTCTTTTTTTTTTTTTACTTTTTTACTTCTGGAACATGAACAAAAAATAACAACTCTTTTTATCGCTCGACCTTGTTGCCCGCCTTAGCTCATCGACCATTGGGAACAATAATTTAAGAATAACCTATTAAATAGAAATTTTGTGTCATTGATTAAGCATTACTCTCTGCTTAGAACTCGTCCAGGAAAATAAAATAGAAAAATCTATTTCTGGCTAGATACTAAGCGAGGAAAAAAATGATTTTCATTTGCACCCTAAGCAACACTAGAAGTTGGAAAATTAAATAAACAAAAGCTTGAACCAGGTGGCCCTCCTACGATTACTTGATCAAATTCTGAAAAATACAAAAGAGCAAGCAAAATGGCTTGATCAGAGACTAAGATCATGAGCCACAAAAATAAATCAACTTCTCAAACTTTGAATTTATAACCAAGTCTATCAAGTATCCACTAGCCATCTCCAAATTAGAACTCGATTACAACATTCATCCATAACCTAGGGTGAATTGGTTCCAAACTATTTTTGTCCAAATTCAACTTAGGAACCAAACTAGTGGAACTGGTTTCTAGGTAAAACTGGTTATTCCAGCATTGGAAATAGGAACCCAACTAGTCCTACGCTAGTTCTAGGTTTGTGAAACCAGGAACTGAACCAATTTTATTTGGAAACTGGTCGGACTATGCCGGTTCGGTTTGGTTTTCAAATTGAACCAGACCAGTGCTCACCCCTTGCACTTACACTGATGGTGGGCTTAAAATCTTGTTTGGGCCTGAATATTTACTCACATTTTGTGCTCTCTTTTGTCCTCTTTTTTCCCCTTCTTCTTCCTTCCTTTTGTGGTGCAAAACCTAACACTTTCACCGAAGCCTGAGGCGATAAAAGGATCAGTTTCAAGTTATGGAGAAGGTTCACTGCCTTTGGCATCGTGGTCGGTAGTGGCTATGGATTCTTTATGGTTCCAAGCGATGGTCACTGGTTGTGGCGTCATGGATGGTGGAATGTAGCAGACGATGATGGCACTCAAAAAAATGGGAGTGGATGCGAAAAGGGGATATCCTATTGTGGCAGCAATTTGTTTCTTTTATTTATGATCGACGGTGGTTGCTAATAATGAAGAACATGGTGATGATTGCATGTGAGTATGATGGTTCAATGATGGGTGGCGGCCGGCGATGGCATCAGTGAAAATTTTTAGCAAGCATGGAAATTGGAGGCTATGTCCTGTCTAGTACTTTTGGGTTGGCAGGCAGTTTAGATGGAGGGGTTGCATCTAAAATTGGATGAGTCTTGGATCATCCACTCATTAGCCAGAAAACACAAGGTAAAACAACTAGTCATTTGACTGATATTAATTCCTCCTCTGCTTGCAGTGCATAGTTGGGCAACACAATGGTTTTCCTTCACTCATACTGCAACCAACACAAAGCATATACTGAAATATCTAAACATTCACAACCTAATGGTTATAAGCAGCACTGTATAAATTGTACCATACACAATCACAATCTCTAGTCACACAACTACAGATTTTACAGTACACCCGCCTCCCATCCGTCCTATTTCAACAACATGGTAACTAGGTACAAGTAAGTCCATCAAATATTTATAAATGAAAGATCGTTTGGCATACTAGTTTGTCCGCAATCCCAGAGATCCAAGATCTCAATACCGTCGCTTGCAGATCCAAGATCATACCATTCATCACTATGCCCATCTACAAACGGATAATCATTAAAAAGCAGGCTTTGCTCTTCGTACATCTGGGCCTGCTGAGGAATGACAGGCACATTACCGTCTGGCATACTGGAAATCGATATCTCATTCTGATTTTCTGTTTCGATCATAATTTCCTCATATGTCTGGAGGAAGAAAAGAGGGGGGCAAAGAACATTTAAAACCTTTAGTTTAGCTAGACATATTGGTAGATCATATTGCTTTATGTCAACAACCCAGAGCAATTTTTGGTTACCTGAGCACTAATTTCGTGGGCTCGTCCATTTCCGGAGTCATGAGGAGTACTAACGGTGCTTGAACTGGCCGAAGTACTCACTTTTGCTGACCTCGCTTTCTTACATTTCCTGTCGATTATATGACACAGAACAAAGGCCATCTGCAAAGATGAAAGGATGAGGATCAGAGTTTTACAAACAGAGACCATCATAACCATATACAAATGAAATATTCTATGCATAGGATGGATGGCGGATCGCCGATTAAAGTTAAGCTATTCTTGATATTCTAAACCATATTCAACCATACCTGCACTGGTAAACACCTTAAAGATGCTCAGTTAGAGGGATTAGAAGAGGAAAAATCGAGTACCGGGCCGGAGATTTTACTGTCAGAGACACTCGAGTTTAGGAGATATTCGTGCATGGCCACATTTGTCTTGCGGCCTTTTGGTTGTCGACCTTCATAGTAAACCAAAATCTTCCTGATCCCTATCTGCTTGCCAGTGTCCAGGGATCGTATGACGCGTTTCTTACAGGTATCTTTCCAATATCCAAATTTTGTCATCCTATTATTAGAACGACGATTATTCGGAATATTGTCCCCGCAAGGACAGAAGAAGAAGCACTCCCGTCCATCTGATGGTATTGCCGATTTTTCTACAAACAA
This sequence comes from Syzygium syzygioides, assembly GCA_031216285.1. Lineage (NCBI taxonomy): Eukaryota > Viridiplantae > Streptophyta > Magnoliopsida > Myrtales > Myrtaceae > Syzygium > Syzygium syzygioides. The sequence continues at coordinate 14,731,096 of CM062248.1, forward strand.
AGAACAGTTAAATGAATTCACTGAGTACAATCTCTAAAGCAACAAGCAAATAGCACAAAAACATGGGAAAATGGAAAAATGCAGAAGGCTCAAAGGACCAGCACCACGCTATGCTCTTACTATTGTATGAATTGAACAAATCTGGCGGCTCACACTCGTAGATGTATAGCTCTGGGATGAGGCAACATGGTTCTACTTTCCCCTTGAGCTTCCCTCTAAGGTGATGATCGACGAGTTCGTCCTCGGTCGGTCGGAATCTGAGTCCCACCGGCCATGTCTCCATTCGATTTGATGATGCCTATGAGTCTCAACCTCAACCTGGCGTAGAACAAGAGAAGATGAGCGTAGACAACTTACAAGGGCAGGGGAAAAAAACAGAGGAAAGGAAGTTTACTGTTTGCTCTGCTTTGCTTGGGACCTGAGAGCGTGACTCCAAAGTCCATTCAAGTGGGTCGACTTTATAGTCACAAAAGCGACCACTTTTCTTCGCCCTTGTCTCAGAAGGCATTGTACTGTTCAGTGGATCCCACTTCAAGCTCAAGACACGCTTTTGCTGACGACAGACGGCCGGAATTCCTCCATTACCTGGATTAACTTTGTCGGGTACAATTCTGGAAAAATGGGTAATACCATAAAAAAGTCTCAAATTAATACGTTCATATCACATATATTTCAAAATAATCTTTGTGTTGCAGAAAATTTTAAAGTGCTACACCCGTGCCGCACTTACCCTCTAATTAATTTTCATAGATTGGAAAATACCTAAAATTTGTAATTTTGGTGATTTGGGATTTTCTGTAATAGGACCTACCACCCGCCTAGGTGGCGCTGCTGTAGCGCGCACTCTTCCTCTCTCAAAAGGTTGAGTGTTCGAATCCCGGGCGCCACAGGGTGACTTAACCGGTGGCACGTGTGTGGTGGCTAGCACGTGTCGCCCCCAGGGTTTACTCTCCGGCTGTCGGCCGTGCGGGGGTTCCCTGGGTTACAAAAAAAAAAAATTAGTTGAAGATAAGTATAGCACGGATGGACTAGTTTAAGATTTTCTGTGACATAAAAATAAGTTTGGGATAAATGTGGCATGGGCGCACTAGTTTTGAATTTTCTGTGACATGAAAATTAGTTTTGTGTAAATGTGGTATATGTAAATTAATTTCAGATTTTTACTGATTTTAAACCTTTAAAGAATATTCATAAAATTGGATTATGGGTCCAAAGTTGATTACGTCACTCATCATAACAAAAAGAAAGAGGGAAAGACTTATATTAAACGATTGAATATGGATCGCTTATTTATCGGAAAATCCAGGCACGCGAAAGCTTTGCTAGTCACGTAGCATATCACCAGCTACATACGTTGCATACCAACTCCTACACTCATGAATAGCCACATCATGATGTGAAGTTGAAACTTGGAAGCGTTTCACTGTAAAGAATACTCCAGAATCTCATTCAACATGCCGATGATGATATGGAGCTGCAATTGGGTCCCAGCCAAGTAGACTTAAGTATTTCATATGACATGTGTACACTGAGCATTGGTGATAGCTAAAGGGAAAAGGAAGATTCGCATCTAAAGCGCAGTTGATTCTCCAACAGATATAACTTCTGCCAAAGGTCTAAAATTTCGGGAAATGATATGATAGCGCATGATATTTCTATTATTGCTCAATACCGTTCTCGAATTTTATTTTTGGTTTAATGATGGTAATTTTACAAATTCCACATGTAAGAATGCATACCCATCTTTTTGGAGTTCAGGTTTTCCGTCTTCCGGTATTTGATGTCTTGAGCAAAAAGATGCGACCCATGATTGAGGTGGGTGATCTCAAGTATAGATCTTTGACATTAAGGTGCAAGTGATGAGAGGTAGAAGACATCTAATATAGCAAGTTGCCCCATAACTCCTCTAGATTAGGGCTTGGACTTTAGGCCCCCTCTCGGGAAATATCCCGGGATGAGATATCGGAACTTGCTGCTCGTCCCAATGTTTACTAGCTCTTGCAGCAGTTTATTGACCATGAACAGTACATTCGACGGATGTGGGTCAATCATTGAACACGCAACCATGGTGGGGAACAGGTCTAGCCAAGAATTTCCTGTTAAATCGTGTGCGTTAGAATTGCCAATTCTCTTCCTGGCACATGCGTCAACCTCGCAAAATTCCCTTTCTGCTTACTGACTTTACTGAATGACGCGACAGTTTATTAACATCGCCAATCGGGAGGGCTAAAACAATCCTAACATAGATTCAACGAGAAGTAGTGGCGCTTCAGCTTGTTCAGTGTGTTAATAATTGCGAAGTACAATTTGATCTGCAATTGGTGTGCATAGCTCAGATGCAGAATTCATCCTCAACCATAAATGAAGTATGAGAAATAAAATGCTTCAGCACATTTTGACTTGCGAATGATAAAGCTTTAGATGCAATGACGGAGGTGTACAGGATGGAGAACACTGTCAGAAGAATCTCCTCAGTTCGGTTTTTCACTAACGGAACCGGTGAAAGCTTTCAGCAAGAGTTTCCATTCCATTACAGATGACAAAGAAGTACCAAGGCATAGCTATCCAAATGAAGACAAGCTACAAGTGATACTACTGTTAAACTAGACGCTTGTATCATAACCTCATATTCAGATAAATAGCACTGAAAATCAGAAATACAATCATGTTTGTGAGATTAAAGATGAACTTGAAGTCGGTTCTCGGTATGAAATGGGCCCTCTATCAGTGAATTCATCATTCCTTGGATCAAAGGCTGTATTAGCACGCAAAAAGATTAATCATCAACATCTTGCCTGGTCGTTAAGACAGATTTTAATTGTATAAACAGGACTTTCTTCCTCGCACCTCAGGAAATGAGTCTTCGTGATCAGGTTGATGAAGATCCGACTCCAAATCTGCCAGGCTAATGGCTCCATGAGCTAATTCTATGGTTGAATTATCAGGTTGATGAAGATCCGAATCCAAATCTGCCAGGCTAATGGCTCCATGCGCTAATTCTATGGTTGAATTATCAGCCTTCTCATCTCGTGTATGCTTTAAGCAACACAAAACATAATTCCTATTCAACTGTCAAAAGACCAGTTCATACCATCCGATCATATTTTCTTCAACAGTAAAATATTCTGCTCACAAATTTGGGAAAATAATATCGTTCTCTTTATATGTGTGAGATTTCAATCTTTTGAAGTAGAAACTGAGCAAAATAATGTTTCTTTGCTTCTTTAGGAACCGTGGAAACTTTTAATCAAGTGTTTCTGCAGATTATTGTAGCTATACTTCTCATATGACATGTTATCGAATTCATGCATGTTGTGAATATAATAGATTGTAACAAATAAGTGAGGGATAGATTGAGTACATCATTGGTGAGTAAGTGATACTCGTGGATGACCCACTTGGTGCTGATGCCCTCAGAGCCCCGACCAATGTGGAACACTAATGTTTTCTTATTACCGATTACTCTGCTCATATCTCTGGCCTTGACATTCCGATTAGGACCAGTCTTCTTCCAATAGCCCGAGGGAGTCGATCTCTTAACCTGTTGGGGGGTTTGCAGACAGAAGAACCACCACTGTCGAACTTCGTCATCCGGGGGAATGATTGATTCACCTGTCATTCCCTCGACTTTTCACTGATTGACGATACATATTATGCTCCACAAACCCATGAACTTAAGGTAATAAGTTTCCGAGAATCATGGCCGGAGAGAAATTATATCAAAGGAGCAAGCAAATTGATAGAGGTATCTGTTGTTACCGTGAAACTTCTGTGATAACTCCCAAGGATCCCACCTGCAGATGTCGACATCGGGAATAACGCAGGGATGGTCTACATATCCTAGGACTCGGTTCTTCAAGTAATAATCGACGAATTCCTCGTCAGTTGGTTGGAATCTATATCCGACCGGCAAATTCTGTGGGATGATCACAGCTCCCATCTACTTCAACCTGCAATAGAACAAGAGAAGATGAGCGTAGACAACTTGCAAGGGCAGGGAAAAAAAACAGAGGAAACGGAGTTTACTGTTTGCTCTGCTTTGCTTGGGACTTGAGAGTGTGACTCCAAAACCCATTCAAGTGGGGTGGACTTTATAGCGCAAAAGCGATCACTTTTCTTCGCCCTTATTTCAGAAGGCATTGTACTGTTTAGTGGATTCCACTTGAAGCTCAAGACAATGCTTTTGCTGACGTCGGACGCTCGGAATTCCTCCATTGCCCGTATTAACTTTTTTTTTTTTTTTTTTGTAACTCAGGGAACCCCCGCACGGCCGACAGCCGGGAAGTAAACCCTGGGGGCGACACGTGCTAGCCACCACACACGTGCCACCGGTTAAGTCACCCTGCGGCGCCCGGGATTCGAACACTCAACCTTTTGCGAGAGGAAGAGTGCGCGTTCCAGCAGCGCCACCCAGGCGGGTGGTACCCCGTATTAACTTTGTTGTGTACGATTGTGAAAAATGAGTAATATCGCGAAAAAAATCTCAAATTGATACATTTATATTATATCTATTTATCGCAAATTAGTACACTCGTACCACATTAATCTCAAACTAATTTTCATAATAAAAAATTCTAAATCACCAAAATCTTATGTTAGAAAAATCCTAAAATCCCTAATTTTGGTGATTTGAGATTTTTTTGTAATATGAAAATTAGTTTGAGATGAGTGTGGCACGGACGTACCAATTTGGAATTTTTTGTGGCACAAAGATTAGTTTGGGATAAATGTCGTTCGGGTGTACCGGTTTGGAATTTTTTACGAAATGAAAATTAGTTTTGCGTAACTGTGACACGAATATATCAATTTGAGATTTCTAGTGATATTAATATTTTAAAAAACATTCGTAAAATTGGTATATGGGTCTAAAGTGGATTTAGTCACTCGTCATAACAAAAAGAAAAGAGAGACTTATATTAAATGATTGAATATAGCTTACTTATTTATTTGAATATGCAAGTACGTCAACACTTTGCAAGTCACATAGCATGTCACCACCTACATACATTGCATATCAAACTGCAATGGTCATGAATAACCACATCATGATGTGAACTTGAAACTTGGAAGTGTTTCACTGGGAAGAATACTCTAGAATCTCATGCAACATGCCGATGATGATATGGAGTTGCAAGTAGGTCCTAGTCAAGTAGACTTTAGTATTTCATATGACATGTGTGCACTTAGCATTGGTTATAGCTAAAGGGAGAAGAAAGATTCGCATCGTTATGATTTTAAAGCGCAATTGATTTTCCAAAAAATATAACTTCTACGAGACGTCTAAAATTTAGGGAAATGACATGATAGGGCCTGATCTTTGTAATAATGATTATATCATCCTCGAACTTTATTTTTGGTTTAATGAGGGCAATTATGCAAATCCCACGTGTTCGAGTGCGCACCCATCTTTTTAGGATTCAGGTTATCCTTCTTATGGTATTTGATATCTTTAGCAAAAATGATGCGACCCATTATTGAGGATATTGATCTCAACTGTATATTTTAGATATCAAGGTTCATGTGACGAGTAGAACTGCCAAAAATGAACCCTTCTTGTATCTTAGTTTTAGAAGGTCCAATTTTGTATGGGTAAAACTCATTTAGTATAAAACAGGCCTAAGTAGGTTAAGAGAAAAATGAAAGCCTGAAAAAGCAGGTCATGCTGGGTGTGCTTATAACTCATATTTGACCCTTTTAGCCTAGCAAAAAAGGTCTCTCTGTTCGTCTTTCTCTGCATCTCTCTCTCTCCTCAGTCCACTCACTTATCACAAAAACAATTGCCACCGCAAAACGGTGACGGCGCCCTTTCCATCATGCCCACATTCACCCCGATCGTCCACACGATCAACCTCAACCTCCCCATCAAGTACCCTGAGAATGAGGCCTTCGCTTTCGGAACCAAGGGTGGCAGCACCATGGTCGACCCGCACTCTGCATTATCAAACCGCAAGAAGATGGCGGCCGGTTCACCGCTGCGGCACCTTGACAACAACCAGTGCAGCAGTGAGCTTCGTGCCCTCGACTGCAAACTCTCCTCCTCGTGCGGTCACGTCCAGATCAAGGGCTTCAACTCTGGCTCCTTCTCCGACATTGCCGTCCATGCCATGGGCTCCGCTAACTACGTACCTCCATCACCTCATCCTCTCCCACTAGAAGAGCAAGGCGAGGTTCAAATGTGATGGGAAGCAGCTTCTCTCGGTTCAAGCCGATCCATTATGAGACGGATCGGAGGCAACACCAACTACACCGGATCCACCAATCGGACCTGATCTTCACCGTTTGATACTTCAAAGAACATTTTCAGAGAAGTCATTTTTCAGAAAAATAGTAACATTTTTCGGGTGTTTGCTTGAACTTGAGTTGGAAATCCTTTTTCCACCATTTGCTACGAAAACTGGCTTTTCACCCATGGATTTTCCTTCCAAGTGAGTCTCATACTTATTAAAGGTGATCGGTTTCAGGATGCATAAGTTCTAGATCTAAACTAGGTGGTCCATCAAAGCAAAAGCAAGTAGGGGGTGTCAATGGGTCGGTTTGGTTTCGATTCCCGAACCGACCCAAACACGAATGCTTTATATATTTTGTGACTCGAACCAAGGTTTGAACCGTACAGAACCCACACCGAAATAATAGTTTTGTTGGTGTGTTGTAACATCCCGGACCTACCGCCCCACGTGATATTGTCCGCTTTGGGCCAAGCCCTCACGGTTTTAAAACGCGTCACTGGGGGAAGAGGTATCCACAGCTTATAAAGCCTGCTTCGTTCCCCTCTCCAACCGATGTGGGATCTCACAATCCACCCCCGTAGAGGGACCAGCGTCCTCGCTGGCACACCGACTCGGCACCGGCTCTGATACCATTTGTAACATCCCGGACCTACCGCCCCACGTGATATTGTCCGCTTTGGGCCAAGCCCTCACGGTTTTAAAACGCGTCACTGGGGGAAGAGGTATCCACAGCTTATAAAGTCTGCTTCGTTCCCCTCTCCAACCGATGTGGGATCTCACAATCCTTCCCACATTGGTTGGAGAGGGGAACGAAGCAGGCTTTATAAGCTGTGGATACCTCTTCCCCCAGTGACGCGTTTTAAAACCGTGAGGGCTTGGCCCAAAGCGGACAATATCACGTGGGGCGGTAGGTCCGGGATGTTACAAATGGTATCAGAGCCGGTGCCGAGTCGGTGCGCCAGCGAGGACGCTGGTCCCTCTACGGGGGTTGGATTGTGAGATCCCACATCGGTTGGAGAGGGGAACGAAGCAGGCTTTATAAGCTGTGGATACCTCTTCTCCCAGTGACGCATTTTAAAACCGTGAGGGCTTGGCCCAAAGCGGACAATATCACGTGGGACGGTAGGTCCGGGATGTTACATGTGTAGTCCATACTCCCTAACAACAGGAAGGCACAGGAGGCATGGGGGGCCGTCCCACGAGAGTCGGAAGGGGCAGCGTCCCCGCGAAATCTAAGGGCTTTTACATATACAACCTATATTTTATTAGTAGTTTGGGCTTGTACCTGTGAATAGCTATTGTTACCAATATATATATATATATATATATATATATATATATTCTATTTCTTTTGTAATTAAGAGATATAACAGAGAGATGTCTTGTGCAAATTATAGTGGCATTTTCTGCTAGACGTAGCTAACCTTGTGTCTCAATTTCTTTTTCTTCTTTTACTCTCCATTTCTTTGTTAGTGCACCAAATCCTAATAGGTTTGGTTATGTTAGGTCCAAATTTTCGGTTTTCCAAGGTATTGTTTTTGGGAGGGGGCCGCCGCTGCTTCTTCGTCTTCTCCCCCTTCATTCTTCTTCTTCTTCTTCTTCTTCTTTCCATCCTAGCAATTTGCCGGCAGCCTTGGCCTTTTCAAGCATCTTGTTGAGATCTTCTTGGAGCTGACCGTCCCATATCACCAGTTGGTTCGCCAACACCACTCGAAGACCCAACCCAATAACATGTTTTCACGGATCTTATTTTTGAACCAAACACTTGCCAATACCAAAAGCTTCAATCCAATGCTTATAGGAGCAAAATGAACAAGAACGCAAGGGGATTGAGGATTGAAATCGTGAAAAATTAGGGTACACGAGGGGGAAAGAGCAATTGGAGTAAACATGCGGTGCATGTAAGGGAATTTGTAGAGGGTATCGAAGTAGATCTGTGTGCCCAGCCCCAGCAGAGCTCCGAACATCATCGCACTCCACACCATCTCTCTCTCAGATCATGTGATGGTGAGTGGGATTGTGGCAGAGGAGGTTTCATTTTAGTGTTCGATGTGTTTCGGTTCGGTTCGGATATATGAAGCAAACTTTAACAAACCGTCGAGATACCAAAACTTTTTTCTTATTACTTGAACCAGAACGAGACCCAACTCAAAAATACCTGAAATTTTCGGATTGATTCGATTCGGGCTGGTTTGCAGAATTGACAGCCCTAGCAGCAACATCACTAAACCGCAAGAGAACTACGAACACTAGGACACAGCAACACCTGAAGTTGGAAAATTAACTAAACAAAGCTTGACCTGGGTGGTCCACCTACGGCTACTTGATCTAATTCTGAAGAATACAAAGAGCAAGCGAAATGGCTTGATCAAAGACTGAGCTCTTGAACCACTAAAATAAATCACTTCTCAAGCTTTATAACAAACTAAGTCTACCAAGGATCCACTGGCCGTCTCCAAATTAGAACTTGATTACAACATTCATCCATAACCTAGTGTGAATTGGTTCCAAATTAGTTTGGTCTCGGTTCAATTTGGGAGCCAAATTAGTGGAACTGGTTTCTAGGTAAAACCATTTCCTGCATTAGAACTAGGAACATCCTACACTAGTTCTAGGTATAAGAGTTTTTATGATGTGGATTACATTAATTGATATCGTTATTAACTGTTTTACGGGCTTGATCTAATAAAGTGCGATATAAAGGTTTCTTAAATAATCTAATATGGGACTTTTTAGTGTAGGCTGAGTAAAGCCCGACCCATGATGAGAGGGCTTGACTTAAAACTTTATAAATAGAACTCAAATCCTTCTTCTAGTCTTAACACACACATTGTCTCATAAAAGAGGCAAACGCCAACTGTGAGAGATAGTCTCATTGAGCCAGTGATACAAAAGATAATAGAGTAGAAGACTTACGCTGGGAATCGTCGCTGTTCCGCATTGAGAACGTTGAATTCCGAATCAGATGGACGAATTCCTTTTACTCTATTACCGCGTTCTAGATTCTGGCTATGGAGATATTGGATGTCGTTGTATTGCAACCAACACTAGGTTCACGAAACTAGGAACTAAACTAGTTTTCCTTGGAAATCAATCAATTCAGGCCAGTTTGGTTTGGTTTTTAGGTTGAATCGGACCGGTGTTCACCCCTAACACTTACGCTGATGGTGGGCTTAGAAATCTCGTTTTGGCTTGAATATTTACTCACTTTTTGTGGTCCAGCTCACAATTTCGCATTTCCTTTTTCTTCTATCCTCTTTTTTGCCCCTTCTTCTTCCTTCCTTTTTGTTGTGCACAGTGAAGCCTAACACTTTCGCCGATGTCTGAGGCGAAAAAAAGATTAGTTTCAGGTCATGGAGAAGGTTCACTGCCTTCGGCATAATGGTCGGTGGTGGCTATGGATTCTTAATGGTTCCAAGCGATGGTCAGTGGTGGCGGCGTCATGGATGGTGTACTGTGGCAGACGATGATGGCACTCAAAACAATGGGAGTGGCTGCGAAAAAGGAAAATCCTATGGTGGCAGCAATTTGTTTCTTTTATTCATGATCGACGGGGGTTGCGGATGATGAAGAACATGGTGATGATGGCATGTGAGTATGTGGCAATGGCGCGGTGGTGGTAGTGCGTATACAGTGTTTACAAAGAAGAAAGATGGTGGTGAACGAGGGTGTGCCGTGGGAGAAGTGGTAGCGCTTCAGTTTGTTCAGGGTGTTGACGATTGCTTAGGTACAATTTGATCAGCAATTGGTGTGCATAGCTGAGATGCAGAATTCATCCTCAACCATAAGTGAAGTGTAAGAAAAAAAATATGCTTCCACACATTTCGATTTGCATATGATAAAGCTTCAAATGCAACGATGGAGGTGCACAAGATCAAACACTGTCAGAAGAATCATCACGGTTCGGCATTTTGCTTATGAGATTGGTGAAAATTTTCAGCAAGAGTGGAAATTGAAGGCTATGTCCTGTCTAGTACTTTTGGGTTGGCAGGCAGTTTAGATGGAGGGGGTGCATCTAAAATTGGATGAGTCTTGGATTATCAACTCATTAGCCAGAAAACACAAGGCAATACAACCAGTCATTTGACTGATATAACTTCCTCCTGTGCTTGCAGCGCATGGTAAGGCTACACAATGGTTTTCCTTCACTCACACTGGAACCAACTCAAAGCATATATACTGAATCATCTAATCTTTCGCAACCTGATGGTTATAAGCAGCACGATATAGTTTGTACCATACACACTCACAATCTCTAGTCACACGACTACAGATTTTACAGTACACCCACCTCCCATCCGTCCTATTTCAACAACATTGTAACAAGGTTCAAGTAAGTCCATCAAATATTTATAAATGAAAGATCGTTTTGCCATACTAGTTTGTCCGCAATCCCAGAGATCCAAGATCTCAATACCGTCGCTTGCAGATCCAAGATCATACCATTCATCACTATGCCCATCTACAAACGGATAACCATTAAAAAGCAGGCTTTGCTCTTCGTGCATCTGGGCCTGCTGAGGAATAACAGGCACATTACCGTCTGGCATACTGGAAATCGATATCTCATTCTCATTTTCGGTTTCAATTGTAACTTCCTCAGATGCCTGGAGGGATAAAAGAGGGGGAAAAAGAACATTTAAAAGCTTTAGGTTAGCTAAACATATCGGTAGATCATATTCTTTATGTCAACCACAGCAACTTTTGGTTACCTGTGCACTACTTTCGTGGGCTAGTCCATTTCCGGAGACTTGAGAAGTACTAACGGTGCTTAGACTATCCGAAGCACTCACTTTTTCTGACCTCGCTTTCTTACGTTTCCTGTCGAAAATGTGACAGAGAACAAAGGCCATCTGCAAAGATGAAAGGATGCGGATCAGAGTTCTACAAACAGAGACCATCATAACCATATACACATGAAATATTCTATGCATAGGATGGATGGTGGATCGCCGATTAAAGTTAAGCTATTCTTGATATTCTAAACCATATTTAGCCTTACCTGCACTGGTAAACACCTTAAAGATGCTCAATTAGAGGGATTAGAAGAGGAAAAATAGAGTACCAGGCCAGAGATTTTACTGTCAGAGACACTTGAGTTTAGGTGATATTCATGCATGACCACATCGGTCTTGCGGCCTTTTGGTTGTCGACCTTCATAGAAAACCAAAATCTTCCTGATCCCTATCTGCTTGCCAGTGTCCAGGGATCGTATGACGCGTTTCTTACAGGTATCTTTCCAATATCCAAATTTTGTCATCCTATTATTAGAACGACGATTATTCGGAATATTGTCCCCGCAAGGACAGAAGAAGAAGCACTCCTGTCCATCTGATGGTATTGCCGATTTTTCTACAAACAAAGAACAGTTAAATGAATTCATCGAGTACAATCTCTTAAGCAACAAGTAAATAGCACAAAAACATGGGAAAATGGAAAAATAGAGAAGACTCAAAGGACGAGCACCACGCTATGCTCTTACTATTGTATGAAATGAACAAATCTGGCGGCTCACACTCGTAGATGTATAGCTCTGGGATAAGGCAACATGGTTCTATTTTTCCCTTGAGCTTCCCTCTAAGGTGATGATTGATGAGTTCATCCTCGGTCGGTCGGAATTTGAGTCCCACCGGCCATGACGCCATTCAATTTGATGATGCCTATCAGTCTCAACCTCAACCTGGCATAGAACAAGAGAAGTGCCTATGAGTCTCAACCTCAACCTGGCATAGAACAAGAGAAGATGAGCGTAGACAACTTACAAGGGCAGGGGAAAAAAACAGAGGAAAGGAAGTTTACTGTTTGCTCTGCTTTGCTTGGGACTTGAGAGCGTGACTCCAAAGTCCATTCAAGTGGGTCGACTTTATAGTCACAAAAGCGACCACTTTTCTTCACCCTTGTCTCAGAAGGCATTGTACTGTTCAGTGGATGCCCGTTCATGCTGAAGACACGCTTTTGCTGACGACAGACGCCCGGGATTCCTCCACCGCCTGCATTAACATTGTTGGGTACAACTCTGAAAAATGGGTAATACCACAAAAAAATCTCAAATTATTACATTCATCCCACATCTCACTCAAACTAATTTTATTTCACAAAAAATCCCAAACTGGTACATCCGTGTCAAACTTACCCCCAAATAATTTTCATCACAAAAAATCCTAAATCACCAAAATCTTCTATTGGAAAATCCCTAATTTTGGTGATTTGAGATTTTCTGTAATATGAAAATTTATTTACAGTAATTGTGGCACGAGTATTTTGGTTTGAAATTTTTTGTGACAGAAAAAATTAATGTAAGATAAATGTGGCACGGGTGTATCGATTTGGTATATTTTGTGAAATGAAAATTAGTGTTGTGTAATTGTGGCATGGATATATCAATTTGAGATATTTAGTAATATTAACCCTTCAATCAATATTAATAAAATTGGATTATGGGCCTAAAGTGGGTTTAGTCACTCGTCATTCTTTGAAGTTGGGCTTTCGATCTGAAATGTCATAGTCGCTAGATCAAATATCTAAAGAATGGACCAAATTAGTAAATTCTAAAAATTTATTAGCGAAAATTTAGGTGTCAATAATTATAACAAAAAGAAAGAGGAACAACTTATATTAAATGATTAATTATGGCTACGTGAATGCTTTGCAAGACACATGTCATATCACCAGTGACATACATTGCATATCAACTCCTATAGTCGTGAATAACCACATTAGGATGTGAAGTTGAAACTTGGAAGTGTTTCGCTGTGAAGAATACTCTAGAATCTCATGCAACATGCCAATGACGATAAGGAGTTGCGAGTGGGTTCCAGTCAACCAGACTTTACTACTTCTCATGACCTGTGTACACTGGGTAATGGTGATAGCTAAAGGGCGAAAAAAGATTTGCGTTGGTACGATTCTAAAGCACCATATATTCTTCAAAAGATATAACTTCCGCGAAAGGTTTGAAATTTGGGGAAATGACATGACGGGCTTGATCTTTCTATTAATGCTTAATATCATGCGCGAACTTTATTTTCGATGTAACGATGGCAATTCTACAAATTCCACATGTAAGGATGTATAGCCATCATTTTGGAATTCAAGTTTTCCATCTTTTTGGTATTTGATGTCTTAAGTAAAAGGATGTGACCTTATTATTAAGGTGATTATTGCGGAAGCAAGCGATTGGATAATAAAATAAACAGAAAAAATAAATTGGATACCAGATTCACGTGATTTGGTAATAATGACCTACGTCAATGACGAAATCAAGCGATATAACGGAGATTACAACCGTACTCAAATTGCTCAAACACTCTTGATATTTCCTAGTTCCAATCACAACCAATAACCCACTCGGTGTTTAGCCTCCTATTTCTTGTGAAATAATCTCTTAAGCTCACGAATGATTACACATATTTTAACACATGATCTAATCGGCTTCAACACATTAACTTCATGGATGAAATTCACAAAGAAAGACCCACCGTTAGAAGTGGCAAAATGGGTTAAGAATCCATATTTTAACTCATATTTAATTTTATGGGTCATAAATGGGTTGGATTTAGTTTTGAACAAAAGCTTAAGTGGGTCATAAATAGTTTACTTATTAACTTAATGGATCTTAAATGAGTCATAAATGGGTTAGCTTTAGTTTTAAAGATAAGCTTAAATGAGTTGACCTTCATTTTAAAAATAAGCTTATGTGAATCATAAACATGTCATTTTTAACTCTTTTAATTTTCTGATTTTTTAAAATAATTTTTTCTTTTCTTATTTTTTCTTTTTCTTCTTCCTTAGCCGGTGGCTGGCTATAAGCGTAGGATGAGCTTGCTGGCCTCAAGCCTGCCTGGAGCCTCGTAAATCTAGTGAGCCTCGAGTTCGCTAGCCTTGGGTGAGCTCAGCTTGCCGATCGGGCGCGGCTGAGGCCTCGTCAACTTCGGATGAGCTCGAGCTCCTTGGTGTCTGGCGAGCTCGTCCAACGCCTGTGGCCGGCCGATGAAGAAGGAAAAAGAAAAGAAGAAAAGAAAAGGGAAAATAAAAATAATTAAATGATTTTTTTAAATAAAAAATAATATAAAATAAAATTTATTAAAAGGAGTGCCGGTTGTCGGTCGCCGGATGTATAAGGAAAAAGGAAAAGAAAGAAAGAAAAAGAAAAACAAGAAAAACATAGATTTTTTTATATTATAAAAATTATCCACTGTATTTTATCAATATATATTTTTAAAAACTTATTAAAAACAAGTTTTTTCTAAATTGGATTTAATATTAAAGTCTTTTAGTAATATGGGTAGGGTTGAGTCGAGTTTGAATCGTTAGATTTGCATTACATAAATATGGGTCAAGATGGGATAAATGGGTCAATATGAATCGGATTATTTTCAACCCAATCCACTACCAAGCATGGTGTCACTCACAAATATTGTACTCTCGCTGTGCTTACTTGTTGGGAGCAGGACCCAATTAACCATGTACTCTCATGTCATTTGTAGGGCCGCGAAGCAAAAGGCCGATGCCTACACTCAGGGACAACATCAAGAGGAAGCTCAAGTCCGAGCCTGTCAACACACCTTTCCTAAAAAGCTTAAGCCAATGTGTCATAAACTAATTAGGATATAAGTTTCACATCACATCAATTCTCTGATGTGAGACTTTTCTGATATGGGACTTCTTTAACACAATCCACACATGCATTCTGACCGTGATTGATCTCAAGTTTAGATCTTTGATATTGAGGTGCAAGTGATGAGAGGAACAAGATATTTAATATAGCTAGTTGTCTCATAACTCCTCTAGATTAGGGATTGGACCTTAGGCCCCCTCTTGAGAAGTATCCTCAGGATGAGATATCGGAGCTCGCTGCTCATCCCAACATTTACCAGCTCTAACTGCACGTTGTCGACCTAACATTCGATGGATGTGGTTCGTTAATTGAACGCTCAACTATAACCTTTCCATGGATATAGACATCGCCGCGGTTCAGAACTGATCGATTTCAGTTCATGGCCATGTATGAACCGGAATCGGCGATTCCAGGCCGGTTCCGGTTCTGGCCTAGTTCGGAACCGGCTGGTAAAAATAAAAAATAAAAAATTATGAAATAAAAAAATAATGAATTATTAAATTATAGAATAATGAATTATTCAATATAAAATGTAATCAAAATATACATTGTAATCAAATTTGAGGAAAAAAAGAGAAAGAGATGCCCTGCTGCATTTTTTTTTGGAATTGGGCCCGTAGGCCACGGGCAGGTTCCGGTTCCGAACTACGGGCCCGGTCAATGGGCCGGTCCCGGGTTTGACCCGGGCCGGTTCTGTGCCGACCGGCCCGTGGCCATGTCTACATGGATATGGGTCCTCGTGAACCCACCACTTCGGGGGCTGACATTCATCTGATCCATGGTGGGGAATGGGTCGAGACAAGAATTTCCTATTAAACCGTGTGCGTTCGAATTGCTAATTCTCTTCCTGGCACATGCCTCAACCTAACAAAATTTCATGTCCGCTTTACTAATTTTACTGAACGACGCGACAGTTTACTAACATCGCCAATCAGGAGGGCTAAAACAATCTTAACATAGATGCAACAAAAAGAAGCTTTAGCGCTTCAGCTTGTGCAGGGACTTAATAAATGCGGGAGGTACAATTTGATCCGCAATCGGTGCGCATAGCTGAGATGCCGAATTCATCCTCAATCATAAATGAAGAATAAGGTAAAAATGCTTCAGCACATTTCCACCTGCAAATGATAAAGCTTCAAATGCAATGACGGAGGTGTAAAGGATGGAGAACAATCTCAGAAGAATCTTCTCAGTACAGTTTTTCACTTGCGAAACGGGTGAGAGCTTTTAGCAAGAGTTTCCATTCCATTACAGATGACAATGAAGTACAAGGCATGGCTATCCAAAAGAAGACAAGCTACGAGTGTTACTACATACACAAATTAAACTGGACCCTTGCATCATAACCTCACATTCAGAGAAATAGCACTGAAAATCAGAAATACAAGCATGTTAGTGACATTAACGATTGAGAGAATTGCGAAAATCTCCGTGCTGTTGGTTGTTGATCCAGCCAATTTTATTGCCGAAATTGACTGCTCTCTGGCTGGTTCAGTCTCCTCACAGTGCTCGTTGCCTTCTCCTGTTTGACCATTTCAATCGTTGTGAACAATGAGCATATTGGATCAATTAATCAATTCGAGACTCTAAAAGTACTCGAGCGTTTTACCTTCGATCTGGCTGTTGATTCAACCAAAGAATGACCTTCTGGTTTGATCTCTCTGGCTGAAAATTCCGGATTCTTGACCTTCCTAACCTTGGTTCTTCGTGTTTGCCATAAATTTCTGCATTTGCAGCCTTTTTCAGATGCTCCATCTGTTTTGCCGAGGCGATCCGCTGTCCGTTGAACTCATCCTCGGAAAAGCCCTTCTTTCCCTCCAGATGAACAACACCACCGAGAGCATGTTCCTTATGAAACCTAGATTCTTGGTCATGCTGCAGGAATACAATGCATGGGATCGATTATAAAAGAGGGAATAAGTGAGCCATTCGCTTTTTCACAAGTATAAGTGGAGGAATAGTGAAAATCTTTGAGCTGTTGGTTGTTAATCATTTACGGCAGCTTAAAATTATGAGAGAAAAAAAAACACCGGTTTGTCGAAAGCGGTCAAGTAGTCATTACATTCTGCTAGTTTTTTCTCTCGCCTTGTACTCAAACGATCCAAGTAATCCACAAAAGCACTAGTCAAAAAATTAATACTTAGACACGAGGGGTTAATTTAGAAGTTTCTTTCACCTTTGCTTTGGCTGCTGATTCATCCAAAGGTACATATTCAGGTTTGATGTTTCTGGCTGCCAGTTCTTGTTTTCTAAGCTCTTCAAATCTCAGAGGTTCATCTTTGCTGTAAATTCTTACACCCGCATGCCTTTCTGAAAGCTCCATATCTTTCGTGGAGATGTAGAAGCTGTTGGACTTACTCTCGACAAGGCCTTTCTTTTTCTCCAGACGAACAACTCCATTGAGTGGTTCAACAGTTCCATTTCGCGGATTCCCCACTACAATATGCTTCTTATGCGACTGCAACAAGACATTGCATGAACAAGATCAACTGAATCAGAGGAAATAACTGAGGTGTAGTCTAAGCTCAATCTCCTGACACACGGGAGCTTTCATTTTAGAAGTGCGTGGAGTCTGCGACATTTTTAACTTTTCACTTCTCTGTAATGACCTTTGATATATCATGCTCCTTTGGTTTATGTTACAGGGAAGCAACAGAAAATGAAGAAACAAACAACATGCTTCTCTCACCTCGACGAATCTCGTCTTGTCATCTTTGCTATAAATTCTTACAGTTGCAGGCTTTTCCAGAGGATCCATACGTTTTGGGGGCAAGACAATCGAGCTGTTGGACTCATTCCCATCAAAGCTTTTCTTTTCCTCTGGAGGAACATCTACACGTCCATGGGCTAGTTCAATTGTTTGTGTTTGCCAAGTCTCCACCATAGCATTTTTATTCTGCGAGCTAGATGTTTGGCCATACTGCAACCAACATATTGCTTGAGATCAATTGAATCAGAGGAGCTGACTAAGGCATGATACTAGTCTCATGACAAACATTAGCAGTTTCATTTCTAAATTGTCTGGAAGCTATATTACATTATGATTTTGTACTTCTTTGCATGATCTTGTTTGTTATT
The DNA here is from genome assembly GCA_031216285.1 of Syzygium syzygioides. Taxonomy (NCBI): domain Eukaryota; kingdom Viridiplantae; phylum Streptophyta; class Magnoliopsida; order Myrtales; family Myrtaceae; genus Syzygium; species Syzygium syzygioides. The sequence goes on from CM062248.1 coordinate 14,749,018, forward strand.
TCATGGCATCAACAAGCAAATCCCAATAAGCACATTTTGCAAGACCTACCAGTGGAGGAACCATGGAAATCTATGTGCAGTGGGTGATTGTTCCTCTCAAATTAGGTATTGAATTCGATTTCTCTATGGCCTTTTCAATTTCTTTGTTGTCATTGTTCTGGGGTGATTTTGATGCAGCACTGTGCTCTCTGCTTTCTCCTACCCGCCAATGTTTGTAAAACACTATATCTTATAAGCTTATACAGAAGTAATTAATTAAATCAACTGGAGACTCTTGAAACTCGGAATTGTCCTAGTCTTTTCTTTTGAATTTCGCTGAGAATACGGAATCCTTGCTATTAACTTAACCATCAAACTCAATGCAAACAATCCTAACTTGAAATTTATAATTAGACATTACGAGTGAATTTAGGAGCTTGCTTCACCTTTGCTTTGGCTTCTAATTCATCCAGAGTTACACATTCTGGTTTGATATTTCTAGCTGCAAGTTCCAGCTTCTCAACCTTTTCGACCCTTGATTCTTCATCAGTGCTGTAAGTTCTTGCAATATCAGGCTTTTTTGGAGGCTCCATATGTTTCGGGGAGGAGATATGTAACCCATTGAACTTATTCTCAATGAAGCCTTTCTTTTCATCTAGAGGAACTACACCATGGAGTGATTCGATTGTTTGTGTTCGCCGACTCTTCATAAGAACAGCGAGTTCATCATCTGAGCTACTTGTTGGGCCATACTACAATGCAGGAGAAGAAACATATTGAAGAAAGATAAATGGCTGAGGCATAATCTTAAACAGTTAAGCTTATGACGAACATCCAAGGTTTCATTTTAAGTGTCCGGAAGCTGTATCATATGTTGATATGTTCTGCTTCACTTCTCTAAGGTGATCTTTTTTGATGCGTAACAGCTGCATCACTTGCAATGTTCTTTGGTAGAATGTTTGCCATTCTAGTACATCTCTAATTGAAATTTAGGGTGTGTTTGTTTGAGTGAAAGAGTTTTCCACGAATTAGTTTTCTGGAGTCTCACTCGTTTGATTTGCTGAAAATGACAAGTCAAAGAAAATATTCATGCTTTAAGATAAGAAAATGAATTCCCTAACCTGAAAATGGGAAAACATTTTCGTGGAAAAGAATTTTCTGGAAAGCATTTTCCTTTACCATAAATTTTCCCCAAAACAAACACACCCTTAATAACGCAAGAAAAACTTCCCTGAGATTTCTCTTTTCTAAATCAGTTATTCTCCTAAAGATAGTAAAGGTAAACAAGCTACATAACCAACTGAAACTTCACGAAAAGAATTTTGACCTGTGTTTGCATGTGATCTCTCTCAAAGTAGTCAAATTGCAACTGGTCGGATTCATCAATAGAAGCAACTCTATTGTCCAACGAGAAGTCCGCAAAAGATGGACTTCTGATATTTATAGGCTCATCGGAATAGGGTCGGAATTCGACTTTTTCTGATTGGAAAGAAGCCTGCGGGAAGAATGATGAAATGAAGTGAACTCGGTTGTCCTGCTGAAATGAGGGCTCTGTCGCTGAGTTTACCCCTGCCTGATATGAAGGCTGTTATCAAAAGTAAAAAGGTTAGTTATGAACATGCTTCATAAATTATGTCCATGAACAGAACATTTTTTTCTTTTCTCACTACCAAAAATGAGTTTTTGTGTTGAGGTTGATGAAATTCTGAATGCAAGTCAACCGTGCTAGATGGTGAGTTTCCCACTGCCTGAATCCATTGATGAAATGAGGGCTCTGTCGCTAAGTTTACCCCTGCCTGATACGAAGGCTGTTATCAAAAGTAAAAAGGTTAGTTATGAACATGCTTCATAAATTATGTCCATGAACAGAACATTTTTTTTCTTTCTCACTACTAAAAATGAGTTTTTGTGTTGAGGTTGATGAAATTCTGAATGCAAGTCAACCGAGCTAGACGGTGAGTTTCCCACTGCCTGAATCCATTGCTGTTTTCAAAAGAAAAAAGATTAGTTATAAACATGCTTCACAAATTATGTCCCTGAACAGAACGTTTTTTCGTTCTCACTTCTGGAAATGAGTTCTGTTTAGGTTGATGAAGGTCTGAATCCAAGTCAACCAAGCCAATTGGTGAGTTTCCTACTGCCTGAATCCTTCGCTGTTTTCAAAAGTAAAAAGGTTAATTATGAACATGTTTAAAAAATTATGTCCATGAACAGAACATTTTTCATTCTCACTTCCACTAATGAGTTCTCGTGTTCAGGTTGATGAAGGTCTGAACCCAAGTCAACCAAGCTAATTGGTGAGTTTCCCACTGCCCAAATCCTACGCTGCTTTGGAAAAGCAAAAAGGTTAATATTGAACATGCTTCACAAATTATGTCCATTAACAGAAGATTTTTTTATTCTCACTCTGGAATATGAGTTATCGTGTTCAGGTTGATGAGGGTGTGAATCCATGTCAATCAAGCTGATGGATCCATCCTTAGATTGCATGGTTGAAATATCGGACTTCTCACCTCCTTTGTGCTTTAAGCGACAGAGGACATAATTCTTGGTCAACTGTCAAACAACCATGTTATCTGAGTCCACAAGACTTGATCCTATCCTACTTAAATTCCAGGATCCTACTACATTACAAACTTCAGTAGTGGAAAATGAGGAAGAACAGTATTTTTTTTTGCTTTTGGCTAGTCGAAACTTTTGAATTGGATTTTTACCAAAAAAAAAAAACTTTTGAATTGGATGATTCTGCAGATTATTACAACACTCAATGAATGTAGTAAATGAGAAGAAATAAATGAGGGACAGATTGCGTACATAGTGTGGAAACAGTTCATCCAGATTGTCGGTCAGTATATGATATTCGTGGACGACCCAGTTGGTCTTGATGCCCTTAGAGCTCCGACCTTCATGAAAGACCAATGTTTTCTTAGTACCAATCGCTCTGTTCTTCTCTCTAGCCTTGATAGTCCTATCAACACCAGTCTTCTTCCAATATCCCAAGCGAGTTGATCGTTGAATTCGTTGCATTTGTGGACAGAAGAACCACCACTCTTGAACTTTGTCATCAGAAGGAATGATTGATTGCTCTGTCAAGTTCAATTCAAATATAGTTAATGAAGAACTTATCCCTTTCTTTTCCTACAGACGAAAGATACATATCTTATAAAGTGACACTTCACCATCACATACCGTTAAACTCTGATTCCATCGGCACATTCCACAAAATATTCACTGATGCATACACTATCTTACTGCAATTGCCGTAGAACTTTAGGATAGCATGATGCCACATTTATAATTATAAGGTATCCGTTACAATGCCATAACTCGCCTAAAAAGACAGGAAAGATGATAGTAACATCTTGTTCTTTACCCTTAAATCTTTGTGCTAATTCCCAAGGCTCCCACTTGCAGATATCGACCTCAGGAATGATGCAGATGTTGTCTATGAATCCGAGCACTTTCAGCTTCAAGTAATGATCGACCAATTCCTCGTCGGTTGGGTGAAATCTGTATCCAACCGGCAGATTCTCTGGGATGATCACAGTTGCCATCTTCTTCTAATTCTGTTACTTCACTCTCACACAAGCAAACTCACCTCAGTTTGTTGACGCAAAAAAAAAGAGCTTCAAGACCTTGCACTTGGGGGTCTTCATTGAAGTCTTTCCCTTCTTTGAGAAGTTGCCTAGCTTTTGGTCCTTTTTCTTTGTCTGCTTCTTGTGGTGCTGGTGGATCCCATCCTATCACCCAAGGACTATTAAAGATTCTCATATCACTCTAAAATGTCAGTGTTCACTAAAACTTTCTTGCCGTATTTTCTGCATTACATAGAAAGCCATTGTTATTTATTTCCGTCTTATTTACAAAGTATAACTGATGTAATTATATGAGAAACCATGTCTTTAGAGCCATCTGAATGCATTCACAGTCCAATAAAAAACAAATACATGTCTACGAAATCTCAGGATCGTTCTTGGGGGATATGCCCGGAATGTATCACCAACTACAACGGGAGACTTTTCCCTTTTATCTAGACATACCTAATTCAAATTGAGCTCACAATCAGTTTCTGGCAAATGAAATCCTAAACGAACATCAAACAAATGAAAAACGCCCCATATTTTTACCGAAAAAAAAAAGAGGGCTACACTGTACAGGGTTCTTTGAGTGCCGATGCCAACTATACCACGTCCAACTGGTATTTATCAGTTGAAAAACATGCCGGTTTATGACTGGGCATAATTATAATTACCTTCCTCTAAACCTCGAACCGACAATATACATTATCTATTTGATCGCAGGGAATTTGACAACTGGTTCTTTCTACCTTCTTTCTGGTGCACTTTTCGTATAAAAAATAAGCAAGTCAATACAGTGTCACTCTCATCGATGAGTTGATTATTCACGATGCTTCTGATTAAAGAGATTATGGTCATCAACTGGAGAAATTCGAAAGATTGGGAGGTCCAGAGAGACAGCTTCAGCATAAGGATAAATATTGAATCACACAATACGAGCACAGTATCCAGCACATTCGAAGTAATAACCCAATTACAGGTTATCGATTACTGATATGTGAATAAATGTGTTGGAAAGTGTTACAATGAGGTGAATTTCAGCAGCAAAAATCATATTTCTTTATTCACTTTTGAGCTTTCTTCAAATATCATCATCAACTGGCATTATAGATTCTAGGCCAAAAGAAAATGAAAAAGTAGCATGAATGATTCCATCGTAGAATTACATCAAAAAATAGATACATAAGAACATAAGATAATGCTAAAAGGGAGAACTGGAAATACAACTAATCTTCAAACTTAAGGTCGAGTCTGACTTTTTCTGCTGTATATTCTTGAGCTGAGAACAGGTCTTCATATGACCATGTCCTTGAGTTGAGAACTCTTAATGAGATACTTGTATGCTTTCATAAGCATCCCCACAAGAAAGAAGATACTCATTATAATACACTGTTGAATTAGTCGATGTTGTTCCAATAATTAAAGTGCAATAGCTATGAACTAATATGGGGAATAAAGATAGATAAGTAAAATTTAATTTCTAATACAAAGCTTATTGTACTCCACAATAAACATACTGTCTTTGTTGAAATTCTCTTCAACAATATAACCACTTCTTCGAGGTATCTTAAACTTCTAATAATTGCTTTTCTCACGTCTGAATATCACATTGAAACTACCTAATTATCAGCCTTCTCATCTTGTATTCCATAGGAAGGCCAAGAACGGATTATCTGATCACATAAAAAAAAGAATCAAACATTAGTTTTGGCCAATGTGGAAAGGAAGCAGAATGCATCAATCATGCTCTTACATGTCAGTATAATATCGATAGGCATGACAACTATACCGTACTCTACAAACCCTAAGACAGTATTGAGGTCAAGTACACGTGTATCACCCGATGGTTGATCAAAATGGATTTTACTCGTGGGGCAAAAAGTTTGTTTTGCTTGCCGCTAAAGGTCAGATGATGAGGATTTAAGAACATAAGAGGGTTTTTGGAAGAATCGAACAAAAAAAGGACTCTTAATCTGATAGAAAAAAGCTGAAAAAAAAATATGAATATGATTACCTGATCAGGGACCTATGCCACGATGGAGTGGCATTTAGGTGATATTCGTGCATGACTTATGCTCGCGTTTTCTTTTTAGAAAACGCGAGCAAAACGGGCTTACGTTGTTCATCCTTCTTTTCGGATTCAAGTAATGATTGACGAGTACTTTCGTGGTTGGCCTAACCACGAATCCCACAGGCGAACACCCTCACCGCTGATTCGGTTTCTTTCATCTCAGCGTCCTCTGCAACAAAAGAACGGAGCAGGGGGCGGAACGTCTGAGCTAGGACGGGGAAGTTCTGATATCCAAACCTAAGAGGGGAAGAGATGAATTTATACTGCCCTGGCATTGGGGTTTGAGCCATGCCTGGGGTTGTCTGGTGCAGTCCTTTTTTGACTTCTCTGCCCTTTCTTGGAAAGTAATCTACCGGCCATTTCGTAGATCGTTGTTCCTTTTTATGTATATTTATTTGTTTGTTTGTTTGTTTGTTTATATTCTTCATCTTCAACTTGCTTCTCAAGTCGGAGAACTTCCTGCAGAAGTTGAGACTCAAATGCCGGCCCTACCACGTTGCGCTGCAGGTCAATTTGATTCGCCTGCTTTATTGGATATCTTTTCCTTTCTCTTTTGGCTCCTCTCTCTATTATCTTTGACACATGGCCGCAATGAGAGGACAGCGTTCGGTGGAAGGGAAATGGAGCAGCGACAGAAAGTGCCAAAAGCTTAAGAGGTTCATCATGTCGGTTTCAGAAAAAGATTAACTTGAATGGGATTTATATAGCGGAAAATAGATAAATTAAAAAATATTTTTTTTAAAATATTTTTTGTATCACTTATAAAATTAAATGAATGAAAAATATTTTTATGGGTCGTGAAAATATTTAGATATAAATTATTATCGATAATAAAATTCTTTGCATAATCTAATTATTTAAGCTATATGAGCAATTATATTTTTAGATAAATATTTTTTAAATTATTTATTTTTTAACGAAATAAACGAAGCTTCAGAACCTTAGAAACTAGAGCTAACACTTAAGTCCTCTTCATGTTGACTTTACATGAGTGAAGCTCCTAACATATATGCCCGATGCGTATCGAGACGAATCGAGTCTCACGTAATACCAAGAACAAATTCACGAGACGAGTTGCTTTTAACCCGATTTCGTGGTTCCTAATACCTTCCTTTCAAAACTGGCGAGTGGTGCGCGGTACGAGTTCTTGGCTCATCTGGTGTTGCTCGAGTGGGCTTGCACCGATAAGTCTACTTAAGTCTCTGCACTTTGTCTGTCACTTGAAGTACAAACAGGAGAGCACTGCTGCTCATGAAAGACCAAAAACAAACCAAAAAAGGTTGAGAACACAGCATAGCTGTATCTTTTTCTTTCAAGTTCCGTTTTTGGCCATAATATCTTACTTTTTCTCATGCATTGAGAGCATAGCGCTTTATCAAGTAACTAGCTCGCAAACCCGGTGCTATGGAATAAAATTTTCTTTTGAATTGATAAAACGATGCACGTATAACCATTACTAATAACGAAGAAAGTTCTTTTATAATAATATCACTTTATTATCTCGATATGTGATTAAATAAGGAGAGGTTCTAATTAATCTCGCACGCAAATTATATGATCTCAGGTAGGTAAATAGTTGCACATTTTGACTTGATAATCTACCAATAACTAGCAAAAATTCCTCATATTACAGAATTTTCAATTGTTTTTGTTAGTTATGTTTTGACTTGAATTGACATTTGTATGTCAGTGTTACCTTAATTATTTTGTATTAACCTTCATTCGATGCAAACTACTAGTGAAAAGCGTACTGAACTCAAAATCATGAAATTCATTCCACTAACCTATGTGTAAAAAATTGACTTTCTTTTATGCCACTTTAGTACACTCATGATACTTCTAAGAACTTACATTGGTTACATAGGTCGGTAAGTGCATACATAAATATTAACAAATAGTTCATCAACATACAATTAAATGTTACTAGATTCATTATAATCTTGTTTATATTAGGCGAAACTGTACCAAAAAGTACTTAAAGTGTTTTGTCCAATGTGCAATCAAGTAATTAATGTTGTGAATCCAATGCAATCAAGTCTTTCTGGCAACTGTATTAGGCTAATTTGTTGACGTGGCATGTCGGAATCCGGTGTGCCATTTTTTAATACTTTTTAAAAAATGGGCAACATGTCAGAAAAGTTAAATTTTCTTTTTGGATAAAAAACACAGATATTTAACAGACATAACACCATGCCATTGCCTGCCTGTGGTGAGGGTCATCGATAACGTGAAAAGACCCGTTCATTCTCTCTCCTTTGCGATCTTTCCTCTTAGTATTTGGGTTTTTTCTTTCTGTTATTCTCCATTTTTTTATTTCATAATATATAACCCATTTCTTGGCATTGTGCACATAGGAGTGCCACATCAGCACTACGTATGCCAAAAGTAATACCAGCATGTGTCACGTCGGATTCCGGAATGCTGGTCACCGGAATGACTTAACAACGCCTATTTGTGTATGTTCAAGACTTACTTACACATCTGGCAAATGATTAGGACATTTGGTGTAATCCTACCTTACATTACAGACTATACTGGTAAATTCATCATGGTAAATTATTCACCATACTTGTAAAACTTGAAAAAAGTTGGTACTTACTTATTTAATGAGATGTTAGTAAATTCCTTATGGGGATGGTATTTTACAAACCACACATGTAAATTTTCAAAGAAATAGTTAGCAATTCTTATAACGTCGGTAGTTTACTAACAATAGTTGAAAAATGTGAAAGAAGTTGGTAAATTACTAATTTATTGAGATGTTTGGTAAATTCATTATAAGGTTGGCATTATACTAAGCGCGTTTGTGGGCAATTTACTTCTTGAATTTGTAACATTTCAAAGAAGTGGGTAACTTGTTAACTTAATGGAGCATTGGTAAATTTCTTATAAGATTGATGTTTTACTAGAATCTCCGAGAAGTTAGTAATTTATTAATTTGTCACATTTACAAAATGTTGCTATTTACTAACTACACTAGTTAGAAATCCATGAGCAATTTCATAAATCTATCAACTACGAAAATTTTTCCAGCTTTTCCCGTGACTCGACCCTACACTCGATCCGCTATAATGCGCCTAATCATAGGTTTGGCAAGGCTTCTAAATGCCGGTGGATCAAGCTTTTCCACATGTTCGGCGGCTGGATAGATCCCTGTTTAATGAATCAATTTATGCTCAAGGTGGAATCTCTTGATCTGTTGCTACACCGTGGGAAATTGAAGGCACAGAAGCTCGAGTTGCTCATCAAGACCTTCAAGCCCATCCCTTTTCGGCAGACTCCGCCGGTTTGACCCCTAGCTGAGCTTGACACGGTTTGGTGTCGCCAGAGAATTCTTTCTCCTCGATTGGTTCGGATTTGGAGGTATGTCTAGGATCCCAGATCTTCCTTCTTACATTCTAAAACCGCGAATGAGCTGAGAGGTATTCGAGAAATGCCCGAGAGAGGAGTGCAGTTTCGTGGAGTGTCGTGATCGATGCCTTGGTTCTGTTTGGTGAGATCAATGCTGCAAGGGAATTGTTCTGGGAGATGGAGAAGTTGTCTGAGAGTGCCGGCATCGTATAAGATGAATAGTAACAATGACGAATGTTGAGTAGATAAAATCAAGACAAGTATACAAATGGTGACAAAAAAATAATAGTACAATATAAAAGCATGCAAGATTGATATAATGTCCTCTCCTGGGAGAAGCATAGTTGGTATACAGCATTATCGCTGATATAATAAGCAAGGCGGAGATTAAAATCTCTGAAGGACCTCAAACACTGGCAATCCATTATCACAATTCACAACTAATCTTTGCAGCATAATCTAAGCATAGTTTGGCATACTAATCCTTGCTCTCATCGAATTTGAAGAGATCCTCGAGATTGATACAGTCGCTTGGAGAATATGGCATACTAGGTTCATCGACATCCGTATGATCATCATGAGACAAGCGTTGCTCTTTGCTCATTTGAGGCTGCGGCTTAGGAGTAGGCACATTCTGGTCTGGTAAACTAGAATTTGACGTCTCATTCAGGTCGTCGGATTCAATAGTGACTCCTGTAGATTCCTGAGCGGAAAAAAAGCAAAAACAAAGAACAAACAGTACTCAAGCTTTAGTATGGCTAGATGTAACTCCAGGTCATATGTCCCTTCGATCAATCTAAAGCAACACTGGCACACCTGTGCACTAATTTCTTGTGTTTCTTCGTTTGGATGATCATCCAGATTGCTAGGGCCGCTTAAATCAGATGAAGAACTCGCTGTTGCTGATTTTGCTTTCTTACTTTTCCTGTTAATTATGCGACAGAGAACTGACTCCGTCTACAAAGACAAAATGATACCAGGGATGAGTTTCAGGGTTAAGATAACCGAAACTCCATAGTTGCACAAAAGTAGTTTATGCACAAGATTTATCATGCGTCACTTATCAAAATTTAAGTAAGTCTAATTTCAAGAACAAATTGTCCCCTTTGTTGCTGCAGAATCGCTCTACTTTTGGCAGCATACCCTTCACTAGTACTGGAACTAAAACACCAGTCATGAATCTATCACTTAAAACGATTATCCATAAGTTTCGTTTCTCGATCTTCCTCATGAAATACTACGAAATACAGTTGGAAAGGTTCTGACTCGAGGATACTAATGTTCCAACTTCCAAGTACAGCTAGAATTAAGGTAAATCGCACTTAATCGTGGGACAGAGGGAGGAAGTAGCTTATCATGAACTCAGAAAGCCAGAAACATCAAGAAGCTGAATGAGGAACATATGTAGAGAAAAGATTATATCAATTTTACCGGCGCTTGTAACTATATTAGAGATGCTCAATTAGAAGACGCAAAAGAAGAGAAGTTGAGTACCTGGTCCGAAATTTCAGTGTCCGAAACATTCGAATTTAGGTGATATTCATGCATGGCCACATCAGTCTTGCGACCCTTTGGTTGTCGACCTTCATAGTAAACCGAAATCCTCTTGGTCCCTATTGTCTTACAAGTGTCCGGTGCTCGTATAACACGTTTTGTACTTGTCTCTTTCCAAAATCCGCGCTCTGTCTTCCTCTTACGACCACGGGGACAAAAGAAGAAACACTCGCATCCATCTGACGGTATACTTGACAATGCTACAACCAACGATTTGTTAGGCAACTGCCAATTATCATCATACCATAAGAGAATAGAGAAATAGAGAACACCAAGCACTAAATGCAAGTTACCGTCATATAGGATAAATAAATCCGGAGGCTCCCAGTTGTAGATGTACAGCTCGGGAATCAAGCAAATAGTTTCCGTTCCTCCTCTGAGCTTTTTTGTCAAGTGATGACAGACGAGCTCGTCCTCTGTCGGTTTGAATCTGAGTCCCACCGGCCACGCCTCTGTTGACTCTGCCATGCCTTATGCTTGCTGTCTCACATTCAATTCTGCAATCGAAAAAGAGAAGAAGAGTAGAGAATGGGACTAGTGAAATAAGCAGAGGAAGAAGAGAAGAAAAACAGAGGAAACAGAGCTTACTCTTGGCTTGGCTTGGCTTTGCTTGAGAGTGTTTACTCCAGACACTTCTAGGTGGGTCACTTTATAAACACACAAAAAGGAAGCAAGCCTTGTTTGAGAAGGCAAACTACTGTTCAAGTGGATCCCACCTCAAGCTCAAGACGACGACGACGTTTTCACTTCGAGCAGCTTCTTGGAAGGCCACGACGCATATTTAACTGGGTTAATAGGAGCCATCCGGTTGTTTAAGCCGATGAGTGGCGTTTCATCAGTAAAGAAGATTCTCGAATTCCTAGCCACAATGATAGTTTGAGGGGCGACGTTGAAAGTGGAAGCGATAAAAATATTCTCCTTAGTACGATTCCAAAGCACAATTGATTCCCTTTTCATATTATATGCATGTTAATCTTCAAGTGGAGTGTGAACTTTCGGGGAAAGATCTCTTTTCATATAGTCGCCACTGGATGTGATGTAAGTGCAGAAGTTTAGTTGGGTAACTGATTCTTATGTACACATTGTTGGAAAACATTCCTATGATATTTTGATAATTACTAAAATATCTCTGAGTTTTACCATTTATTATGACGAGTGCATATAGTGAAATTGTTTTTATATCATCAAGGAATCTTGGTTTGCCAAGACACTAGGCTTTGACGTATTGGACTTACAAGTACAAATAAGAGTAGTGTCTCAAAGTTACTTTATAGTATTAGTCAAGCTAGTCTCCCTATAAGTCCCTTTGGCATTGATAAGGATTGCAGGATCATTGATCTTAACATCTCGAGTCATTCAGTTAGTATTGTCACTAAAGATAGTAAGGCAGGTCACTCGCAATTAGCACCGGTGATAATGTGCGTATGATAGTGATAGTGATGCAGCAGGACTAATAATAGTGAGATACGCGTTGGAAAGATGATCATTGATGGCTCGGAATGTAGCCATTACAAGACTGGATTCCATATAAGAAAAATCGAGAAAGCAATAAAAAAAGCAGTTGGCATTTTACTGTTCTTATTGACACAACAAGCCTATTTCAGGAAATCTAGATTGTCAAAAGAAGCGACTATAGGAGCAGTGCCGATTCTTCCAAGGTCTCCTCCAACTACTATCAACGGCTAGCTAATCTCCAACAGACACATTGAGGTCCTTAGTGTATGAGGAGCAGTGATTTAGCGGCAAAACAGTTAACAGTGGAGTGTACAAGTGTAAGAACAGTGTGTATCCTAATAGTGTGATCTATCTGAACTACACTAGCCTTGTAACTTGTTCTGTTGACTATTAGTTAAATCTAACCACTATTAAGGTTGCTAGTCTGAGAGTATACGTAGGCATGTGTACAAAGCCATACCACTATATATCGTGTGTGATTGTCTTTATTCATTATGATCTGCTTGTCATCATCATACATGCTATTCTATTTAAGTTACCATCCCGAGTGCTGATTATTTAGTATTGCGCAAAAATTTTTATTATCATCACTCAACCTATTCAACTCCCTTTTGGGTTGCTTTGTTGGCCCCAACATACATGTCGTCTTTCCGATGATTGTCACAAAAAAAAAAATCTTGTTCATTACTAGTTGAATTTGGTTACTTACTGTTCTACCAGACATTTAATTACCAACTTTGTATTACCTCGTAGGTGTTGTCCGAAGGAATGTATTTGTAACTCTTTCCATTAAAGTAGGTAAATTTGACATCGAGGTAATGAAATTTGATATGATATATTTCCATAAATCATATTAGATTAGACTGTGTCTCTGAAATTATAAGAGGATTGTTAATCTTCCATTTTCTTTTGGCTCCTCTTTTTTATCTATGTTGGTAATTCTTTGTTAATTGGTACTTTACTAACTACACTAGTAACAATTAAAAGTTGATAAGTTCCTAACTTATTGAAATGTTGGTAAATTATTACAGTGTTGGTAGATTACTAACCATACTAGTGACAATTGGTAATCTACTAATTTGTTGGAATGTCAGTAAATTTCTAATAGTGTTGGTGATATGTTAATGGGATCACGCAGCAAAAATCCAATACCTTTTACTTGGGGAGATCGCCCGGAGAAACCCTAACACATATCCAATTAGACCTAAACTTCACTTTATACCACGCCAATTATCCGATGTGAAATTTTCTTACATGTGGTTTGCTTCCCCTTAATCTATATATTGCGTAACAGAAGCCCGATATCTTTTGCCTAGGGAGATCGCCAAGCGAGGGCACAAGTCCGAATCTATTAGCATATCCTTTTGGATCTACATTCATTCAGAAGCTTAAGACAATGAGTTACGGGCCAACCATAATATATTAACTGTTCTACACTATACCAATTCTCTAATGTGAGATTTCTCTAACATAACTCACGTGCAACATAACATATACATACATGTTACTTGATATTCAAGTTACCGATAATACTTCTTTTGCCATTGTTACGAGAATGTAATTGGCAATTTCATAATTCTACCAATTACAAAAAAAATTTTCCAGCTTTTCCCTTGACTGGACCCTAGTTGCGTCCGATACAATGTGCTTAATCATAGGTTCGGGAAGGCTTTTAAATTCCAAAATTTCCCTCCATGCATAGGAGGAAGCTGAAATAAGAATGGTCCATAGACTTCTCCCTTTCAGCTTAAGAATTCTCACAAGTCTTGAAACATTACAAAGCATGCTTACCCGATTATAGCTCAATTCGTTGAATTGGATATAGAACTCAATTCGCAGCATTTGTGTCTAGCGGAAGATTGATAATCATGAAAGGAGAAAGGTCCGTTTCGTTGTTCCTTTGATTTACTTTTAGTGATTCTTGTTGAAAGGGTAGTTTAGTCTTCTCCATAATTAGTGAGCCATAATGCTCACTATATATACATATGTAGATGATGTAATTTGTTAAGTTAATGACGATTGTGTTTTTCATCATGGTATCAAAGCCAATAAACAAAACCCTAGTCCTTCAACTGTTACCCTAGCCACCGGAGGCCACTGTTGTCACCGGAGAAGTCACTGCCGCCGGCCTTGGAATCTACGCTGGCGGTGGCTACCACGACTCCCGCAACAACCGCACCGCCGGCGTCCACAACGTCTGCAACGTCCACGACTCCCGCGACTCCGGCGACTCTTGCGACACCATTCCGGCGTTGATTCATCCGTCGATTCACCAAATCGACACCTCGTTACTGTCGCTTTGAGTCGTCCTGAGTTGCGCCAACATTGCCCAGTTCTAGTTCGGCATCGCTGGGCCTTGCTGAACTCAGATCTGGTGATGTTCCACCAAGTTCTGAAGCCGCGAGTTCTGAAGCCGCGAGTTTGAGTTTGAGTTTGAAACCATGACGAAATCCAGAGTCCACAAGTGTCGCTGGTTCTACGAGTGTCGCTGGTTCCACAGAGCCGCCAACGACGACCTCCAGAGTCCACGAGTTTTGCTGATTCTACGAAGGTTGCTGGTTCATGAGTGTTGCTGGTTCCACAAAGCTGCCAACGATGCCCTTTAGAGTCAAAAGGTAAGTGAGAGGAAAGTGAAGTCAGAAGGTGGGCCTTGCTCGTACTCAAGTGTAAACGAGCATTATAGGTTCAGGAGCAGAAGAAATATTTGAGAATGGGATTATTAATTTTTGGTGAATCACACTGATACTTGCCCGACGCATCACATGGGCATTCTTTTCTTGCAAAACTAAAGTCCTTGCCTCGTGTTGAAGTTTACTTGCGATGATTGATTATTGGGTTTGTTAATGCCCTATGTTGATTGGTGCTTCTCTTCTGATGAGTTATTATGTTTGGTGGTAATTGGTGGTAATTATTACAATTGGTGCACAAGGTGCAAATTTTGGTTAAGTTTATTTTTATATTATTATTGAGTTATGGCTGGCAATTCTGGAAACACGGATATCAGTCTCACTAATCTGAAGTTGACCTCTGTTAAGCTCGATGGGACCAATTACCCTTCTTGGTCTATGGCAGTCGAAACATATCTTTTAGCCACTAAACAGTTGAGTTATTTGACTTCATCTCCACCTACGGATAAAACAAAAGAGGATGATTGGCGCTCTGGCGATGCTGCTATTCGAACATTGTTGTGGAATACCATGGATTCCAAGATTAGTTCTCAGTTTATGCAGTGTACATCAGCCAAAGCTATTTGGGACAAATGTGCTCTTATGTTTTCAGGTCGTGATAATATGACCCGTGTTTGTGATGTGTGGGAGGAGCTATTTGACCTACGTATTGGAGACATGTCTGCATCTGATTACTATTCTAAGTTCACCACCCTTTGTGAGAAATTGGATACTTATTTGCCTGCCACTGATGATATTATAGAGTTGGCTAAGCGCCAACAGGATATGAGAGTTGTATTATTTCTCCGGGGGCTTGGTCCTACTCATTCTTCTCTCCGACAACAGATTATCTCCCAGGGTACTCTTCCATCAGTAGATGAGGTCTTTTCTCGGGTCCTTCGATGTGTGCCTGACCCATTATCATCTGCACCTGTAGCAAGTGCTATGGCCTCTCAATCTTCTGGTGGTCGTGGAGGCCGAGGACGTGGTCCTCGGGGTCGTGGCAGGTTTGTCTTTTCTCCTGGTCGTGGTCGAGATGGTGGTAGGGGTGTCGGAAGTTCTCGTTATTGCAACCATTGTCAGCGAGCTGGCCATACTGAGTCTTATTGCTATACCCTACATCCTGAGCTTCGTCCACGAGCTGCTTTTGCTGAAGCAGTAGAATCTCCGGTACAGAAGGTTCCTGATCAGTCACAGGAGTTACCTAATACCATTATGCTGACTCGCGCTGAGTATGAGTCCTTAGTGCGTCACAACCAAGTGGTGGATTCTTCTGCTCCTACTACTACTTTGGCACAGACTTCTTCAGGTAGTCCGTCCTGTTTACTATCTTCTGCGCCCACTTCCTGGGTCGTAGACTCTGGTGCCACAAATCATATGACCGGTAATTCTAAGCTATTGTCTGATATTACTTCTATGTCACCTAGTTCCGTTACACTTGCTGATGGTTCACAGTCCCATATCACTGGTCAAGGGAATGCAACCTTGGGCCCCTCTCTTACTCTTTCATCTGTTTACCATTTGCCAGCTTTCCCATATAACTTGCTCTCTGTTAGTTCTCTTACTAGAGATTTGAATTGTTCTGTAACGTTTACTTCCACTCGTTGCGTCTTTCAGGATCTGAGGACCGGACGGATGATTGGTGGCGGACATGAGTCCAATGGGCTGTACTACCTGAACAAAGACCTCATTGCTGCGGCTGCTCAAAAGAAAACTGCTTCCGACTTATTTCAGATGCATTGTCTTATGGGTCATCCACCACCTGACATTCTTCGTCATTTTTCACCTGTTTCAAAATCTATGAGTCCTATCCAGTGTGATGCATGCCAATTTGGCAAACACCATCGGGTGTCGTTTCCTTCTCGTGTCCAGCGTCGTGTGTCTAGTTCTTTTGAGTTGGTCCATTCTGATGTCTGGGGACCTTGTCGTGTCAGCGATATGTCTGGTTATAAATATTTTGTTACATTCGTGGATGATTATTCCCGAATGACATGGTTATATTTAATAAAAGATCGAACTGAAGTTTTTTCATGTTTCCATATGTTTTACTTTGAAATTCTCAATCAATATCATGTTTCTATTAAATATTTGCGTTCTGATAATGCCAAAGAATATATGGCTGTTTCCTCTGGTTTTCAATCATTTCTTATATCTCATGGCATTTTGCATCAGACTTCTTGTCCTTATACCCCCCAACAGAATGGGGTGGCTGAACGAAAAAACCGTCATCTCCTAGATGTGGCTCGTTGCCTCCTTTTTCATATGAATCTCCCCAAAATGTACTGGGGGCATGCTATTCTTACAGCATGCTATCTCATAAATCGCCTTCCATCCTCAGTGCTTCATGGGGGCATACCTTTCTCCACTATCCATCCCACAAGGCCACTTTTTACTTTACCACTTCGTGTGTTTGGGTGTGTCTGTTTTATTCATCGTCTTACTCCTGGTCATGATAAACTCGATCCACGGGCCGACAAATGTGTGTTTCTTGGGTATTCTCGAACTCAGAAAGGATATAAGTGTTATAGTCCAGTTAGTCGGCGGTTGTATGTCTCAGCAGATGTAACCTTTTTCGAGGATCAGTCATATTACTCCTCTACAGCGGGTCCTTCTGAAGATGTTCCATCTTCGACTATGACTCCACTGCCGCCTATTCCCTTAGCGAGTATGCCTGAGTCATCAACGTCATCGCCTAGCTTTCAGTTCGCCGACAAGACCTATCAAAGGCGTCGGTCTGTTCAACGTGAGGTAGTACAGTCACCGCCTGCATTGGATATGTATGATTCTCCACCAGTCAATGTCCCATCTTCTGATCCACCAGTTGCTTCTGAGCCTGATTCTACTACTGACATTCCCATTGCATTGCGCAAAGGTACACGTTCTTGTGTTGGTCAACCCAATCCTCGGTTTACTCCCTATAGTGGTTTGTCTTGTCATACACATACTCGTTACCTTCTTTCTCGATTTTTATCATACGATTGTCTTTCTCCTACATATTCTTCGTTTGTTGCTTCTTTATCTGCTGTGTCTGTGCCAAGTACTGTTGCAGAGGCTCTTGCTCATCCAGGTTGGAGACAAGCTATGGAGGATGAAATGCAGGCACTACAGGATAATGGGACATGGCAACTTACATCGTTACCTACTGGGAAACAGGCTGTGGGTTGCCGTTGGGTTTTCACAGTGAAGTTTCAACCAAATGGCACTGTTGAGCGTCTGAAGGCACGTCTAGTTGCCAAAGGTTACACTCAGACATATGGAGTTGATTATGATGATACATTCTCTCCTGTAGCAAAGATACCTTCTGTTCGTGTTTTCATCTCTCTTGCCGTCCATTATGGTTGGACTCTTCACCAACTTGATGTCAAGAATGCCTTTCTTCATGGGGACTTGGTAGAGGAGGTATATATGGAGCAACCCCCGGGGTTTGTTGCTCAGGGGGAGTCTACCAGTGTTTGTCGTCTACGCAAGGCATTATATGGATTGAAACAGTCTCCTCGTGCCTGGTTTGGTCGTTTCAGTGATGCAGTTATTCGGTTTGGTTTGCGACGCTGTACCGTAGATCATTCTGTATTTAGCTCTACTTCCCCTACTGGGTGTGTTCTCCTGATTGTGTATGTGGATGATATTATCATTACTGGTAGTGATTCTGTAGGCATAAAAAAATTGAAACAGTTTTTACAGGCAGAATTTAGCACAAAAGATATGGGTTGTTTGCGGTATTTCTTGGGCATTGAGGTGGCCTACTCACGTGATGGTATCTCATTATCACAGCGGAAATATGTATTGGATATTCTTAGTGAGGTTGGTTTTCTTGGAGCGAAGCCTGTTAATACTCCAATGGATCCTAATGTGAAGCTTGATGCAGAACAAGGTGAATTACTTCATGATCCGAGTAAGTATCGGAGACTGGTGGGTAAGCTTAATTATTTAACTGTTACCCGACCAGATATCTCTTTTGCGGTTAGTACTGTTAGTCAATTTATGAGTACTCCTCGTACTACACATTGGGATGCAGTGCTACATATAGTTAAATACTTGAAGGGAGCACCAGGTAAAGGGATATTGTTCAAGAATCATGGACATCTTGATGTTATTGGCTACTCTGATGCTGATTGGGCTGGTTGTCCTTTTGATAGACGATCAACTTCTGGTTATTGTGTATTCTTGGGAGGCAATCTTGTGAGTTGGAAAAGTAAGAAACAACAGGTGGTGTCTCGATCGAGTGCTGAGGCGGAATATCGGGCCATGGCTCATGTGACTAGTGAATTGATTTGGTTGAAGATGTTATTATCCGAACTTAATATGTCTTCTTCAGCTCCCTCAGTTCTGTGTTGTGATAACCAGTTTGCTATGCATATCGCTTCAAATCCAGTTTTTCACGAGCGCACGAAGCACATTGAAGTAGATTGCCATTTTGTGCGAGAAAAGATTCAAAACAAGGAAATAACACTTCAATATACACGGACTAAAGACCAACTTGCTGATCTTTTCACTAAGTCATTGCAAGGCAGTAGAGTGATTACTTTGTGTAACAAGTTGGGGCTCTTTGATGTTTATGCCCCAACTTGAGGGGGAGTGTTGAAAGGGTAGTTTAGTCTTCTCCATAATTAGTGAGCCCTAATGCTCACTATATATACATATGTAGATGATGTAATTTGTTAAGTTAATGACGATTGTGTTTTTCATCAATTCTAAAGATTGAAGTGTCCACTCCGAGGGGTGTTGTTTTAAATTCAGTTTTTCCTCATTTTTACACAAAATATGCTTTTAATTTTCAATTGATACTCACAACTAATCAAGTTATGCACAAATATGAGAACAAAAGTTGCACGTTTTATAACTTGATTATGGTTGAAATCATGCTTGATTTTATAAATAAATGGCATCTTGATGCGACTTGGTAGCGAGGTAGTGGCTTGATTATGTTTGAAATCATGCTTTATTTTGTGAGAAATTGTTAGAAATCCTACCATCCTGATACCATCAATACCCATAATCAAATCATACACCTAACAAACAACAATGGCCAAATGTTTGCTTTTCTTTTTTTTTTTTCTTCTTTCAAGGGGATGGTGTGGCGTCGCCGTTTGAGGAGAGAGGAGAGTCAGCGAGAAAGAACTGCTTTACTTTATCTATCGTCATGTTGGGGTGGTGCCCCCATTGAGGAGAGATTAGAGGCGGCGAGAAATCGGAAGAGATTGAGAAGCCCATCGCCGGGAGTAATTGGGCCATTGATGAGGAATAGGTCTTTACCAACAAATCACTTCACAAGTCATGCGTATGGACTTCAGATCTTACATTTATGGAGAAAAGTCTCATATTGCAAGCCCTCTCAAAGGTTTGACGAATAGATATTGATGCATGACCAGTATTGAGTAGATAAAATCAAGATAAATAGACAGATTATAAGGGAACAATAATAATACAATATACAAGGGTACAAGATTGATATGATGTCCTATAGTCTGAGAAGCATATTTGGTACACCGCATTATCGCTGACATAATTACCAAGGCTGAGAGTAACATTTATAAAGGACCTTAAACAGTCATGATCACTCTGGCTTGGCATACTAATCAGTGATCGCGTCATAGTTAAAGAGATCTGTGAGATCCATACAGTCGCTTGGAGAATATGGCATAGGACAATGTCTGTCACCAGGTTCGTCAACTTGCCAATGATCATCATGAGACAATTGTTGCTCTTTGCTCGTTTGTGGCTGCTGATCAGGAATAGGCACATTCTGGTCTGGTAAATTAAAATTCGACGTCTCGTTCGGATAGGAGACCTCAACAGTAACTCCAGGAGATGCCTGAGTGACAAAAAAGAAAAAACGAAGGAACAGTCAGTCTCGAGCTTTAGTATAGTTAGTTGTATCTCTAGATCATATCTTCCTTTGTATCAATCTAAAGCAACGCTTCCTCACCTGTGTACTAATTTCTTGTCTGTCTTCATTTTGGGAATCATTCAGACTGCTAGGGCCACTTAAATCGGTTGAAGTACTCGCTGTTGCTGACTTTGCTTTCTTACTTTTCCTGTTTATCATGCGACAGAGAACCAACGCCGTCTACAAAGACAATAGGATACCAGGGATGAGTATCAGGGTTACGATAACCGAAACTCCCTTGTTGCACAAAAGAAGTTTATGCACGAGATACACCACGCGTGACTTAATCAAAAATGAAATAATTCTAATTTTTAAGAACCAATTGTCCCCTTTGTTGCTGCAGAATCACTCTACTTTTGGCAGTATAACCTTCAGTAGTCACTACAACTAAAACACCAGTTATGAATCCATCACTTAAAATGATTATCCATAAGCTTCGTCTCTCGATCTTCCTCAAGAAATTCTACAAAATGCTGTTGGAGAGGTTCTGACTCGCAGATACTAAGGTTCGAACTACAGCTGGAATTAAAGGCAAATCGCACTTAAATCATGGGACAGAGGGAGGAACTAGCTAATCATGAACTCAGAAAGCCAGAAACTTCAAGAAACTGAATGATGAACATATGTAGAGAAATGATGATATCAACTTTACCTGCATTTAAATATGTTAGAGATGCTCAATTAGGGGTAGCAAAAGAAGAGAAGTCGAGTACCGGGTCCGAAATATCACTATCCGAAACATTCGAATCTAGGTTATATTGGTGCATGGCCACATCAGTCTTGCGGCCCTTTGGTTGTCGACCTTCATAGTAAACCAAAATCCTCTTGGTCCCTATTGTCTTACCGGTGTCCGGTGCCCGTATAACACGTTTGGTACTTGTCTCTTTCCAAAATCCGCACGCAGTCTTCCTATTACAACCACGGGGACAAAAGAAGAAACACTCCCGTCCATCCGATGGTATACTTGATAATGCTACAACCAAAGATTGGTTCGGTAACTACCAACTACCATCATACCATAAGAGAACAGAGAAATAGAGAACACTAAGCACTAAATGCAAGTTACCGTCATATAGGATAAATAAATCCGGAGGCTCCCAGTTGTAGATGTACAGCTCGGGAATTACGCAAATGTTTTCCGTTCCTCCCCTGAGCTTTTTTGTCAAGTAATGACTGACGAGCTCATCCTCCGTCGGTTTGAATCTGAGTCCCACTGGCCACGTCTCCGTCGATTCTGCCATGCTTTATGCTTGCCGTCTCACATTCACTTCAGCGATAGAAAAAAGAGGAGAAGAGTAGAGAATGGGGCTATTGAGATAAGCAGAGGAAGAAGAGAAGAAAAACAGAGGAAACAGAGTTTACTCTTGGCTTGGCTTTGCTCGAGAGTGGTCGACTCCAAGCACTTCCAAGTGGGTCAGTTTATAAGCACAAAAAAACAAGTAATTTTCTTTGACCCTTGTTTGAGAAGGCAAACTTCTGTTCAATTGGATCACACCTCAAGCTCAAGACGACGACGTTTTCACCAAGAGCAGCTTCTTCGAAGTCCACAACGCGTATTCAACTAGGTTAATAGGACCCATCTGGTTGTTCTAGCCAATGGAAGCATATGACAGATACCTTCACGACCTTGTCTATGCAGGAATGAGCGCATGATGGTATGAAGTTGTGTAGTGCTTCTTCTGTGAAGAAGACTCTAGAATTTGATGCAGATCATGATGGGAAGTTGTCTCGAGTGTTTCCTCAGCGGGGAAGATTCTGGAATTCCCCGCGACAAAGATAGTTTGAGCAGTGACGTTGAAAGTGGAAGAGGTGAAAAGATTCTTCTTAGCACCATTCCAAAGCACCATCGATTCTCTTTCGTATATTATAATGCATATTAATCTTCAAAAGGAGGGTGAACTTTGGGGGAAACGAAATTCACGGGCAGACTCGTTCACTGTAGCAAGACTTAGATGCATGTTCTTGACTATGTAGAGTTTAGAGTGTCATGCATATTAGATGTTAAACTGTTCTATATTAGTCGCCATTGGATGTGATGTAAGTGCAAATGTTTAGTTCCGTAACTAATTCTTATGTACATGTGTCGTCTCTCCGATAGTTGTCACAAAAAAAATATTGTTTATTATCACTTGGATTTGATATTTATTGGTTCTACCAGACATTTAATTACCAACCTTGTATTAACTCGTAGGTGATGTCTGAAGGAATATATATATTAGTAACTTTTCATTAAAGTAGTTAAATTTGGCATCGAGGTAATAAGCTTTGGATTTGATGTATTTCCATAAAGCATAGTAGATTAGATTGTGCATTGAAATTATAAGAGGATTGGTAATTTTCCCTTTTCTTTTGGCTTCTCTCTCTTATCTATTATACATGCTGCATACATTTATATATGTATAAATTTATGTATATGTATATTTTATAAAATTAAATTTTCTATGTACGTAAAATGGAAATTCTCTTATACGATTAATCTTATCTACTCGAATACTTTGCAACCTCAATGTCATTACTCCCTTCAAAATATTGCACTATAAATAACTATTTACATAGTGAAAAACAGTTCATCAATAACCTTCGAAACATTAATTAATCCGTTACAACGTTTGTAAAATTATTAACCATGTTGCATAGTGTCAAAGAAAGCTATTTACACTCGTTAGATCGTTCATGATACTTGTAAGAAATTATATTAGTTATATAGATCTATAAGTACACATTTAGATAATAAAAAAAAATCCATCAACGTCCAATTAAACATTAATAAATTTATTATCATGTTGTTTAGGTTAGGCTAAGTTTGCACCAAAAGTACTTGAAGTGTTTTGTCCAATGTGCAATCAAGTCCTAAATGTTTTGAATCAAATAAAATCAAGTCCTAAACGTTTTGTCCAATGCCGCTCTTTAGTACTTTTTAGGATACATGGCACCACATAAGAAAAGTCGAATTTTCTTTTAAAGAAAGAAAGCCAATAAAAAGAAAGGTCCAAATTTCGAAAAAAAATCGAAAAACCGAATGACCTAAATCTATGAGACGAAATAGACCATGGCAAACCTCCCCTTGCGAGAGCAAAAGCCTGGATGCCCTCGCCTGCATGTGGAGAGGGTAGCCGGCGACGTGAAGAGCCCTTCCTGCCGTTGCATTCTCTTTCCTTTGCGTTCTTCCTTTCAATATTTGGCTTTTTGTATTATTCTCCTGTTGTCTTTTATTTTTGAATATTTAACCTATTTTCTAAGGTAGTGGCCATAGCGGCGCCACTTCTATGCTGCATACGCCAAAAGTAATATTAAAAAGTGTGCTATCTAGTAGGGGTGTCAATAAGACCCGGGCCGGCCCGGCCCGACCCGCGCCGACCCGGTCCGGTCCTAAAATTTGGGGTATTTTAGGGTCGGGCCTTAATTTTTTTCGAATATGGCCCTAAAATTTGGGTTTCATTAGGGTTGGGGTATTTTAGGGTCGGCCCATTGACACTCTGGGCCGACCCATCTCCCTCTCTTAGTCTCTTCAGTCTTCCCTTCTCTCTCCCTTCTCTGGCGTTACGCGACCGCTCCCCCCCCCTCGCCGTCCCCCTCCGCCTATCCACCGCCGCCACCCGCTCCGCCATCTCCGTGGGCGATAGGCTCCCCAACGCCACCCTCTTCTACTTCGACCCCGCCGGCGAGCTCCAAACCACCACCGTCTCCGCCCTCACCGCCGGGAAGAAGTCGATCCTCTTCGCCGTCCCGGGGAAGAGCTCGACCTGAGCGACCAGCCGGTGGGGCTCGGGGTGCGGTCGCCGCGGTACGCACTGCTCGCGGAGGACGGCGTCGTGAAGGTGCTCAACCTGGAGGAAGGCGGAGCCTTCACCTTCGGTGGTGCCGAGGATATGCTCAAAGTCCTGTAGATGCTTTCAAGTTTCCATTTTTTTTCTTTTCTTTTTGGGGCTTTGAACTTGGCCGTCGTTGGCTGGTGTTGAGGGGTGAGGTTCTTTTCTTCTGAAGGCAGAAGAGGCGCCTCCGCGGCGGATGGGGCGTTGCGGGGGGCTCCGGGGAAGGCAAGGCTGGAGCAGCAGCGAGGAGGAGGAGGAGAACGACGAACTGATGGGAAACCCCATTAGTTCAGTCGATTTGCTGAATCAGCCCCGCGACTGCCGTCCCCGCCGCAGCACCGCCTCACCCACGACCAAGAGTTCTCCATCATGGTCACCGCCCTCAAAAACGTCGTCTCCGGCGCTGCCGCCACCGCCGACCTGACCCCTTGCGTCATCCCTCCCAGCGCCGCCGGCAACAACTACTGCTGGGACAGGGACTTCGTGGCCCTCTCCGATCTCGACACGTGCCGGGTGTGCAGGATCGAGGGCTGCCTCGAGTGCGACTTCTTCCCCCCCCCCCCCCACCCCCATCGCCGGCCAAGCGGAAGAGAGGAGTAGCAGTGGCGCAGCATCCAAGAAGAGGCCGTCGCCCACATCGTCGCGCCTGCCGGGCAAGAAGAAGTACAGGGGAGCGAGGCAGCGGCCGTGGGGGAAGTGGGCGGCGGAGATCTGGGACCTGCGGCGGGCGGTCCGGGTCTGGCTTGGGACGTTCAACACGGCAGAGGAGGTCGCGTGGGCCTAGAAGCTGCAGATTTTTTTCAGAAGCTGGCGTTAGATGCTCAGCCCAAGGCTCTAGAGACTTCTGCGCGAAAAAAAAAGATAAAAAAAACCCATAGCCCGGCCCGACCCGACCCGGCCCGACCCGAGGCCTTGGGGTGTACGGTGAACAGGGTCTTGGGTGGGTCTGGGCGGGTCAAGCATGACCATGTAGTTTTCGGGTCGGGTCGGGTATTAAGAAAGCCCGACCCGACCCGACCCATTGACACCCCTACTATCTAGGATTCCGATGTGCCGGATCAACAAATTTGCCTAAACGGTTACCGCAAGGACTTAAGTACATCAGATCGAGTATGTTTATGACTTGGTTAAACATTGGACAAACACTTAGGACTTTTAGTGCAATTTTCCCTTTGTCGCACATAGATAAATTCATCATGGTAGATGACTAACTATACTTGTAAAACTTGAAAGAAGTTGGTAACTTACTCATTTAATATGATGTTGGTAAATTCCTTATAGGGATGATATTTACTAACCACACATGTAAACTTTCAAAGAAGTTGGGCTATTCTATTGGGATGTTAATATATCCCTCATGGTGTTTGTAGTTTACTAACCACATTTGAAAAATGTGAAAGAAGTTAGCAACTTACTAATTCATTAGCAACGGAGCCATCCAAACATTTTTTAACTGGGATGTTTGGTAAATTGGTTATAAGGTTGGCATTTTACTAACCACATTAAAAAAATTGCAAGAAGCTAGTAATTTTGGTAAATTCTCTATAGTGTTGGTGATTTACTACTTGAACTTGTAACATCCCAAGGAACTGGATAACTTGTTAATTTATTGGAACATTGGTAAGTTTCTTATGATATTGATATTTTGCTAGAATGTCAAAGAAGTTGGTGATTTACTAATTTATAGAGATATTGGTAATTTTCTTGTACAGTTGTAAATTTTACAAAAAGTTGGTAACGTACTCATTATTTGAATATTGGTAAAGTTTTGTTAATTGGTACTTTACTAGCTACATCAATAACAATTCAAAGTTGATTAGTTTCTAACTAATTGAAATGTTGGTAAATTATTATAGCGTTGGTAGTTTAGTTACCATACTAGTGAAAATTGGTAATTTCCTAATTCTTGGAACGTTGGTAAAATTCTGATGGTGCTGCTAATATGTTGACAGGCTTGACATTTGAGTTCTCTCTTATACCCTTTTAACCAACGTTATTAGAATTTTACTGGCAATTTCATAAATCTACCAACTACAGAAAATTTTCCAGCTTTTCCTGTGACTGGACCCTAAACTCGTCCCCTATAATGTGGTTAATTATGTGTTCGGCAAGGCTTCTAAATTCCAAAATTTCCCTCCGTCCATAGGAGGAAGCTAAATAGGGATGGTCCATAGACTTCTCCCTGTCAGCTTAATTAAGATTTATCACAAGTCGTGCGTAGGGACTTGGGATATTACAACTATGGAGGAATGTCTCATACTGCAAGCCCAACCAACGGTTTGACGAATAGAAATTGATGCATGACCAGTACTGAGCAGATAAAATCAAAATAAACACACTAATTGTAAGAAAACAATAATAATACAATATACAAGGGTACACGATTGATATAATGTCCTATCGTCGGAGAAGCATAGTGGGTACACAGCATTATCACTGCTATAATAAGCAAGGCTGAGATTAACATTTATAAAGGACCTCAAACACTGGCATTATCACTCTAGTTTGGCATACTAATCAATGCTCTCGTCATAGTTAAAGAGATCCGCGAGATCAATACAGTCGCTTGGAGAATATGCAATAGAATAATGGCCGTCACTAGGTTCGCCAACATGCCGATGATCATCATGAGACAACTGATGCTCTTTGCTCGTCTGAGGCTGCGGATCAGGAATAGGCACATTCTGGTCTGGTAGATTAAAATTCGACATCTCATTCGGATAAGGGAATTCAACAGTAACTCCAGGAGATGCCTACAGGTAAAAAGGAAAAAACGAAGAATCAATTAGTAATAGAGCTTTAGTGTAGTTAGTTGTTTCTCTTGAGTATATGTTCCTTTGTATCGATCTAACGCAGCACATGCTCACCTGTGCTCCAATTTCTTGTGTTCCTTCATTTTGGGAATCATTCAGATTGCTAGGGCCGCTTAAATCGGTTGAAGTACTCGCTGTTGCAGACTTTACTTTCTTACTTTTTCTGTTTATTATGTGACAAAGAACCAATGCCGTCTACAAAGACAATATGATACCAGGGATGAGTTTCAGGGTTACAATGATCAAAACTCCCTTGTTGCATGAAAGTAGTTTATGCACGAGATACATCACTCATCACTTATCAAAATTGAAGGAATTCTCGTTTCAAGAACAAATTGCCCCTCTGTTGCTGCAGAATCACCCTACTTTTGGCGGCATAGCCTTCAGTAGTCACTGGAACTAAAACACCAGTCACGAATCTTACCGCTTAAAATGATTATCTGTAAGTTTTCTTTCTCATTCTTCCTCGTGAAATTCTACGAAACACTGTAGGAAAAGTTCTGACTGACGGATGTTACTGTTCGAAGTTCAACTGGACTTAAAGGCACACCACGATTAAATAATCATGGGACAGAGGGAAAAAATCACGTACTCAGAAAGCCAGAATTTCAAGCAGCTGAATAAGGAACATATGCAGAGAAATGATGTTATCAATTTTACCTGCACTTGTAACCATGTTAGAGATGCTCAATTAGGGGAAGCAAAAGAAGAGAAGTCGAGTACCGGGTCCGAAATTTCACTATCCGAAACATTAGACTTTAGGTGATATTCGTACATGCCCAAGTTGGTCCTATGGGCATTTCTTTGACGACCTTCGTGGTAAACCAAGCTCCTCCTGAGCCCTATCTCTTCACCGGTGTCCGATGCTTGTATAACATGTTTGGTACAGGTCTCTTTCCAAAATCCGCACTCGGTCTTTCTCTTC